>OX465257.1:18425053-18512909 GCA_949987775.1 Aproaerema taeniolella | reverse complement strand
AAAAGAACTCTTTTAGTCACCCATTTCATTATTCATCCCTCAGGGGATGATTTTCTAAAAATCACGAAACACGTGTCCGTTTATTTGCTTGAAGGTATATCTTGACGAAGTTTCGAGTCAAAATGTCCAAAAAAATTGTCTTCTCCATACAAAATTTTAACCCCCATTTCACTCCCTAAGGCAGGGGTTCCCAAACTGCGCCGCGGCGCCCTGGTGCGCCGTAGACAGTACAGAGGGGCGCCGTGAGGCTTAGTGTTTGCCTACGTCATAAAACATTTTGCCAAATTTCAGCTTTCTAGGTCTAAAGGTTTGTTTCGAATGCTACTGGGTAATTGGCAGAATTATCAGCGTTGCAGCTCTGCTGTAGCATTGAGCTGAGCCCAAAGCCCATTTACTGTCCACATTACACGACTCTTCTCTCTACCTGTCTATATTACCATATATTGTACTTGTTTGTGTCGTGTTCCTTGTTCGATATATTTTTTTGTGTTGTAATTATTATGTTGATTGTTCGTGTACCTACTGTGATTACGTGAATAAATGTTTTATCTATCTATCTATAATAGTTTCTTCTCCACACCCAAAGGGTTGCCGATAAGATATTGCGTCTTAGCAATGGTGCTTTTTTGTATCTTAACTTTATCACTATTTCTATATGATGTAACTTTTACTTTGTTCTGTGTTTATCAGTGCTGGTGTGCAATAAAGCATATTGTATTATATCAATTCCATACTGGACTAGGAGCAAGAGGAAAAACTTAGAGTGTGCCAGCTGCCTACTCTTCCCAGGCAAACTGTAAAAGTCAGTAAGTGGGACGCAAGGGTTTTGGTGCTATGGGCGAAAAGCTGAATACCTCTCACCACTTAGGTAAATCATATTTCATCTATTAACCTCTAAATTTATGTCAAAATGTGTGTGTGTGTGTGTGTGTGTGTGTGTGTGTGTGTGTGTGTGTGTGTGTGTGTGTGTGTGTGAGTGCGCGTGTGCGTGTGTGTGTGTATTATATTAAGCTCTCGCGCGATGTCTGCACACCCGTGTGTGCAGGATTTGTATCGCACGCGGCGTAAACATGTGCGAGACGGGTTAACAATACGCCCCAGATTTTAATTCGGTATATGTGTACTTGCAGCAGCCCTGGGCAGCTTCCGATGGCCCCCCTACCTGCTCGCCGTGTGGGTAGTCGTGCTAATACTCACACACGTGTTGCACTGTGTCGTCACTATGCTTGAAAAAGCGCTCCCAAATATAAGGTTAGTGCTTGGCTTTTTTATTTATTTATTAAGTTAACTAAGGGGTAATTATTCGTCATTCGACGTTAGCCCATTTTCGTTCTCACCAAAGGGTCCGAACAGTGAAGGGTCTTTTAGGCCATAGCCACCACGATGGATTATCATTATCGCAGCTTTTTGATTTTTTTAAAAAGAAGGCTGCTTTTCTCAAGCTAGTCTTTTATAAGTGCGCTACTAAGGAATAGAATTCTTGACAATCTTAATTTCCAAGTTCATACAGCCCGAATTTTTTGGGTAATCTCGTTTCATTCCTACATCTTTAGGAAAGAGGTGTTTTGATCGTAGCAGGTGGTAATATGTGTGGTCTCTGTCTACCCCAATGGGGCAAAGGCGTGAGCTTGTGTATGTATCTTTGTGTATGTGTATGTAGATTGATATAGGCTGATAATAATAATTTATTTACTAGTGCTGTGAATATGAAAAGGTTCTTGAACTTGGCTTTGACACGCTACCGCATGTCTAGATTAATTCCCGAGAAACTAGGAGAAACCACTACACAATAAAAATTTGGAATATCTTTACAGAAAATTCTGCCATTACTTCCGCGCGTGGACAGAAGAGACATGGAAGCAGGAATCAGACATGAACCACAGATTCTGCCCGGTGGCGCTAGCGTTCGTCACGGGCCTCTTGTACACTGTCTACTTCGGCTTGTTTGTCATTTACTCTGTGGCGCTGTGGTCTGTGGAGCCCCTCTGTGCAGATATAGACGACAAGCAGAGCGCTACCGATGTTATGGAGAAGGTTTGTGTGCTTACAAGTCTTTTTGTTAAACAATATAAAAACAATATACTTTATTTGCACAGAGACATACAGTACAATTAACAGAACATAAAACATAGTGAACAACAAGGTAGCCTTATTGCTAGGTAGCAATTTCTAAACTCGTAAGTGAGATTTAATTCGAGTTGACGTGTATAAAGAACGCTGTGCGTACTGTTGAAATTTTGTGCGTACGAATATTGTACGCAACGAAATAAAATTCAATTAAAATATAGGGTGTTATAAGATCTTTGCCCAACAGTAAGGCAAAAGATTTACTCCTTTACGTGATTTTCCGTTGTTGGCTCTAGCGATATTTGACGACTAAATTGTCTACCAAGTCATTTAATTTCTCCCTCGCAAGCACTATTTGTACTATTACTTTTGAATTGTCTAAGTTGTTGGCGGCTACAAACTCCCCAATACCGGCCACAAAGCCCCTAAAAGCGGTCACAAAGTCCTTAGTGGAGATCACAAAATCACCAATGGCCGAACATACTTGCGGTCGCTAATTTTCAAATTAACATAGGTGTGTAAACTTTTTTTTTTTACTTCAGGTAACCGACTATATAGAAGACGCGCCAGCGAGCATAACGAATATGAAACACTAATATCGTGCATTTTGAATTCAAGGAAGGTCCGTCTTCAAAATAAAGAAAACATGCCATATGTGAAAAATCGGTATTTTTACACATACAATAAATATTATCATATTGCAATGTCGAGAGATTTTCTTCTAGATTTATAAAAAAAATTAACTTTGTGTATAAATAGCAATACACTGCAATCGCCGACTCCTTTACTATTTCCTTACTCAGTGATTGGTTCGAATGCATAGCTAATGTAATCGATCTCGCTTTTTATTTGTTGGTTTTTTTTTTCGGGACAGTATGGAGAAATCTTATAGCCGTGATAAAAAAACGCCAGTGGGACTAATTGTTAGGGTGATATATTAATTCTAACGCCAATTATAGTATAGTGAAATAAATTTAATTTCTTTCTTTCTTTCTGATAGAAAAACGCCAATGTAGTCAGGCAGAGTTAGGTTTTACGTCAAGGAAATTGTAAGTAGCAATTATTATGTTTTTCTAAAGATCTTTGCATTAGTATAAACATATTTATTTTGTACAACTTTAGAGTTGCAGCACGGCTGTCAAAAAAATGTCCAAAACTGTCAAAACAGGTTTTTTGCGATTTACCGGTAAACTACGCCTCTGTCGTTAAAAAGTGTTATGTAACAAAAAACGGCAATAAAAAGACAAACAGAATGAGTTTTGTTGAGTCCCGATCGGTTTGGTAGTTTTTGCGCAATCCGCAAAAAACCGCGTTTTTTGGCCATTTTTTCGAAATTCAATAACTCTCGTTGTATATTATATAAAGAGCTGGACTGAAGGTAGATAATACAGCTTCTAGCATCTGTATCAAATTTTAGCTCGATCGCATTTAAACTTTTTGCAAACCGCAGCAAAAACTGAAAAATGGTATTATCGTAAAATGGCCCTAAAAAAGTTTGTGGATTACGTAGAGACTTTTGAAATCTCTCATTCTCTTTCCCTAATCCCTCTCTACAATATATCAAAGTTTCATAAAGTTTAAGTGAGTGCCTAAAACGTTGACCACAAAGAGGACCATTTTTCAGTTTTTGCTGTTCCCCTTTAAGGATGCGGGTGCCGATTCTATCTTACGCGATTTGATAAGTCAATCAAATTCTCTAACAAGGTTGCATATGTACACACAACAGCACATCAGGCTATACATGTTATCTCGCTTGTAATGTACGTGTTTGTGTATTTTATTCAATGCGGACGTAGAAAAAAGAATTTCTTGATACTGCCCAAAAGTTTTTAGATACTAATCGGCATTTTCTGGGTTAAGTCGCTCCATCGTCGACCTCATCTATGACCTTGGTCAAGATTGGGGTCAAGAGTTAATCCATCTCATAATAAAAAATAATAAAAAACTAATCATACAAAAAAGAAAACAGCGTAGCATAACAGAAAGGCATCCACCATTTAATATAGTTAACAGTACAACTTACGGCCTGCTCCCTGTCGTCGGCCCCCCCCGCGGCCCCCACTCCCCCCGCGGCTCCCCGCAGTGCTGCTAGTTGTGCCTCTAGCTGGGACTTCTCTTGTCGGAGTGTGGCTAGTTCGGGAGCTGACGTTTCCGTCAGACATTTCTTGAGTGAGGCGATCTCTCGGGCTAGCTCGATCTTGTGGGTTTCGATTTCTGTCTGTAAAGAAAAAAAAATGTTAACAATCGGTACAGATAACGGGATTACGGATCCCTTGAAAAAGATTGTTAATTTACGCAAGAATTCCAAGACGATCAAGTTGATCAGAATGGAATTCGTTTCTGGCATAATATCTTCCTATCGAATCAAATTAACGTTTTTTACTAAAATCTCTTTCTTTTTTGTTCATATCGAAAAACATGTCTACAGGGCTTTAGGTAAATCTCTTTCAACCTCTCGGGTGGTTAATGAGTCAATGAAACTGAACAACTTCATAGGGCAAAATTTGTTTTAAGTGGCATCCTATATGTTTTATAAAATAAAGATTTTTTCTATTTTATTCTATTCTATTCTTTTTCTATTCTAAAATACGAAAAAAAAATTTGATCTCTCATACTAAATACGCTATATGCTGATGAAGTTTTGTGTGGGAACTCAAAATTATTTTTTTGTATTTTGACCTATTATTGGGGGAAAGTTGTTCAGTTTCATGGACTGATTAACCGCCCGAAAGGTTGAAAGGGAGATACCTAAAGCCCTGTAAAAATTACATTGTCAAATCTCGAGTTAGTATAGTTTGTTAAATCAGTTAACTTTGAATCACGAACACCAAAAAAAACGATTTCAAAGGCCATAAAGAAGTTTGAAACTTGAAGATCTCTCAAAATTACCACAAAAAAATATACGTTTAAAATATGTGTTTATTATACATATGTTTAATAGTTTTTAAGTGCAAAAAGTGACTAAAAACTATCTACTGTTGTAAAGTTTTTTTTATGGTAAGTTAATTAAAAACACTTACCAATGCATCAGCAACAGGTCTCTCTTTTAGATTGGCGGAGTTTAACTTCTTCTCCAGCTCACTAATCGTACTGCTTTGTATGTTCAATAGCTCTTTAGATCTTAATAACTCAACGCCTGCGTCGTGTTTTAATCTGGAAAGAGAAATCTGGTGAAATCTTAATCTGGTTTATAGTTTAATTTTGTTATAGAGCGATGGCACCGTTCGAAAATAGTGAAAATCATTATTCTATGTGCCAAATTAAATCCAAGTAATCTTACTTGGCCGGAACTTGCACAAGATCGCAAGAAATGGAAGGATGCGGAGGCCTTTGTCTAACAATGGGATCTTGTAGGCTAGACAAAAAATAAGTGCGATCCTTGAAGTGAGGCTTACTTTGCCACGCGAAGTCACGGGCGAAAAGCTAATGAGGTTTTAAATGATCAAATATTCGAACGATCGCTCCTTTATAACGTTAAACGAGTACACTTTCAGAATAAGCGTAGAAGGATATCCTGAGTGGTAATTGTACTTTGTAATTTTGTTGTTTTAACCGTATTACGACATCGCTTAATACGGCGACACTATTTCTTCAGTTTAAAGAATCTTTATTTCTTTCGGACTCTTGAATAGTCTCTGATATAGATTCCACCTGACGAATATCACCCACTTAAAAACTATAGCTACGCCCCTGTCGTTTTAACTGTTATAATCGTTTTGACAGACGTTTTGGGAAGTGTACGTATTGGGAAATGGGTGTTTTTTTTCTGTTAAAAATGTAAATAAGTACTTATTAAAAATATAAATTATAATAAGACAAGGGCACGGACATCAAGTCTGTGGATGCAAAATTAAGTGTTAATAAAAAAAAAAGAAATGGGTGTTTTGGGACGTGGGCATTTTGGGAAGTGTCGTTTTGGGAATTGGGCGTTTTGGGAAGTGGGCGTTATGAGAAGTGAACATTTTGGGAAGTAGTCTTCATGCGTTTATTATTATGTTTTATCCCCACTCACCTCTTATACTCTGCCAGTTCGGTCCTAAGCTGTATACAGAGTTCGTTCTTGGTGTCCAATTCTCTCTGCACATGCAGTTTGGTGTGTTCCAGTAGAGCTTGCAGGTCGAGGTAGCGGGAGCGTTCCACTTCCAGCTTGGACTTTAACATGGAGATCTCGCCTATGAGACGGGATTCCACCTGGAGAAGATTGAAGGCTTTATAAGGCGGGTTGAATCTAGGTACACACCATAGCACACCAGGTTATACTTGTTGACCTTAACTCGCGCTTATGTCATTTCTCGGGTTAGCTTATCCGTAGGTTTTATGTTGATGAACATTGGTCATAATGATAAGTCTATTTTAATTTTATTTAGTTATTTCAGTAAAATGTCCCATTTACAATAATTAAGGTACTTTCCCTCCATGTGGCATAGCCGTGGGACGCCCTGTATATTCGGTGACTGAAAATTTGTTAGCATTACATGCAGATTCATCTCATAAAACTTTAACTACGCAACTTATTTGAAATTTTCAAAAACAAAGAATTTCACAGTAAAGAAACTGTACAAGTAGTATAGAGAGCCGAAAAATTAGGAAAATTTGATGCAAAAATATGGTCCAGGATAGTGAGCTATGTGAGCTAGTTACCTCGGCCTGCCTGCCGTCGCCCCCCCTCTCGAGCTGTGTGACCTTGTTCTTGAGCTGCTGCTGTAGTGAGCTATGTGAGATAGTTACCTCGGCCTGCCTGCCGTCGCCCCCCCTCTCGAGCTGTGTGACCTTGTTCTTGAGCTGCTGCTGTAGTGAGCTATGTGAGATAGTTACCTCGGCCTGCCTGCCGTCGCCCCCCCTCTCGAGCTGTGTGACCTTGTTCTTGAGCTGCTGCTGTAGTGAGCTATGTGAGATAGTTACCTCGGCCTGCCTGCCGTCGCCCCCCCTCTCGAGCTGTGTGACCTTGTTCTTGAGCTGCTGCTGTAGTGAGCTATGTGAGATAGTTACCTCGGCCTGCCTGCCGTCGCCCCCCCTCTCGAGCTGTGTGACCTTGTTCTTGAGCTGCTGCTGTAGTGAGCTATGTGAGATAGTTACCTCGGCCTGCCTGCCGTCGCCCCCCCTCTCGAGCTGTGTGACCTTGTTCTTGAGCTGCTGCTGTAGTGAGCTATGTGAGATAGTTACCTCGGCCTGCCTGCCGTCGCCCCCCCTCTCGAGCTGTGTGACCTTGTTCTTGAGCTGCTGCTGTAGTGAGCTATGTGAGATAGTTACCTCGGCCTGCCTGCCGTCGCCCCCCCTCTCGAGCTGTGTGACCTTGTTCTTGAGCTGCTGCTGTAGTGAGCTATGTGAGATAGTTACCTCGGCCTGCCTGCCGTCGCCCCCCCTCTCGAGCTGTGTGACCTTGTTCTTGAGCTGCTGCTGTAGTGAGCTATGTGAGATAGTTACCTCGGCCTGCCTGCCGTCGCCCCCCCTCTCGAGCTGTGTGACCTTGTTCTTGAGCTGCTGCTGTAGTGAGCTATGTGAGCTAGTTACCTCGGCCTGCCTGCCGTCGCCCCCCCTCTCGAGCTGTGTGACCTTGTTCTTGAGCTGCTGCTGTAGTGAGCTATGTGAGATAGTTACCTCGGCCTGCCTGCCGTCGCCCCCCCTCTCGAGCTGTGTGACCTTGTTCTTGAGCTGCTGCTGTAGTGAGCTATGTGAGATAGTTACCTCGGCCTGCCTGCCGTCGCCCCCCCTCTCGAGCTGTGTGACCTTGTTCTTGAGCTGCTGCTGTAGTGAGCTATGTGAGATAGTTACCTCGGCCTGCCTGCCGTCGCCCCCCCTCTCGAGCTGTGTGACCTTGTTCTTGAGCTGCTGCTGTAGTGAGCTATGTGAGATAGTTACCTCGGCCTGCCTGCCGTCGCCCCCCCTCTCGAGCTGTGTGACCTTGTTCTTGAGCTGCTGCTGTAGTGAGCTATGTGAGCTAGTTACCTCGGCCTGCCTGCCGTCGCCCCCCCTCTCGAGCTGTGTGACCTTGTTCTTGAGCTGCTGCTGTAGTGAGCTATGTGAGATAGTTACCTCGGCCTGCCTGCCGTCGCCCCCCCTCTCGAGCTGTGTGACCTTGTTCTTGAGCTGCTGCTGTAGTGAGCTATGTGAGATAGTTACCTCGGCCTGCCTGCCGTCGCCCCCCCTCTCGAGCTGTGTGACCTTGTTCTTGAGCTGCTGCTGTAGTGAGCTATGTGAGATAGTTACCTCGGCCTGCCTGCCGTCGCCCCCCCTCTCGAGCTGTGTGACCTTGTTCTTGAGCTGCTGCTGTAGTGAGCTATGTGAGATAGTTACCTCGGCCTGCCTGCCGTCGCCCCCCCTCTCGAGCTGTGTGACCTTGTTCTTGAGCTGCTGCTGTAGTGAGCTATGTGAGATAGTTACCTCGGCCTGCCTGCCGTCGCCCCCCCTCTCGAGCTGTGTGACCTTGTTCTTGAGCTGCTGCTGTAGTGAGCTATGTGAGATAGTTACCTCGGCCTGCCTGCCGTCGCCCCCCCTCTCGAGCTGTGTGACCTTGTTCTTGAGCTGCTGCTGTAGTGAGCTATGTGAGATAGTTACCTCGGCCTGCCTGCCGTCGCCCCCCCTCTCGAGCTGTGTGACCTTGTTCTTGAGCTGCTGCTCCCGCTGCTGCAGCTCCAGCTCGGACTGCATGCAGCTCTCCAGCCGCTTCTTCAGGATGCCGATCATGTTCGAGTCTTGATGCTGGAAGCAGATCGTCACATGTGTTCGGAAATTGACCAGAAAGTAAATCCCTGCTGTAGACTACTTCGATTCCCTAGACCAGGGATTGCGAATCAATGGCATGCGACAAAATATTTTGGGCACGCCACCGATTGACAAAGCACACATTATAGAATAGTTTCTTACTTACTAGTAGACAAATTAACAAAATTCACTATGCAATTTAACTAACGAACTTAAGTGAGCCTAAGTTACGGAATACGTAGACGTAGTGGCCGGGTAGCGCGTTTGTTTTAGTTTAGTTTTAATATTTTCACAATAAGACAACATTATTTGGTGGTACGTCTATGGTCTCAATCAACATTTCTTTTGAAAATGGCACGTCAATCCATAAAGGTTCGCCATCCCTGCCCTTAACAATAAATACTTAACAAGTCTCTGTATAGTAATTGGATTGAAAACATACAGCTTTATGTGTCTTTCATCTCTACTTTCAAAAGACGGAAGACCAACATATATAAAAGTGTATGAGACACAGTAGCAGTAAGTACACAAAAATGGGATAGAGACGGCCTTTTGGCCTTAGCAAGCAGGTTTATTTCTATCAGGCTATTCAAGTTAATACAAAGTACCGAAGTACAGCAGTGCTGTCATAAAAAAGAATTGTCTTTTACCAAAAAGAATGAAAAATATTTTTCAAAATGTGAATAATGTAAATGGTTTTATTTTCTTTCTCGAAGATAAACAGCATCCAACACGTAACAGTGCCAATATCTAACTACCTAAATAAAAAAAATATAAATAACTACACACTCAAAGGGCCACACTAAGGCCCGTATTACAGAAGGACACTCAAGTTTTGATCTATATTTCAGTATTGATTGTCTCTTCTCTATCAAAATGACAAAGATGACTGCTACTCCAGTATAGATCAGTCTGAGTCGCGTTCTGTAATACGGACAGGTGTTCTCTTAAATCGGTACAAACCTGTAGACTCTCTGAAGTCTCTTTCTGCGTGTCCAGCAACAGCTGCAGCCGCCCGGAGTTGTCCCGCTCGGCTTCCAGGCGCATCTTAGCGGTCTGCCAGTCTTGGAGCAACTTGTCTCGCACCCTACAACATATTACATTACTTGATAGGGCAAGCTAAGACATCCAGTATGGCTTATCTACGTTATTTCGCTCCATCGTCGACCTCATCTTTGACCTTATGGTCAAGATCGAGGTCAAGAGTTAACCCATCTTATAATTAAAAAAAAATATTATGAAATTAACAAAAAATACATCGAGATTTTCGTGGTTACCGTTACATTTTTGAAAATATTGCAACGGGCTCATAGCACGATGTTGTTAACGAGTATCAGATATTTCGACGCTTATCCAAGCATGAATAAATACAGATGATACTTGCAACAGCGCCGAATTTTCGGATAATCATCAAAAACAGTAGTGAATAACTAATGATAGTTTTACGTAACTGAAGTTGTTTATGTCAGTATTACATTCATATAAGTAACTAAACAGACAAATTTTTAAATAATACGTATTTACCCCGAAATATAGCAATCAAGAACGAAATAATGGCACCAATAGGATTTCATAAACTTTCTAAAGAGCAATCTCTTCGCATTCTTATTCCATTTTGATTTTGATGTAAACATTTTTCCGCCGCGAAAACGTTTCGTATTTAGTCAATAATCTATAAAATTGTGAGTGGTTACGCAAAAAGAGACCTCAAGGGAAAATAATTGATTTCGAGAAAATCGCGTTTAAAGTTTTGAGTCGAAATGTGTTTCGTCTCAGCCTCGGCTCACAAAAAATCAATTAAAAAACTACGGCACCTAAAAATATTCTGATTGGACCAAAACAAAGCTGAAAGACCACAGAAACAAAATTAATGAAAAACTTTTTGGTCCCTTTTGTGTAACCCAATCACAATTTAATTTGCGGTCTCAATTCAGCCAATAACATGTCCTATGTGACAGTGAAACGACACTGACTGCCGAATTGATGATATAAGTCAAAAGCAGGTCGGGTTCAAGGTTTAAGGAACATTATGATGTTTGCGTGTCGCATGCTACACCATATACATGAATTACTGTTCAACTGTAATAAGGGCAGCTTTTCGTGAATTAATTTAATTCGCGAATAGTGGTAATTGATTTGCCTTTTCATATACAGAGTGGAAGGAACAGCTTAGCCTCAATTCAGACAGTCGTTATGAATGACTTCCCAGTCTACGAATTGTTTTAATAATTTTGTCATGTGTTTTAATATTTTCTGTTTTAAAATTGTTTTACTTGAATACACTCTGCATTGCAATAAAAAATAATAAAAACAACGTAAAACACGAAAACCAGCATGTACTTTGGTAAGATTTTGCGGTACGTTGCACAGCGCCAAATTAAGTAAATAACGAAAACTCCTTGACTTGACGTTTTCAAAAAAAAAATCTGTAGTCGATAACAATTACGGATAAATAATTTCAACTGTCTATCACGGTTCAAGAGACAGACGGACGGATGGACAGCGGAGTCTTAGTTATACGGTCCCGTTTTACCCTTTGGGTACGGAACCCTAAAAATATCACAGTAAACGAGTTTCTCAATTTAACACACGTCGCACGCACAGAACTGCAGCTGAAATGTTTTAGTGGAATCGGCCTGCAAATACGAGTTTATAGTATGGATGTCTTGTTCTAACCTGTTAAGTTCGGTGATAAGTGCGTCCTTGTCTTTGAGCCTGAGTTCTAAATTATTGACTTGCATGGTAAGGCGGTCGTTTTCACTTCTCAACCGATGCAGCTTTTCAGATGACGACGAATGAATTGAGCTTGATGACCTGATAAATACATAAATAATTAACTATTAAATGTAGATAAAATCAATAATACTTAAAGAAGAATATAAAACATCAAGAAAGGATACGAAACATAACAGATATATCACATTTTTAATTTTGTTAAAGATGGAGTGGTTCTTGTCTAATAATCTTCTATAATATAATAAAACTGTAGAGGTCGAATTTCTGTACATAGAAAAAAAATGCTAAAAACCGAGTCAGGGGGATGTAAGAAGAGAAATAAAACAAATCCCGATTTTTTTAGATTTTTTTGTTTCTCTGTTTGTCTGTTTGTCTGTTTGTCTGTTTGTCTGTTTGTCTGTTTGCACGGGCTAATCTTCGTAACTGTTGGACCGATTTAAATGAAATTTTGCATGGTGGTACCTTATATCCCCGGTCAACATTTAGGCTATATAAAATCTCGAAATTTAGCCAGTAAATATAAAACCAACAACAAAAACCCCTGAAAAAATTCAAAGCTAGGTGTTTTTCAGTACATTTTACTCATACCATAGAGATCAACGTATTTTTGACTTAAACATGGCTAAAAGCATGGACATGTTGTTTTTTAAATTTATCTCTTTCGAGAAAGGCAAAGGAATCTGCATCCATACAGCCAGGTCTTCAATATATGTATTTCTTAGCTATGTCTTCAATTTATATTTCTTTACTTCTCTCATTCTCCGTAAGCCGATAGTGTTTTGTTTACGAAGAACTATGACGGCAAGAAACACTGCCGCTGGATCGGAGCGGATACACTGTATCACTTGAATTACTTTTTAACCGACTTCCAAAAAGGAGGAGGTTTTATGTTCGACTGTATACAGGGTGGAATTTTGTAATGCCACCTGAAGGGAAAGTACTCTTAATACTTTAGATAGAAAATTGTACTCAAAGAAAACATTCCTTTATTTTTGAAAAGAAAGAAAACTGCATTCAAGAATTTTCGAAAATTCGCTTGCCACAACCGGGAATCGAACCCACTAAAATCTGTAAGAATACCCTGTACTTTTATTGCGTCGATCTTTAGGGTCAATTAAAAGGATGAAATCTTTCTAACAAACTTGGTAAATTAAATGAAAGGAAAACTACGAAATCTTAAACCATTGTATATCTTTATTTTATGTATGTTCACCGATTTCTCCGCCATTTGTGGACCGATTTTCAAAATTCTTTTTTTGTTTGAAAGAGTATACTCCAGAAGTGGTCCTATTGTCACCAATTCAGGATCTGATGGGATCCCATGAAAATCAAGGGCAACCCTTGAATGGAATAGGCACTTACAATGTTTCTCAAGTTATTTCTATTATTTACGCCAAACATAGAAAAATATACACATCAACACTGTCTAGGGATACCTATTGCATGATTTTTCATACAAAAGAGGTCTGTTTGAGAAGCTATAATACCGTACTGGAGATACACGGAGTGATATAATTTTCAGATGATCAAGTGCCAAATATGAATTTTCAATTTTTTTCAATGAATTTAATTTTTCTTGAAATTTGAAATTTGTGAAAACGTGACTAAAATGAAAAAAAAATTGCGCTAATTCCACCATTTTCATACGAAAAGCAGAAAAAAGTGCATTTTTGTTTTCGTTTACGTCACGTTTAAAAAAAAATCAATTTAAACAAAATTCATTGACGGGAATTGAAAATTCAGGTTTAACACTCATCTTAAAATTATGTTCCTCCATTTGTCTCGAGTATGCTTTTATAGCTTCTCAAACAGACCTTTTTGTATGAAAAATTAAGCAATATCCCTAGACAGTGTTGATATTTAACTTATTTTTTCATGTCTATGAGTACGTAGTTTGATAAAAGGACCGGATTTATGAGATATTTTGTATAGGTAATAGATCCATTCTTAATTTTTTGTCGAGAAGTTTGGTTGAGTGGTAGAGTTACACAGCCTGTGAATCGACGGTTTCTGGGTTCGATTTCCGGTTTGGGCAAACAAACCATACGAGGGAAACTTTAGTGCAGAAAGTTACAGTGTGAAGTGCTAATTAATTGATTTTATGATAGATAGATAGATTGACACTTTATTCAATTGACATAAAACAGCACAACACAGTAATAGACAAACAACAAACATACAAGTAAACATGAATCAGCAAGCAAACAATGAAGTAAACAGAGTAAGAAATAGAAACAAATAATTTCATAAAACTATTTTACACCGTGTTATCTGTATCATGCCAATCAAATTGGCGCTGACTCAGCATATTGCTGCAGTACCAGACTGCAGCGCTGGTATTCTGCCATGATGTTACTTATTGAGTTTTCTTTGTAGGTAATAATAATCTTTTTCAAACTTCATAAATTCACCTTTAAAAAAGTACTTTATAAAGAAAAACTGAGGGTGCTGCTCTATAATTAGATAGATGTTATTTTTAAGAGCTTTCTTCGAATATAAGTGAGTCGGAAGAAATTAAAATTATTGTAACTGACCCACAAATATCCAAAAATAAAACAAAAACTTTTGTGCTGAACTGGCACTGAACAAAAAATTTGGAATGTGCCAGCTGCCAACCAAATACATTGCATTGTTGGTACAGAGGCCAGCGCATCAGGTTACTCCATTTTCATTGCAAAACCGCTCTTATCACAACAGCACAGAGTACACGCGTGTGGTAACCTGAGTTGGGGCCGTCCGTGCATTGCAAAATTTATACAACGTATTATATACTCATATACAATATGCCATTTTTGAAATTTTCATGACATGTAAAGTTAGGTGACTTATGTTACCCCAACGAGGATTATAGGCGTATAATATCTAAAATATCGAAACTTTTGTCAGCTTCCCCATTTATAGTTCGGTTATTCTGCACTTTTTTAACGAACCAAAACTAAATACTTAATACAGTGTTAATAAGAACGAAGTTGATTAAGTATTTAGTCTTCAAATCTTAATTCGGCCCTGTCGGAGAAACTAAATGACATTATTCAAGGATATCACTTTTTGAAAACAATAAACGGCTTATTTTTTATTTTTAAGCAAAGGAATCTATGGCCGTACAGCCGGTGTTTTCAATGCATTTCTTATTTTTAAAGGCGGGAAACTCAATAGAAACCTTTGAGTATGTAGTATTTACTCTTTAGTCATTGATAGAAACTGACAATTGACATTTGTTTCATTAAAACGGAATATGGTCTATAGGTTTGATCTATGGCTTTGATGTTCTGACATGAAATAAGTGCAATTTATTGATTTTTGCTAGGACCAAGTATCTCTCTCTAAACGATTTTTGATTTTAGTTTACATCAAGCGTAGTATTGCGTATATAAGCCATGGATAAATATTATAATATTACTATTCTAATAAGTTTCTTAGTTTGGATCAAGTACTGACACCTTTGCTTATTTCTACAAATGTCCATTGAAGGGAAAAGCGTAGTCATTTCTATCTTAAATTTAATTTTTTTTGAATCATTTTTACACAATTATCGCAAAGCAAAATGAAAGCAGCGTGCTAGCTGAAATCTCAAATGCACGGGGGTTGTCTTAGATACTGACATAGGTGACCTGTTTTAGAAACTTCTATTCCTCTGAAAATCAAAACTAAGTCCGTATTTATTAGCATTTATTAGTATTTATCCTAAGTAATAGGTCTTTCAACATACAATTTTCGTAAATTTTTTACTCCACATATTTTTTTTTTATCAAAATTGATTTTTTATATAAGTACAAAATCCTTACGTTTTTCACAGAAACGCGAAATACAATATTAATTAACCACTTTTTGTGGGATTGTTAAGACAACATAAAACTTTTTAAAGATGTTTTAGAGGCACCACTAAAGGAGACTCAAGTGTTAAGTGTTGATTGTCTATCTCTCTCAGTATCAAAATAACAAAAACGACTGCTACTTAAGTATAGATCAGAGTTTGAGTCGCGTTCTATAATACGGACCTTAATCTATCAAAAGCAGTAACAATGGTATAGAAAATATAACCGATAGAGGAAACAACTATGTTTGAGCTTTGTTTTTAGATCCAAAGTAATGTATTAAGTATCAACCTTATATGACATACTTAGTTAGCCAAGTTTTCAAATAAAAAATATTTTTAGAAATTGCTTTTCCTTATACGAACGAAATAGTTGCTATTCGTTCATATAACGAAAATATGAACGAAATAGTTGCTTTAATAGAAAAACGGCAATTCATGTATCTGTAGTTGTGTTTCAAATATATTTGAATTTGAATTTGAAAGTACAAACTCGGTCTATAAAAATACATACAACACGCAGACGAAGTTGCGGGCATCAGCTAGTCCTTACTAATATTATAAATGCGAAAGCAATTCTGTCTGTTACGCTTTCACGCCTAAACCTACTGAACCGGTTTTGATGAAATTTGTTACAGAGATAGAACAGACCTTGGGAAAGAACATAGGCTGGGCACGATATAACCTGTAGTCCACGCGGGCGGAGCCCGCGGGAAGCTAGTGGAACTATAAAAGTGACTTACTTTGAGGTATTTAAAGCCAGCCGTGGAATATCGTCGCGGGCATCATCACTGCTTGCCGATAAAATCTGAGAACAATTTATTTTTTTATTACAGAATCGTCAAACAGACGAGTTTTTTTTAAGTTTCTTGTCCGTTGATAAGGTATATACAGCAGCACGTCGTCGGGTTACCTATTTCTGCAGAGGCCAGCGCATCAGGTTACTCCATTATCATAGCAAAACCGTTCTTATCACAAGTGCACAGAGTGCACGCGTGTGGTAACCTGATGGGCGGCCGTCCGTACTACAAAAGCCGGCGCTATTACGAGCGAGATAAGGGCTACGTCAAATGTGTAGACTGATGTGCTGCTATGTGTACAAATTATAACGAAATTGGATTTTTAATTAGGAGCGCCGTAATCAATTTTAGGTTTACATTTATTTGTTGCTATCTGCTTCCGTCATCCAATTTCCCACTCGTACGCACTACGCACGTGTTGCGTTATTGTACGTACGTGCGTGCATGTAGACGTCAAGTGCGTACTTGGGTAAGTGTACGAGCGGATCAATAGCTATTCTAGCCATCTCAGCTCCAATCAGAAACTGAGGATCCTCGTGTGTTGACCTTTTGTTTTACTATGAGCATTATTTTGAAAAGGGCTCTAAATATTTGATGAAAACAACACATTTACTTAAGATTTTAGGCCAAAATAAAAGAATAATTAGATTTTTGATGCCATTTTGTAGTTGTTTCACTTATCCCTTCCAGGAAAGGCAAAGGAATTTATGACCATACAGCCAATTTTTAAAATTGTCAAATTTTTATTTTTTGTGATAAAGTGGGGGGTAATCCAGGAAAGGTAAAGGAAATTATTGTCATACAGCTATTTTTGAACATTACCTTTTTTTTGTCTTAATGAGGGTTAAACAATTTTTTTAAATACCTGCTCCATGATATCCTCGTCCAGCGTGTGCGAGTAGTGCAGCTGGTCCCGCAGCGCGCGCTCCAGCTCGGCGGTGGGCGAGCGCGTGCCGCTCACTACTAACGCTTTCTCCTCTACGGCCACCGGGGATGACGATCGTAACCTACAAATAAGGCAGTCAATTTAATACTAGTCTTTTTTGCATAGGGTGACTTTAGATAAGTCAGCAAAACCCTAAGTAAAGGTTCTTCCCTAGGAAGAAACTAAAAAGAACAAGTTTCCCCAAGAAACTCATATGAAATTCCCAAAAATATGTCGAACTTCAA
Source organism: Aproaerema taeniolella (assembly GCA_949987775.1). Classification (NCBI taxonomy): domain Eukaryota; kingdom Metazoa; phylum Arthropoda; class Insecta; order Lepidoptera; family Gelechiidae; genus Aproaerema; species Aproaerema taeniolella. Next base: position 18,495,620 of record OX465257.1, on the reverse strand, counting down.
TATTATGACATTTATGATAATCAGCAAATAAAACAAGTTGTATGGACGCGATGTTAATATTCCACAGAATAGATAGTCATCAAAACATATTTGCTCTCTATAATTATGGATCTAACTAAAGCTTTTCACTATGTAGGCCATAACATACTATTAAAAAAATTAGAAATCTATGGCATAAGAAGAAATGTTCTGAACCGCATAAAATCTTACTTAAGTGATAGAACCCAGATAACTTGTATAAGCAAAGTATGTCCCAAGACAACGACAGAAACGATATACATGACTGAACCTAGATCTACATATTACGAAGTTCCCCAAGGTAGTGTATTGGGACCATTACTATTCCTGGTTTATATCAATGTCATGCCGAAGACTATAAATAACCCGGTTACATTATTCGCAGTGGCGTGCATTCCATACAAGCAGAAAAGCAGTGCCTACCCTAGGGTATTCAAGGAAAATAAAACAAAAATTAAATATATAATGAACACTAACGATCACAGAATCAAACGAATATAAACGTTTTACTAAATCACGTTATCTACATTATATTATTACCGAATTTAAACTTTTTCAAAACAGCGCCATCTAAACTAGTTAGGTACTAGTTCAACATTAGAACTAGTAAGAAGAGAGAGCCGTTCCGCTCGCCGCCGCCCGCCGCTAGATGGCGAAGCTTATAAGCACTCGTTTGAAATGCCTTTTTTGTTGAAAAATGCTGGCTTCTGATTGGCTGTTTCGTCTCCCCCGCGAAAAATTAACGAACTGATTGTATGGCGAAAAAAGCTCTGCCTATAAAGCGATGCTACTAAATTGAGAAGTGTCAATATTTGGTAAGTTTGGAAGGGCTGTTATAGATTTTTAATTTTGCGGCATTTTTTTCTTATTGGATTGTTTTTCTTTTGCAACTACGAACGAAAACTTTTGCAAATTATTGTTTTATCAGTTTATAGTGATTATTAGACATTTGTTTAGAACAAAATGAGTACAATAATTTGTGAAAAGTGTGGTGATGATGTTTGTTTGCCGAAACTGCGTAATTTTTCAAGTTTACCTTTTCAAGAAAAAGTAAACATTATCGCAAAAGGCCGAGTAAGACATTTTAATACTAAAATATACGACATTCATAATAATTGGCTCACGGGCTGTGTGCATACTAACCGCTTATTTTGTGTTCCGTGCATTTTGTTTTCAAACTGTTATACATATAAAAGTTTAGAAGCACAGGTTATTTTGATTTGAATAACCTTATGTTGTTTTAACTAACATTCTAAAATCTTAATAATTTTCATCACTAAAAGTTCACTGCCTACCCTGCCTAAAATGTCTATGCACGCCACTGATTATTCGCAGATGACTGTACAGTCATTTGTTGTTATGAACTTTACATTAAAGATAGCTTGACAAAGATAATTGACTGGATGAAAACAAACAACTTATTAATTAATGTTAAAAAAAAACTTTATGAAATTTACACAACAAGGAAACAATGAATTACAATTTGCCCCATCATTCATTGAAATAATAACATTTTTACGTACCTGTCTACTAGACCCTTTAAATCATGGACCTCGGCCTCCAATTCCTGACATCTTTCGGTCTTTTCGCGAAGTTTGGCTTTTAGCTCGGATAGATTTGACTCTTCTCGGATCCTAGTGAAACAATTTGTTTTTAAATGTACCGTTCTAATTAAAAGTAATAAGGGATGTGAAGAAGTCGACAAGTTTAACATTATAGGAATTCTTGCACAAAGAGTTCATACATTTATTATGGTTTACAACATTTAAACCACCATCCAAAGATGGCAGAAAAACAATTCTTGCTAACGCACGACAAATTTTGCTGAAAATATTGAGAAATTTCGCCACTTGACTTGAAGGCATGATAACCGAGTTGGGCATCAGGAGGTCTAATCCTAAGGTCGTGGGTTCAAGTCCCATTTGCGCCGAACATTTATCTTTGTATAAAATTGTTTTATGAATTCCTCCGAAATCAATTAGAGAACTTTGCTTAACTTTACAATGGACCCACGACGCAAAGGCCTTTGTTACACTACAAAAGGGCCTTTAGGTACTTGAATATATCTAATTGATAGTATCTAGCTAACTAATTGTGTGTACTTAACCCTTACCTGGCCCCAATTTTCTCCAGCTGTTCTCTCAGCTGTGTCTTCTCCCTTGTCAACTGCTCCAGCTGTTGCTGTAATTGCTCATTATTCTTTACCAACTCCTCATTATTTTTCAACACCTCCTTGTGAGCAGTCTCTTTATCAGCCACCACCTTCTGAATCTGGCTGAGGTTCGTCTTCAGCTCTGTCATGTCCAATTTTGCTTTTGCTAGCTCGAAGGCCTGCGAAATTGAGAAAAGATAAAGCTAATTGTGAATGTATGAACGAAGTAACATGGTAACGAAATTGGTCTTGTTTTTTTGTCTCACTGCTGGGCAAAAGCTTCTTTATATACTATGTCTTATGCAAATAAAGATGTTTTTCTATTCTTAGCAAACCAGGCCGTTAGTGGGATCACCTAAAGTTTATGGCCTAAACAAAATTTAGAAAGTAGTTTTTTTGTTGACTTTTTTTTAAGAAAACACTATTGACAAATGCAAAATGAACGATAATGATTAAGTTGACATAGACTTTGTAAATTATTTGCAGTTAAAACAATTAAAATCTTACCCTATCATTAAGCTCTTTCTTGTTGAAGTCCAACTCATGCTGCAGCAACGATATCTGCTTCCTTATCTTCACAAGCTGCTTCTTATCACTGCTGGCCTGTCTATCTGGAGTTCTCTTTTCGTCTCCACTCTTTTCTTCTCCAACCTTACTTTTCGGCGATGGACTACGAGACACCATCTTTAGTTGTTCTTTCAAAGACGCAATTTCTTCATGATAGGAGTTAATATCTTCATTCAAAATTTCTATCTCTGTTTCCTTATCTTTTAGCTTGTCTGTCAGAAGCTTTAGTTCTTCAATTTTAGAAGACAGTTCACTGTTCAAAGAAGTTACTCTTTCAAGTTCTGTTTCACTATTTTGTAGTTTCAATGAAGAATTTTCTTGTTCTTTTTCTAGTTTAGATAGTTTTAGTTTTAAATCTTTATTGAGAGTGACTAAATTGCTGTTTTCTTCGTTGATTTTAGCTACATCTTTATTTAAAGCGTCAAAATTATTTTGTAATTGTTCCAATTCGTTGCATTTATCATCGTATTCTTCTTTTAAGTTTTCATATTCCTCTGTTTTCCCACTGAGACATATTTGCAAATGATCGTTTCTATCCAACTGTTGATTCAAGCTGTCTATTTGCTGGTTCTTCTCAGATACTAGTTGCTCCAGTTTTTGTAAATTGGTTATTTTCTCTTTAAGTTGATGGTTTTCCCTTTCGTACTTCTCCAATAAATTGTTTCGGCTTTGTAACTCATCAATTTTGACTTCTAACTCCGCTATTTTGTTTGTCAGATTACGCTTTTCTTTTGCTAGTTCTAGTATCATATTTTCCCTTCTCAAGATGTCTTCTTTGAGCAGATGTAAGTCTTTTGTCTTGTCGTTGACTTCTTGAGTCAGTTCTGTCAGTCGCTGTTCAAGCAATTTCTTATTTGAAGAGAAATTTTCTAGTTGGTTTTCATAGAACTTCTTGTCATTCTCCATGGTAGCCATGGTGTTCTCTAACAGCCCTTTCAGTTCCTCCACCTCTTCTTTCAATGCTGGAAACTCACATAGTTGCTCTTCGGCATTTTTAAGTTCCGATTTACATTTATCAAATTCTGAACGAGCTTTTATAATTTCACGTTTCAGTTGAGTCAATATTTCTGGAATATTTTCCTGCCTTATTTCTAAAGTAATTCCTAAATCCCTAAGCGAAGTAAATTCTTCATTTTCATGAGTCTTATTATCCGTGGCTTCCATATCAAAGTCAATCTTCTTTGGTTCAACTGTTAGATTTTTACTGTCGCTGATATTTCTATTAGGGTACATAGAACAGTTGTCTGCTATTTTTTCAGATATTTTACTGTGAATTTTCTCCGCAGTACCAAATACTGTGGTTTCATTGACGTTTCTTATAAATTGTTTTATTAATTCTTTGTTCTGTGTGGACGTCAAGTGTGCGGGCAAAGACTCGCCTCGGGGAGAAAAGTTTGTGATATCGAAATGATCTCCGTAATCAATATTCAGACTGCTCATGTTTGGTTTCTGTACTTCAGGTGGTAGTGTTTTATTTGGAGTTCTATTGGTGTCGTAAGGTGCTCCACTAAGGTTCATGGCTTTAAGTTCTGCTCTACGCATTTGTAAGTCCTGTTCATCGAATTCTGATATAGAAACGATATCGCTGAGCGTTCTAGCGGATGCCTTTCCTTCGGCTATTTCGCTTTTGTCGTCTTTCTGATTATCTTCTAAGTTTAGCGCTGTAAAGAAAATATTTTTATATTTAGTCTATAGTTAAAACGCGACAGTCATATGCAACCTAAATTAACGTCTCTTGGAGTAAATCCAAAAATGTATTGCGAGTCTAGACTGTTCGCTAGACTAAATAATTGTTTTAATAACACATGCACGATTGTTGAGTTCTAAAGTCTCATACTCTTAGTATAATTACAATGTAATGCGAATAAATTTTTTGTCATAGTAATCCAAACTATGTTTGTTTTTCATATTTCACATCGTATTGAAGCGGAGGATACCTACATAATATTTGCCAAGGCATAAACTTTGCTTCTCTGTAATTTGCAATACAATGTTTTTCTGTAAGTCTGTTCTTTACCGACGCTATGCGATAGAAAGAGAAGGTGGACTGCGATACATACCACAAAATGAAGTCATGCGTATATGTTAGCTGGATTGCCCTAGTTCAAGGGCAGCCCCCCAAAAGAGATTAAAAAATGTAGCCTACAGCAAAGCAACAAAAGTACTAAACCAGTGCAATTGACTTACTAAGCCGATAAATTCCGTACGTCAAAATTCGAATAAATTCACTAGCTATAGGTAGAGTACAATACAACTTCCAAGTACAAATTATGCGTTCTATTATTATAGAGGGATATGATAGAATGACATAATAGAACCATAAATTTATTATGCTGTCAAGAGGTCGTGAAGTTTATTACGCCTAAACGCAAAGACTCGCAATACAAGAGTGAAGTTTCACGCTTTTGACTGTACCTACAATCTACAATTCATATTTTCTCATCCTCTTTAATAATAACTTGCCCCCACCCGGGCTTAGGCTGGCGACGTCTCTGCCCTACCGTCTTACCTAGTAGCTCTTGAAGCTGGTCCTCCTTCTCCGCGAGGGCCCGCTGGTGCGCGCGCAGTGCGGCCGTCAGCTCGTCCTTGTCGGCCTCCAGACTGCCGGCCAGGGACTCCAGCTGGACGATGCGGGCCTGCGCTGAAGACAGCTCGCGTTCTAGGATTATTACCTTGTCTTTTGGGTTGCCTGAGTGAAGAGAACAAGGCGTCAATAAGTAGTTAAATATATCACGGGTTCATTCATTTAAGGGTATAATTAGGGGTTTAATAAGTAGCTGGCTTTATACCCGAAAATTGTGATTGTATCGACTACAGTGTTTCGTGGATCAATTAGACCATTTTGGAAGATTTATTACAGTGGCAGTTTTTATAGTATCAAAGTGGTATTTTCTTATAAACATTTGATGTAATTTATACTCAAAAAAAACGGATTTACTTAAGAACTATTAAATAAATTAAAATAACATGAATTCCATTTGAATATTCCATTCTACTGTAAATTAATTACTCTATACATTATGTGTTATCCTATGTATTATGGTGTTTTGTCGATATATATTAATCATTAACACGCTTTTGTATAAAGTAGGTGTGTACGTACGTGTATACGCAAGGTTATACGCTAGAATATGCGGATCAATGTGTGCGTAACACGTGTCGCTAAGCAAATAGAGCAGTAAATAAACAATCTGTCTAAAAATAATGTGATACTCACAAGAGTTCCCGTAAAGAGTTTGATGTTGCTCGCCCAGCTTGTCCCGCTCGTCCATGTTCTGCTTCAGTCGAGACAGTTGCTTGTCTTTTGACTCCAGCTCCTCCTTTAACCTTTGAACCTTTGGACGAAACGTTTAGAATGGAGAGATTTAATAGGCAGATGAAAGCACTGACTTTTCAATGGATTTAAGTAGCCGAAATTTAGAATAAAGGTTCGATTTTAGAAAATAAGGATTAAGGCTAGATTTCCTGAGATTAATCCAAGCCAAGTCACGCGTTTTCAAATTTTTTAAACACGGCAGCATGTCAGGTTACACATTTTCAATGTGATACCCGACGCTATTACGAGTGAGCAAAGGGCGAACGTCAAGGTTAATATGTATAGCCCGCTGTGCTGCTTAATTACAAATTGTTATAGTATAAGAAGGACTCATTCATTGACTTAACCCTTTCTCCTATAAGGTTGAATTTTACCCAGAATTACCCTTCATGATGAAGACGAGAAACCGGTTCAGAGATTTGTCCTCCCTTACATTCTTCAAACAGCAGCGCACTTTCGTGCAAATTTCGAGCACTTGATAAAATTTTAGGCTGACCGCCTCTGTTCAGTTTTTAACCCCCGACGACGTGTATATTAGTGGGTCCGTCTGTGGCATCGTAGCACCTAAACGGATTTTTTTTGTTTGTAAGCTGACGTAATCGAGATGGTTCTTATCTGTATTTTTTTCAGCCGTAAAATTGGTTCAGCGGTTGAAAAGTTATAAGTTATAAGCTATGAATGTCGAGGGTGATACAAGATTTTGAATTTTATAGTCCTCACCTCTGCGAGTGTATCATGTAGCTGCACAGAGAGCTGGCTGGCGGCCTGCTGCGCCAGCGCATCGGCATCGTTCCGCTGCTGCTGCAGACGTGCCGCTAACGACGATATCTTGAGCGCTTGCTCCGACATCCGCGCCTGGAGAACATCGCGCTCGGCTCGCACCTCCTGTTTAACAAAATCATATCATCACGATACTATATACATACATACACTCACGCCTAAAATTCCTATTGGGGTAGACAGAGCATCAGTGGTTTTAAAATCACTTGATACCTCGTTTGACATAAATTTTCGGGGTTATTAGATGAAATATGATGTATGTGATGAGAGGTTAACAGCCTTTCGCCCACAATATAGCAAAAAAATTATCACTACTTATTATAAAACAAAGATAACAGGCGGTTTGGTCGAGTAATAGTGGCGTTGCCTCTTGATCGACGGGTCCTGGTTTCGATACCCAAACGGGGAAAATATTTGTGCAAAAATCAAATGTTTGTTCTCTGGTCATGGGTATTCGTGACTGTGTTTATGTATTTTCCAAGGAAAAACCTTAGTATGGGCCTTTCAGTCTATTAAGTCCCCCACCACGTCCGTCTGTCTGTCTGAACGGAAAAACACAAAAAATACTGAACGGATTTTCATACGGTTTTCATCAATAGAGCGATACCTTCCTATTTTACCGACTTCAAAAAAGGAGGAGGTTCTATGTTCGATTGTAGGTTTTTTTATGTATGTTCACCGATTGCTCCACCAATTATGGACCGATTTTCAAAATTATTTTTTGTTCAAAAGAGTATATACTCCAGAGGTGGTCTAATATAAATTTTATCGAAAATGATTCAGCGCTTTTAAAAAAATTATCAAAAAACAAAAAATACTACAAACCAGAACATCATCTTAATAAACGAGTGATATTTTATTATTATAAATAATAATAATAATGGCTTCGTCAGAGTTTTTTCTCCCACTCCCCCTTCAGAGATAGTGAGACAGTGGAGGTTTCTGGATAATAGTGAAAATTTTCTAAGAAAATCCACACGAAATTTAAAAAAATAATAATCAAAAAATGCAGAAGCGCCATTAGCTGTCGAATTGCTATAGATAAGAGGTGCGTGGCGTGATTCTGGCATATTATTCAGTTCCGATTCTGGGTTACTGCCAACTTTTGCTACACCACTCATTTGTATGTAACTCTATAAATAAATAGCGGCTGGAAGTCACCGTGATAGTTATCTTACAGATTTGCCTGAGAGGTTTTTTGGTTTGTTTTTATTACTGAAGTCTAAGGTCCGTATATTACAGAACGCGACTGTACGATATTTGAGTAGCAGTCATCTTTGTCATTTTGATAATGAGAGAAAGAGACGATCAATGCTTAAGTATAGATCAAGGCTTGAGTCTCTTTATGTAATATGAGCCTTTGACAGGAAAACACATTTTAGGCGTTTGGTAATTTTTTATCGAGAGCAAAACAAACAAAATGCTTTTTTTCGTTCATTTTGTAACACGTTTTTATACTCGTAACAACAAAAAGAACAGATATTTGCTTTTGTGTATGGCGTTATGTGTGCGCGTTACTTAATACTAAGCAGATTTTAGGTCCGTTTTTCTCAAAAGGAAGTAGAGCATGATTTAGATTGTGTTATCTTCAAATATGACTGAGATTTTTTCGTTGTATGCCGAGGTTTTTAACTGCGGAAGCGCTAATCAATTTTACTAATTAATTTTAAACACATCAAAGGTATTCTATTTGGAGAAATTGCTCGTTCCGAATGGTTTGTTCAGAAGTGTCTAGATTTTTTTCTTTTTGCGTCTAGCTTGAACTTTTAATCTTTATATTGGTAAGGTCGACTGTAGAATAGATACAGTTTCGAATAGTAATCTATAGCAATAAGGCCGCTGCCGCCGCCGCATTGTACATTATAGGATTGACATGTTTTTGTTTGATGATTATGTTTTTGTGTGTAATAAAGAGTACTGTATTGTAGTGTTGATACGACAGCACGTAGCGGCTGTTACATAAATTGCTCCTTTTTTGTTGATGCCATTTGGCAAACAGCGTCTGTCTCGTTCTTGGCATTTCAAAATCAACTAATTCAAATAAGTATTCTAAGTACAAAAGCCGAATAATAATAAGAAAATAGAAACACTGCTGTGTTACATGTTTCGCGGCCGCCATATTTCATTTTTATTTGACAATTTATTACGACCACTTCGAGATGTTTGCTTTTTTAGAAAAAATTACCATCAGTATGTGATAATCATCAGTTTAATCTCCCACATGGCGCTTAGCGCAAACCATGTTTGATAGTTTTGAATTCAAGAACTTATTTCCTGCGTATAAGACATAAAATCCAAAGTGATATGCTCTTAACTTTCCACCACTTGTAAAGTGTCAAACTAAACGACTTCCCTTTTAACCCCCCACCGATGCAGACAGATTGGAAACAAAAGACAGACGCGTGCCAAAACAAAACAACACGATTTAGGGCACATCTCTTCCGCCTAGCTACTGAAAACAGACTTGGATGCTTTTATTTCACTTTTTAAACCGATATGGTGTTACCGAACGATCGATGTAGTAATAAATGCTTGATAGCACTAATAAAAGAGTTTTATGTGTTTTGGGAAAACGGGATGACTCAACGTTTGAGCAAGATCTGTGAAACACAAAGGGGATTTAACTTCTCTTCAAAACCAGAAGATATAAATCCAGCAGTGAGATCGTAAGGTTTAGCATAAAGTTTTGTTAGACATTTAGGCCAGTGTTCACCAAAAACTTAACCGACGATTAGCAGATAACCAGAGATTTGACAACGTCATTTACATACATTTTTTTTGACATTTTGTCTGATTAGCTAATAACCGTGGTTTAACCGTTGGTCATATTATTGGTGAACACGGGCCTTAGGCTAATAATCACCAATATTTAACCCACTGTTAGAAGCTAACCATAGAGATAAACGATGTCATTCATCATATATTTTTTTTACATTTACACCCAGTTGCAGAAACGTACATTTAAGTTAATGCTACTTTAAATATCATACTTTCACTTTCAGCCTTGTTGGTATTACATTTAAAGGAGCTGAACGGTTCTGCAACTGAACAATTGCCTGATAGACTACTAATCGTGGTGGGTTGGATATTAGGTGAGCCAGCCTTTTGTTTTTTTTGTAAAGTTCATTCATGTTTTTGTTTCATTTCATGAAAAAAAAAGTTATTTTGTATAAATTTGATGATTTTCTGCAATTAAATGTAGCTCATGTTTATAGATGCTTAAATTGAACATAGATGAGAGCTGTTCCCCACACTCTATCTAATAATATCGAGAGAAGCGTCAGAGCATCACAACTGATGATAAGTTGCCCTCGATGTAGCACTTAACATTTAGGTTATATTAACCAGTCTGGGTCAGTCTGATTTACTTCAACTGCTAAGTTTTAGAACATTCAATGGATATCATGCAACTATGATAACCAGTGTCCTTAGGGACCCATGATACTATGAAGACGTTCTTCTCGTGTAGGTATAGTCAAGTGTGTGGCGAACTGGGCTAACCCTGGTGTCAAGAGTTTTCAAACCGCACAATGGCCTCTGACTCGGTTTTAACGACTGTAGTCAATCGAAAACAGCGGTTTTAACGTGCCTTGTTTATAACTGATAGATTATTTTCTTAACTGAAATGTAGTTTATGTTTACAGATGCTTATTAATGTAGATAAAAGCTTTTCCCCACTCCCTATCTAATAATATCTAGAGAATCGTCAGAACCATCACAACTGATGATAAGTTGAACCGGGTTAGTGCCCGAGTTATATTTATCTAACGCCCTGGATGTAGCACTTGAAATTTAGGTTATATTAACCAGTCTGGGTCAGATTAATTTACTTCAGCTGCAGAGTTTAGAACGTACATTTGTTGAATCCAATCCAGTGATATCCAGTGTCCCTAGAGACTCATGATATTATGAAAACCTGTGTGGTGAATGAAGTTCCATCCATAAAATCACGTCTAAAATCCCTAACAGGATAGGCAGAAAGTGAATATGGTCATCGAATCATTTGAAGCTATATTAAATGTGAATAAATAGTTATTACTTATTTTAGACAGTTTAACTTATTACTGTTATAATAAGAATATTGTAAAATTAAATTGTTTTAGCTAGCAGTTTATTTACTTTTTACAGGCTTTTGTAATCTACATATTACAACTTTTTGTTTACAACAAAATAAATCATAACAGTAAACGTCAAACACTCAAAGACTCACTCTAAGGCCCGATTTGTTTTTCTCTCACTATCAAAATGAAAAAGACGACTGCTACTCAAGTATAGATCTGAGTCACATTCTGTAATACGGACCTAATTGTTTCACTTGTATCGTAGGTCTTTGATACAATTATATTAAACTAAGAAAAGCAACAGTCCCTCGACCAAATTGATTCCGTCTACAGATCCAATTGTTCCACAGACACGCTTCATTTGTGATTGCACCAGTATTGTATGCCAATTGAAGCGGACAACTGTAGCAATTGATTTTGATACTTTGCACAATGCACATATTGTACTGCTCTTAAGTATCAAGACTTTTTTTGTTTTGGAGCTTTATCAAATGGCTAGCAGGTTAAGGTAGATATAGAAAAAGTAGATTTTGGTTTAGTTTAGAGACTATTCTATTTTATCATGATATAGGCTTACCACCACCCATTGTGTTGCGACTTATGTAGGCTTGCAGGTTTACCAGTTTTAAACCAAACCTGTCGACGAACTTTGGCAATTTTTTATGGTATTTATTCGTATCAAATTCAAGAATAATAACCAGTAAGAAAAAACAGTAGTCTTCTAGAATATGTTTAGAAAAAAAGAAAGAAAAAGAAATTTATTCACCATATAAAACAGACGTCACACAAATTACAAATGAATAATGTGGTGAAAAGGTGCTGCCTCAGCCAGGCTGTTTTTTAGTCAGCACCTGAGGTGACTGCTGCTGCTAACAACATGCTTATAAGATGCAGCACAGTAATTACTAATTTTCACTAAATCGAAATACAGGGTTATTTTTTAATCAGTACACAAACTTTTTGTACGTAAACTTTATGAAAATTTAACAGACCCGTATTTTTTTGTTTTATATCGTTTCATATAAACATTTCAAGCTAGATCGTCAGAAGCATGAAAATAAATCTTTTTTTTTGTATGAAAAAAACATAACTTCGTCCAATTGACTTGAAACTTGGTAATAGTACTCTTCAACACAATCTGTGACACCCGTGTTTCTGCGTTTTACAAAATTCATCCTCTAAGACGTTAAAAAGGGGTATCAAAATCTGAAAATATTGGAAAAAAAATGTTTTCCTTCTTATTTACGTTCTATCAACGTTACTGACACCGTAAGAAAAAATTGTGTACTGATTAAAAAGTAACCCTGTATACATTTTAGAAATAATGAAAGCTTTAATTTAAGCGCAGCTTTCTTGAATATTTGCCATTAAAGGGCGACTAATTAGTTGCTAGAGTTGCGGCTATTCCACTTCTGAATTTAGTTTTTTATTTTTATTTTTTAAATACCTTGTATTCAATGCCCTTAAATGAGTATTATGTGACGTATTGTAGCGAATCTACACATGGCATTCACTTAAAATAGGGAGCTAATAGATTGTACAATTGTCTGCGTGGTAGATGTATGTTAGTATGATTTTAATCATGCCCGCGCTGTGTCACTGTGTCGTATTGACATCAAGGTTCAGACTTCCGGCCTTTTCATGGTTGAATATTTTGTAAGGCATGTTAAAAAGAATTTATGAATAATAGTTTTCATGGCTGTAACAGACTTCTTAATGGCGATATTTTAGGAGATATATCCAGTCATTAAAAAAAAATTCACGCATGAAGAGTCATTAAACCTGTAACTTTTAGTGTCACGACATTATACGTAACATTTTTTATAAACTTAAATTTTACTGTATCGGGACTTTGTAAATCTTCAAAATTAATATAAGCAGTTGCTTGTCCTCAACTTTGCGACTTAATCGACCTACAAATCCTACAATCATTGTTTCTTTTGTGTTTGGTTTTGTCAACGAATGAATTCAAATCACTTTTCCAAAACGAACGAATCCAAAAACAAAGAAGCACTAAACTCACCGTCAAATCAGGCAGACCCATTCCGAAAAAAGCTTTCAAGTGATGCCAGAATGACATCACAACATATCACGATATCATGGACATGATCACTAGACTATCATGATACACTCTTCACTATGCTATCATGGATACTAGGCTATCATGGATGATGATGATATGATACACATTAGGCACCTTACGACAGCACAGAACGCGGTTGATCATCGAGAGAAGCGAAGCGGTACTGAGATGCTGTGATGGATTTGAGATGTAGGAAAATGTGGAGGTGGCGTTTGGGTGTTTATAAAGTGACTATGTCTAGTTAAAGTAGGTATGAATAGCTGTATTCATAATCATATACAGGGATTTAGGTATCTCTCTTTCAACCACTCGGGTGGTTAATCAGTGGTTAATACAAACTTCATCAGCATATAGCGCATTTTGTATGGGAGGTCAAAATTATTTGTTCAGTTTCATGGACTGATTAACCACCCGAGAGGTTGAAAGAAAGATACCTAAAGCCCTGTATATCAAATTAGAGAAGACACAGGACTATAAATACCATTGCTTATTTTTTTATATCAAATGTGGCATCAAGTGGTTCCAGAACCGCAGAACGTTCTGCCTACCCCGAAAAGGATTACAGGCATGAGTGTATAGGATAGGTTCTATCCCAAAACAGAATATTATATTGAAACGTCTCTATGACGACCATAACTGGATTAATCTAGAATAACTAAAAGTTGCAACCTTATTTCAATCATTTATTAATATTACAATGGAGGTTTGTTTAATGGTTCTTAAACGTGGTGTCGCAATTATTATTATTTTTTTTAACAATGGTGATGTGATAGTGGAAAAGACTGAAATTTAACGGAAATAAATTAAGAGCATTTGTTAATACATTAAGGTGCACAACTACTATCATGACTTGAAGTAAACGTTGTTAATTTTTTTCATTATGTGACGGTTTTTACCCGACTGCCAAAGAAGGAGGGTAATGTTTTTCGAGTGTATGTAAGTATGTATGTATGTCTTTTCCTTTGTGACCTCCTGTAGCCTAAACGGCTTGATGGATTTTGATGTATGAGGTATCGTTAGATTTGTCTTGATTACGGGAGTGTCATAGGATACATTTTATCCTAAAAGTCCCACGGGATAAAGACATAATAATATTTTTTAGTGTGCAGTCGGGTATTTTGTTTTTTTAATAATTAATAGTTATTAAGCGTTTTATTTAGCTACTATTCTTATTATAAGATCCACATATTATTTCATTTCCTGGCGAAAGGGAATGATCACTTCATTTCAAACGTATGCCACGTCCACACATTAGTGACTCACGGACCGACAGTATATTTAGAGCTAGCGCGACACAGGGCTCGCTCTGCGCTTTATTTCCGTACTGTTTACCTTCCCCTTATTACGTGACGCGTTGCATCAGTACATTAATTATTTCTACACGCTAGGAACCCATATGGGGTAGGCACATATTAAAGTTTTTTAATTTGAAGTATTTGAAGATGTGCTTATGTCTCACGGGTTTTTTTGAGAAACACAAAGATGGATGGTGTGTATTTGTGTGTCTCTCTGTGGCATCTTAGCTTATAAACGATTTTGATGCGGTTTTTTGTTTGAAAGCTGACGTGGTCGAGGTTTTTAGCTTTATTTGATCAAAATTGGTTCAGCCGTTCAAAAGTTATAACCGATGAATGTCGAGGTGATACATTTTTTTTTAATTTAAGAGTTATTACACAAATGTTTACCCCGACCGGGAATCAAACCCAGGAACCTTAGCATTACTACTGAACCAAACTGGTCGTCTAACTTTTTGATGTCTTGAACTTCAGACTTAGAAAATTATTTAAAAAACCGTGTACCAACAACCCTAACATCCACAGCAATGAATGGAAAGCTCACAAGTGTATTATCACAATCAGCAATCACCCTATAGATATGCTCGTTGGGGGTGCGTATGCTCATAAAAGAGTAAAGTTTATTGTAAGTAAAAGTCACTGAGCAACAAAGTAAAAAATGTTATAAAATGTTAAAGAATGCACCTGGTCGGCGATTCGGAAATGCACTGAAGTTTGGCGGCAGGCGCATCGATAATATAGTTAGTGTGTGCCTGACGTCATTCCAATATTGTAAAGGTGTATATTATTACACCGAACAACGCTCTACAGATATTACTTCCATGCTGGACTGGAAGTAATAGAAAACCATGTGCCAGCTGCCAACTCTTTCCAGACATATTGTAAAAGCCTACACGCGTGAGGGTTTTGTTGTACTGTGGGCGAAAGGCTGACAACCTATCACCACTATCCTCATGTTTCATCTAATGACCTTACAATTTTGTCTCTCTAAACTTATTGGTGAGTTGAGGGTTATAAAACCTCCAAAAATTGCAGTGCCCTCACAGAGGGTGTCACACAACCCATATTTACTATAACAACTTTAGTGTATTGTGACATGCAATAAATATACATACAGTAAAGTATGAATGAATGTCCAATCTTCTTCCTCTTATTGTATGCGACCGATGCATACATACTTACATTTTGAACGTAACCTGCGCCGTACACTTATCGTGTAGATATAGTCAAGTATGTGGCGAACTTGTCTAACCCTGGTGTCAGTCAGGTCAAATGTGAGGTCGAATGGTTTTATAACCTTGTGACGCTCTGCCTACCCCGACAGTGATTATAACCGTGATACTACGCACGTATTACGTTCATCCGTTTATTAAGGATATGTCTGGCTGACTCATCGAGTGAATGTACTGACGGTTCCCTCAATTGCTATCTAACTAGTTCCTTGTTCACTGGACATAGGGTTCAAATTAGAACGAACTTGGACACCAATTGAAAGTACTGACTATACTGTGAGCTCATCGCTTAATGTGTTTAAAAAGTAGGAGTATTGTCCTTAATAAGAAGAAAGGATCAGCAAGTCTAGGTTTTTAATGCTTTCTTGTGTCATTTTCGTGATACCTATTAAGTAATTTTAATGAAAGTTAACAGTAAGGAAGCCTAAACATCACAACGTAATAAGAAAGACAGGAACACCCATGACCCGAACAACTGCTTTATACACAAATATTTGCCCCGACTGGGAATCGAACCCAGGATCCGTCGATCAAGCGGCAATGCCACTACCACTCGACCAAACCGGCCTTCAAGAATTTATTTCTCACAAGTCCTATGCGATTTATAAGCAAATTCATCGAAAATCGATTTTGAAATCGTTTGATGTGAGCAAGATATATTGGTGCTTCAGAAAGTAGGTGAAGATGGGAAAACAAAACATCTGATTCATAAATTCATCATACAAAACATAACATATAGTGCCTAACAAATGGCATGGATTACCAAATCTTTGAAAAGTGAAACAGCAAATCTTTAAAGGGGTTTGCATTTCGGTCGTATTTTATCGTGTTCAGTTAATTTTGGTTTTAGTTTTTTTTTGTCAAACGTATGCCACGTTCTAGGCGTGAGCCTAGAAACGTTCGCTGTTTTGAAAACACAGAGGCAAGTAACCTGATGGGTGACCATATCACAAGCGTTTTCATGCTTCGGAGGACCGTTAAGCAGTCGGCCCCGGCTAATGTTACCGACATTCGTTAAACCAAGTCAAAGGTCACTAGGCGGTTTGTCATCAGGGCGTCTTTTCCACTAATAAATGGCGGTTGAATGACAGTTTAATTTTGATATACTTGCTGACAACCACCCCGACCACCAGCGCCACCGCCAACCGAACGTGAAGTTGCAAACTACCTGCAACTGAATATTCAGTTGGCGGTGGCGCCACCAGTCAAAGCAGCCGTCATGAGTTATATTAAATTTCGATTGTTCTCAATTCCGCCTCCTGAACGGATAAAATGGCGACCATTGTCATTTAACCGCCATTAAGACGCCATGGTTAGTGAAATAACCATCCAGATCGGACGTTCGACGTAATGTGTAATTCAGAAAATCATTCGTAAATAGCGGTACTGACAAAAAAATATAAAATTCAGTAAAATCCGTGACAATGAATTTCTGTTTTCGAGTGGGTGCCAAGTACTTTGTACTGCAAATAAACACATGAATAACGCCACGTTTTTAATGGCGGTAAATACAATGAAAAGCATTTTGTTTGGTAAATAGTTTTTTTAGTTTTTCTATAAAATACCGCAACTGGAGACTTGCCAGTATTTGAATTTGTTCAAGGTTTTTTTCTGTTAAGGTTAATCGTGATTTTCTTAATAGAATCTACCAATTGCAATGAGTATTTATGATCAAAAACATTTTCAGAACGTAGGTAAATCTTCACTTGTGTATGTGTCCCAAGGGACCCTGATACAAATGAAATCTTAGTGTGGGCCTGTGTGTGGTGTTTATTTACTTATTATTATGTAAATTCATTCAAAAATTGTTACTTTATCAGAAAACGAATATCTTTGAAACTTTGTATGACTGTAACATCACCATTAATCATTAAAGCACCGAACTCCAAACATGGTGCGTACGCAACAACCAATAACGGGCTTGAAAATGATGCACACTGTGATTGTCAGAGATATTTTCGCGTCACGCCAATTAAATATGAGATTTCTGTGCAAATGGGCTATGTGCAAGATTTTTAAAATAATTTGATTTTTTTATTTTAAGCAGGTTTAAGGTCCCATATTCAAATAAAAAATATATCAAATAATTTTGATCATAGATATAAAAATAATTAATTTTTAAAATTTTGGTTACGATTTGTTGCTTATTACAGCATTCTACAGATTAACTCCTTTGCCAAAGTAAAAAAAAACGATTGACATTTGGTTGACATATAACCTATACCGTTGCGTTTTTGAGTTTAAGTTCAACATTTAAGTTTCAATCACAGACTAACTAGAGATACGTTTCAATGTACTTACGTTTAAATGATCATCACAGCAAAAAAGTTGACGTTTGAGACAATTCCTGTCAACCATTTTACACCAACTTTCTTTCAATTCCTTTGGAATGGTAACAAACGTCAAATCTGGTGAGTTAATGTCAGTGTTTGAACAAAGAGGTATAAAACATTTTTTGGTTCTTTCCACCGCTGTAACTCGTCAGATGCCATGTTGAGTAGCAAAGCATGCTGCGCTGTCGTTATTAGTGTTATTCCACAAATCCGAAGAGTATTAATCACTATCGTTGAAGCAGTTCTCGGACTCCGGTATGAATAAGGTGTAGTCGTGAGAAAATCAGTCAAAATCTAGCACTACAAGTTCGTGCAAAGTTAAATCGTAATCCGGTATGCGGTAGCAGTAAAAGACTTCAGAAAAAATTAACCAAAAGCAAAAATAAAACTCAAAAATAAACAACCAAATACAAAATGAAATAGGTTTTTTTTTATTGACGTGACAGCTTGGCAAAGACACGATTGTTTAATGCCGTATTTATGAATAGTTTACCCTACTGAGAAACTTTTAATTATTATATTTTTATTTCAAAAGATAGATTTTTTATAGATATTTTTTTTTTATTTAATTTTTTTTTTTAATTTTTTATTTAACATAAAGGACCTTCTGCCTTTATGTTAAATAAAAAATTAAACGAAATTAAAAATATATTTAAAATGTCGTACATAGCCCATTGGGTGGTTTTCAATTAGCTATCAAAAATTAAGGATGTTAATCAGCTCATGAAACTGAACAACTTTCCCCATGAAACATAGGGTGAAATATGAAAAAAAAAATACCAGCAGCAACAAATAGAATTATTTTTTGAGAATATCAGATGGGTTACTTGGGAAAGTTTGTACAAGTTCGTGGGAAGAATCACTAAAGTTCCGCTATTTACAGTCACCTCACACTACCATAGATTTTCCAACCTGGTACTACTCTTCTTCTTTTCGTAACGATGTAGCACTTAAATTTGACCTTAAATCTGAACAGGTATTGCTGTATCTCTTAAGCTAACCTGTGCCCAGCCCGTTGTAGCACTGTATCTCTATGTTACCACTGTATCTCTGACTAACCTGTGCGATGTCCTTGAGCTGAGTCCTCTGCATCTCTAGGTCCGCTATCCGTTTGAGCGCCGCCTCCTCAGCGCGGCCGTGTGACTCTATACACTCCCACACGCCGCACAGTGGCCCCACCGACGGGGCGCGGGGGGAAGGGGGCTCCGAAGGGGATTTGGGCTAAGGGGAAAAATTGTACAATGACTTATGAACATATCGAGTTTTTTACAAATTTAACGCAGCTTTATAGACATTAGAAATGCCTGTAGTCAACTTAATACAACTGATTTATATCACCTGGGTGAATTAAGTAAATACACGCATAGCAGTAAGGTACATATATCTAATTCCTCTATACTTCTACTGGTTATCAAACCAATACTAATCAGTAGTATTTGAAAGAATGTTTTGTCATACTATACCTCCTGGACAACATGTAACTCAATGTAACTAGGGGCCGGTATTTCAATGTTACCTTTATTCCTTTGCTTAAGTTAAGTGTTACATTTAACCTAAGTCTCACATTTGAAGGGTTGAAGGGTATTTAAATCCGGATATTCCTCACCTTAACTAATCCGAAATAATAATGGACAGAAAACGCTATATCTATGCATTTGGTTCTATATTGAAATCTAACATTAACTTCAATTGATAAAAATAAAGGAGAGTGGGAAGTTTGGTCTATAAAGAAAATAACGAAAAAAGTGAGCATCAGTCTCAAGTACCCATAGAATATCAAAGTTAGACACATAATAAAAAACTTTTTATATGGTAGCCAACTCGAGTCATGGTTAGAAATATAATTAAACCGCGATATATATTTCATAAGTGTGAACTCATTTTTAACTGAAACTATTGTTATTCATAGTCAACATCATTAGTTTTTGTGATACAAGTGCATTTCAAAAGTCATTTAAGTCTAAAAGAAAATATTCTATATTTCCTAAACTAACCGGTGTATTCACATACATAATGTTTTTTTTTAAATAGTTTTGCATATTAATGCGTTTCTAGAAATGCTTAGTCCTGAGACTGCCGCTTGATGCATAAAACATAAACCAAGCTCAATACATTTTTGCCTACTCTCCTTTGCAAATGAAAAAGGTTTAAAATTAATTTCTGCTGCAAAAATGAATGAAGAGTGGTCTGCGACCAGCAAATAGCCATTATTTCATTACTATCATAGCGTGTCGACTTTTGCGGGTGAGAAATAGATTGTCATGACATGAATGCCACACATGCCAATCTGAGATTGCAACTTAAGTGACAGAAATCCTCCGTTTAGATTAAGGCTAGTTAGGATGGACTTTAGGTGCCACTTAATTTTAAACCTAAATTGAAATACACATATGTTGTACCTATCTTCAATTCTGGATCAATTGGAGATAAGCTTTTATTGAAATACCGGCCCTAAATAATACCAAACCCTACGTACTTTTTCTAATTCCTCAGTGACGCACTTACAATATACTTCATCATGATGAAGTATATTGTATTGCATAGATCGTACTCAGACGCTCTCTATTCTTAAAGAAATTATAAGTCATAACATAACAAATGTATACTGAACCTTGTAAATGTATTGGTGTGGAACAAAGTATATTACATTTAATCTATCCGTACTAATATTATAAACACGAAAGTATGGAAGTATGTATGTATGGATGGCTGTTCCTCTTTCACTCTCAAATGGCTGGACCAATTTTGATAAAATTTGGCATGGAGGTAGCTGACACGCTGGATTAACACATAGGCTACATAATTTTCCCGAATTCCCACGGGAACGAAGTACCGGGCGAAAAGCTAGTTATTAATATATCTAAGTGCAACTAACCTCTACATTGCTATTCTTCTGATCCCTCAGCGACACGTCCTCACTCGGCTCACTGCACGATGTGGACGCCACTTCATGGATCCTCTCCAGGCGTTGCGTGCTGCGGTGAATCTTCTCCTCTAACCACTGACACTGCAAGCGTTTGACCAGTTTTAGGTTACGATTTCTATAACATTCTTTGTAAGATAGACAAGCCAGTATCGGCAATAAGTAATCGCATGTTAAGTGTTGGAGATATAAGCAAATTGTATAAATATGTTCTATATTTTAATACGAAAGTACACTGACTTTTCTTGATCTTGAAGTTGTGCATATCAAGTTCAATAGAGATGATTTTCTACAACTAAATACATCCATGCTAGACTGGGAGTAAAAGAAAAACATAGAATGTGCCATCTGCCTACTCTTCCTAGGCATACTGTAAAATTCAGTAATTGGGACGCGAGAGTTTTTCTGTATTGCAGGCGAAAGGCTGACAACTTTTTTCACCCTCTGAATTAATGTCAAAGTGGTTTTAGTAGTGGTAGTGTAGTAAGTAGTTAGTAGTGGTTTTAAAACCACTGATGATGCATGAGCGTATGTGTATTTATTATTTTGTTTGTTATAAGAAAACACATATAAGTTGTAGATTGCACGAAGGAAGGGCGAATGTTAGTGTCAGAGCTTTCGAATCGTAACCATATCGCAAAACGCGTAGTGCAAGAAGGCCGAGCACAAAGTTTAAAATGGCAGTCGTTGGATGAAGTAAAACATGACTGATTATGAGGAGATTCCTCTGGTGAATGTCTAGCTAATTTGGCAACTGTAAGTTGGTATGGTGATGGGGCCCTGCTACGTATCTACACAGAATACAAATACAAAATCAAAATTACCTGTTCCTTCACCTGCTCCAATAGCGTTTCATATTTATCCTCGTCGTGCCCACACTTGACGCACATGACATCGCTCTGGTCGACTCTTTCACTCTTCAGAGATTCCAATTCCCCGAGCAAACAACGCATTTTGCTGTCTCGTTCATCTATCGTCTTTTTCATCTGATCGAGTTGCTCTAGGATTTCCTTTTCGTTTATAGTTTTTTGGTCCAATTCGCTCTCTAGTTTAGCGATTATGTCACGTAGTAGTGAGATCTTTTCTTGATTAGATTTGAGTTCTTCGTCTGTACTGGCTTTTCGAGTTTCTAATTCAGCGATTATTTGATTCATTTCTCGCGTCTGGGTTTCTAGTTGATCCACCTTTTTAAGAGAAAATCTGATAATGTTTCACAAAGCATACAATATCTTTAACTTGTTTTTAGCTTTCAAGATATTTCATACAAAATTTCTTTATGATTTAATTTAGTAATTAAAAATTCTAAAGAAATCTTTGCTACATTCACTGTAGCTACAGTCACAGGCAATGAAATGTAAATAATCTAAAATAATCAAGGTTAAGTTTGATTGCTTGTGGCTGTTTATGCTATAACAATTTATTCATGCTCAGTGCAATACTTTGTAAAACGCGTAATTACAATATTTGATGTACAGTCAACAACACATCAGGTTACCAAAAACTGTCAAATTTCCTCAATGGATAGTAAACTCTAACGATTGGAGATATAATTGAAACACGATTAAAGAAATTTGCCAGTTTTGGATAGCATGATGTGCTGTTGACCCTACCTATCTTTTATTACTTGTTTATTACCTACTGAAAGAAAGCAATGCTACCAAAAAACAAAAGCACTAAAATAAGCAGACACTAGATTACATATTTTTAGTTTCAATTAAGTTGTGATCTATCATCGACACAACAGAAGAAGGAGTTTCTAAACTACAAAAGCGACAGAGATAGAGCAAGCGTTAAACGAGTTAGTGTGAAAAGGACAACAGATGTGAGTGGGACTTACATTTGCAAGGAGAGAACGACAGGTGCAGTGTGACACTCGCAGGCAGTGCATCTGAACACATCCCGGAGGTTACAAGAACAATTGAGCAATCAGCCCCCACGATTCATGAAAAACTTGGAATCACCCATGACTTTACAATTTATGAGGCATCCCTTTCTAATCAAAGGTGCGAAACGAAACGACAATGTTTATCGCGCGAGTCATGAACTACATACGGGCTGATCCCGATTCAGAGTAAGATGTAAGAAAGACAACAGATTAAGGCCCATATTACAGAAGGAGACTCAAGTCTTGATCTATACTTAAGTATTAATGGTCACTTTCTCACACTATCAAAATGACAAAGACGACTGCTAGCAAAATCCGAGTCGCGTTCTGTAATACGGACCAAAAGGCTAACCAAGAAAAATGCATAAGTTTGGGGGTTGTTACTGTATTGGAATCCCACTTTTTCCCACGAGATAGCGAGGTGTTTTAATTTTTTTCTGGTCAGCTTTTACAATGAATTGCTAGTCTTTCTTCTAACTCTGATCGAGGTTAATACTGTCACGTGTAACCTCCTCTGTTAACTAATTACGTGGTTCGCATATACGCATACTGTGATACTGTAAGATGGCGTTTCGAAAAGGTTAAATAGGTATATCATAAGCATAACATTGAGAATTATAGGCTGAAAAATGTCAGTATTTCTTCCATTTTTAAAGAATTGTGACTACTAGTAGACATTTCCGATAGGCCCCTGTAGTTACAAGAAATAGTTTTAAGAAACCATCAGATGCGTATTTGTGCCCCAATTGTTAAATAAAAACAAATTATTATTTTATTAGTTTTTCCAAACCACGTTATTTATGCAAAGTAATGCTTTAGTGCAACAGAAAAAACAGTGACAATAAAAAGCAAAAATTTGTATCAAAGGTATTAATATTTTTATTGCAATTTCATACCTAGACTTTACGTTCAATCAAATATATGCGTGCACGTTATGCGTACTATCAGGCTGTTGCGAGCGCGCACGCACATATTCATAAGTTTATTTAATATCCCTGAATCTAAATAATATCTCTCTGCCCGCGAAATCCCTGACGTATAAAAGTAGCTTATGTCACTCTCTAGCCCTCCAACTATCGCTGCGAATATATCAGATCGGTCCATTGCTAAGTTACGACAGGAAGAATGGACAAACAAATACTTTCTCATTTATAATATTTATTAATTCCCTTACTAAGCTGATGAGAAACATCGCCGCGCCGCTTGACTTAAAAGCACGATGGCTCAGTTCGTTAGAGCACCAGGAGATCAAATTTTTATTTCTCTATAATTATTTGTGAATAACCTCACGCGGGTAAGCGTTTTAAAATACCAAATTTACTAAGGATTAGTAAGGATAACTGCCTTTAATTTTATAAAACGCAGAACCGCACAAATGAACCCCTGACTATATTATAATGTTATGATCTTCTCTACACAGATTCGTTAATCCACCAACCAAAACCAAACCATACCTCATTCAAGATCCTCGCATTATTTTGAAGTCTAGTCGCGAGCCGCGAGTTCTCCTCTCTGAGTTCTGAGAGTCTTCTCGCGAACTCGTCCCTTTCGGCCTCCCGTTCGGCGGCTTGCTCTTCTACAAACTGCCGAGTCGATCGTAGCTGGCGGTTTGCTGCTTCCAGCTAATGGAGTGCGTATTTACATGCTTTATCTCTTATTTTCTCATAGTAAAATATACAGAGCATATTTACATGAGCTGCTTTACCAGCGTAGTTTTTTGTACAGCACAATGCTGAGCTGAGCTCCTTTTGCTTAGGTTAATCTAGTTCTAACTTTTACTGTTAATTTAGTCATTGTATCGTAGATTGAACTTTAGCAATAAACATTATTTCATTTAGTAGGCTTTGGTATTCGTAATAAATCGTCTCAGATGAAGTGATATGGGAATCAAAATTTTGAATCTCACGGAGAAACAAATTAATAGATAAACGCCTAGTTGTAGAACCGTCCATTAAAGTTAATGCTACTTTAAATATCGTACTGTCACTTTCTGTATTGTTGACGTAAACAAGGACGGCATTACATTTAAAGAAGCT
This sequence comes from Aproaerema taeniolella, assembly GCA_949987775.1. Classification (NCBI taxonomy): domain Eukaryota; kingdom Metazoa; phylum Arthropoda; class Insecta; order Lepidoptera; family Gelechiidae; genus Aproaerema; species Aproaerema taeniolella. The sequence continues at coordinate 18,470,939 of OX465257.1, read as the reverse complement.
TTAACGTTGACGTTAACACACAACTGAGTGTGTGATTCTTTGTCTTCATAATCCTTGAAATATATATCCTTTATTATCCTTGTTTCATTGAAATACATGACGTAATAAAATAATCACAGAACGATACTTTTTCGAGTTCCTGCCTTTATTGTTTTAAAAAATGGCGAACATACTTACTTATATGGGGTGACTTTAATTAAGTTAGCAAAGCTTTAGGAAGTGATTCTCCTCATAAAACTGAATTTTTTTCCCAAAAATTCTCAAGAAAATAAATTTACATCCCATACAAATGTGACTTTTTTTTAAATCCTTGGGAACAGTTTTTCAGTTTTTTGGCTAATTCACATTCTTTTTTACTTACTAATTTAAAGTCACCCAAAAAAATTACCAACGTTGAAAGATGAAATTAAGAATGAAATAGCTTTCTCACCTCATACAAAAGCACTAGAAATACAATAAAATAAAATACATATTAACAATAAGTATTTAAATCACGGAATGATTGCGAAATTATAGATTTCTAAACAAGCCATGCGTCGACTACACCGATGTAAATGAATGTACCCACTAGAAAACATACGAAAATTATTATATACATTCCAATGCCTCACGATGAGTCGGCCATTTAAAGTTAAAATTTATAAATATGGACGTAAAGCAGCTGTAGAACTTTCTTCGTAAAACAATAAGTCACAAACGCCTGTCCATATAAATCCTATGAAAAGTCCAAATTTTATTTAGTTTTTTGACATATTTTATGTTTCAAAGTACGCAACGGAAAAGCATTTTTCCATTACGGCCAGTCTGTTTGCCCGACATCGCCAGGGGGGTTATCGTCCAATTTAAATACCTAAGTCTTTCTTTTTTAGGGAAATCTAGTCAATTTATTAATATTCTTGGGAAATAGCGTATCTTGCATTAAAAAAAATATTGCAGTTATTCTAGTGGGTACAAGACAGTTGATGGTCTCGTTTACCTTCTCGCAGCATATCTTATGTACAGGTGAATCTGTCATCCGTTTAACCTGGTGCGTAGCGGAGCAACAATACATACTTTATAAATACATATACACAATCTAATGTAGCTCTTTAATGTTATGGGTATGTGGAATAATGGAAAATATCTGTCAGGGTTAATCTCATAATAACGAATAAACCTACACATTTGAAAATGCTTACTTATCTAAATGTACACACGGCAGCACATCAGGCTATACAGGTTGACCTTGACGTCGCCCTTATCTCGCTCGTAATAGCGCCGCCGGCATTCGTAGTGCAAATGGGTAACCTGACGTGCTGCTGTCTGTACGAGGTGTGAGGTTGGAAAAATACGGGGGCCACGTAAAAAGTGATATTTTATATTGAAACCTAAATTTTTTGTGAAATTTTCGTTTGGATATGATCTTTATTTCTGTTATTTAATTGAGTATTTTTTTAATACATACCATTTTGTAGTTAAAACCCGTGAGTAAATAATGTGTTGTAGTTTGAACTTCGAAAGTAATTGCTAAGCTGTCTCTTACACCATATTTATGTTATGTAAACCTTTTTGTTGTAATTTAGCACAAATACCCCGCCCCCCACAAATTACAAGATACCGCATATAGCGACTAATCATATTATCTGCGTGACTCGCGTTGGTTGCCTTGTGGTTGCCTTATATGCAATATCTTATATGGGGGGGGGGGAATCTGTGAAACTTAGCTATTTATCAGCCTGAATGGTTCAATTTGATCAAGAATCGATTAAGCAAACATGCATCAACTGACCTGTTGCTGCAAGTCATCCCTCTCCCTCAGCAACGTATCAATATCCTGCTGCATCTTCAGCACGTGTCTCGGCGAGCTGCCGTCCAGAGACACCGCCCCGGACTCACACGCCACGCGCGGCCGGGGGGAGCCGCGGGGGGGGAGCGACAGGGGGAATTGGAGGGAGGGCACTGTGCCGTACCTACAGAAGGAAACCAGTCTTAGTTGTTTTAACCTCATGACCGCCGCTTTGAAGTCGGATCGCAGTAGACCTATACACACACGTACGCAAGCACGCTTGAACAAGGGCACGCACACTCTCACATGTTCGCTTCACATGGCAAGTCCCTTCAGCATAAAAAAGCAATAGTCTGTATTGGCGTGTTCGTTAGCCGTTATGAGTTGTCCGTACGTATACGCAAACAAAACCGCAAAGTTGTCTCGCACGCCCGCAACCCGCGTTAGACTTACTCCTCAGCAATGAGGTTTGTACTGGGTCACTCGTTGGCCGTCTTGAGTTATCCATACGTATACGCAAACAAGTCTGCAAAGTTACATCGCACGCCCGTAGCCTACATTAGATTTACCCTTCAGCAATGAGGTCTGTACTGACGCGTTCATTGGCCGTCCTGAGTTGTCCGTCCGTATACGCAAACAAGCCCGCAAAGTCCTATCGCAGGTCCCTAGCCCGCATTAGACTTACCCTTCAGCGATGAGTTCCGTACTGGGTCGCTCGTTGGCGGTCATGAGCTGCGCTATCTTGATGAGCGCGGCCTCCAGGTCGGAGCGCAGCAGACCCTCACGCTGGAGGCAATCCGCCATCGCTTCTTCCATGTTCTAGAAGATTACAATTAAATGTTGAATAGTTTATCATTACTTTACTAATATTATAAACACGAAAGTTTGTATGGATGTGTTACCAATTTTATGTTTATGGATGTATGAATGTGCTGTACCAATTTTAATAAAATTTGTTATAGAGGTAGCTGACACCCAGGAATAACACATAGGCTACATAATTTTTCCGAATTCCCACGGGAACGAAGACCCGAGCGGAAAGCTAGTACTTTAATAACGCTAAGAGAGAAAGCTTTTTCATATGGGGCGACTTAAAATGAGTTTGAAAACATGGATGCTAAGCTCCCCCTGAAACCGAACTTTCTTCAGGAATCTCTAAGAAATGCTTAAGGCGACTACAGCACCTAAATTAAGATTTTATGATGCGTAGATAAGCATGACGCACTGCATTAAATCGAATAAAAAAATACTACGGTAATATTCAGGACATAAACTAGATAAGTAGTGTGCTGAAAACATGATTCAGCACTTTTGGTTCGATAGAAAAAGCTCACAAAGTCACCTCTAAACACCCGACGCAACGCATACTAACGCATTTTTCGATTTAAACTGTTACTTTTCCATAAATCTCATTTTTCTAACTTTCGAATATGTTTTTACGCACGCACGCTTTCATAGTCCGTAAACTTCGTGTATCGACACTGTTCGCACTGCCGGCCCAGGCCTGTTGAGAGACGGAGATGGCACTATTCCTATGTGTGCTGCCTTTATCGGGTGCTGTAGTCGCCTTAAGTTTATTTGTTAGCACTATGTTTGTTGAGTGTGTAGCGTTTAATTTAATTGTTTTCTCTCTTTCTTCAAATTATTTACAGCCCAACTCATTCGCTACGTTAAACAAATAATATAAGGGTGAGTTTAAATGAAACTTGCTAGCAAAAATTAACAAGGCTACTTAAATAACCAACTTTACCCCAGAAATTAAAGCCGAAATATGGAAAAGAAAATTTATATTCGCTTAGTTAAGTTTTTAAGTTTTTTTTTCGATTTTTTTTTAAATTGCAAATGGGTCCTTAGAAAAAGTTTTTCAGTTTCAAGGAATTCATCTCCCAAAAATTCTTAATTTCACACCTTTCTATGTAGTTCGCAGTTGTCGCAGGGCCTGCCTGTCTGTCTGTCGTCAATTTCTTGCACCAGCTCCGAGATCTGAACCTGGTCGCCACTCTCCAACATCTTAGTTTCTGGACGCTCTGGAATTAAATTAATGAAAGAAGCTTTATTTTAATGAGTGAAAGGTAAAAAAACTTACATCTAACTTGTCATCAGTTCACATACTTCCCCAACGTGGAATAATAGCCTCCCTTCGTAACAGTGATGGAGGTTAAGACCATATAGTCCACCACGGTGGGCCAATTTAAGGCCATATAGTCCACCACGCTGGCCAATTCGGGTAGGTGGACCGCGCGCCAAGCGAAAACTTAATTTTATAAATGTGCGGATTTCATCATGATATTTTCTTTCACCGTTGAGCAAGTTATAATTAATAAGAAACCCGTACAGAAATCTGAAAGGCACATTTAGCAGTGCATGCCCGAACCAGGACTCAAACCCGCAACCTTTCGGTTGCACGACTCGGTTACATGACGGTTAATATTAATTTAAAAACGATTAGGTCTATATTTCATTAGTGAACACTATTGATTTCGGTTTTAGACGGCGCTTTTTTGTGAAAACGTATATTGCTGGTACACCCGTACATGGTAGATCAAGATTGTATAGCTTACTGTTCCCTTCAGCAAATCTTTTGTAATATTCAAGGAAACTTAAGAATGATTAAAAACGTTTACTTACTGTTACTAGACAGCTTAGCCGACAAATCCAGCAGCTCATGGGCCTCATTCCTCAGCCTCATCAGCGAGAGTTCCAACTCCTTCTTGATATCAGCGCTGAGATCCCGTTGTTCAGCCAGGAACCCCGCCAAACCTTCTTCATCCAGCTCCACGAGGATGGATTGAAGGTCTGGAGCGAAGTGGACGTGCTTCCCGAGGGATTTGCGGGATACTGCGCTGGTCGTGCTTATGTCTAGGTTTGGTGTCGTTGGGCGGGAGTCTTCTTCGATGAATGTTGATCTGGAGATGTGGAATAGTTGAATGACAACGGTGAAATAAAAAAAAAACGGGCTTCGTAGTAGTTACCAAGCCACAATGATCACTCGACTTAAAAACCTGTGTGTTATTCAATTATTAACCCCTATGCATACAAGGTGGGTCTAAATTTCCTTCCTGTATCGAAGGGAGGCCCGTGCCCCTTGGTGGGGACGTATAAGGGCTATGTAAATGGTCGCTATATTCAAATAGGAATAGGGAAATTGAATTATTATTGCATATTTTTGATACTGAACATGTCAAACCTGTGTGTTATTCAATTATTAACCCCTAGCATACAAGGTGGGTCTACATTTCCTTCCTGTATCGAAGGGAGGCCCGTGCCCCTTGGTGGGGACGTATAAGGGCTATATAAATGGTCGCTATAATCAAATAGGAATAGGGAAATTGAATTAATATTGCATATTTTTGATACTGAACATGTCATCCAGCTCCACGAGGATCAGAATCAGAATCAGAATCAGAATATTCATTTGCCATGTCACATTGTACGCAACATTTAGTACGTCAGTTACAAAATTACATTAAAATCTTACAAAGTAAATTCTGTGCTACAAGTAAAAATTTTGGTCAGATTAGACCAAGTCAAAAATTATTACTAGGTACTTTATTGTCACATTTGTTTACTCTGGCTCGTCTTTGTTAATGAGCATTTTGTTAGAGCGTGCCAAATCAAAATATTCATTAATGTTGTAAAGTGGGTTTGCTGTAAGTATATTCTTAACGCGTTTATAAAATTCTATATCAGGAAGATTTGTCAAAGATATAGGCAGCTCATTATATAATTTTATTCTCAAACTATCTCCGTGTTTCGATGTCTTCACAAGTCTTGTTTTAGGTACAATCAGCTTGTCTTTGTTTCTAGTGTTATAATTATGTACATCTCTGTGTCGTTTCAGCTTATCTTTCTGTTTGTGAATGTCCATAAGAGAATTAAAAATAAACAAAGATATAACTGTCATTATTTTATGTCGAATGAAATATTCTCTTGCTGAAGTTCTTCTATGAATGCCGCTTATTATTCTTATTGACTTCTTTTGAAGAATTAAAACTCGTTTGATATCAGAACCGTTACCCCATACCGTGACCACATAGTTTATTATTGAGTGTATGTAGGCATAGTACACTGATATAAGTGTTTTCTTATCTACTAACGGTCTGAGTTTTAATAGAGCATAAATTCCACTTGACATCTTGTTGCACACCTGGTCTATGTGGATATTATGACTAATATTTTCATCGATTGTATAGCCTAAAAATTTACATGTATTTTGGTCCTTAAATTCTTTCTTTCGTTTAGCTGAATAAAATAAGATCTTTGTTTTTTCTTTGTTTAAAATAATACCGTTTGCACTAAACCAGCGTTCTAAAATCAGCAACACCTCCGAAATATTTAGTTTTAACAAAGTTTCACTTTTTTGTTTGATTCCTACATGTGTATCATCCGCAAAAAGACTAAGGAAAGCCCATTCAGGCAAACAATTAGCTAGGTCATTGATATATATTAGGAACAGTATTGGCCCTAATACGGATCCCTGAGGCACACCAATACCGCTTACGATCGGGCCCGATATAACGCCATTTACGTTAACATGTTGAATCCTGTTGGATAAGTAGCTTCTAATTAAATTAACCGCAGCATCGGTAACGCCATAAAAACTCAATTTGCGAAGAAGAATATCATGTCGTAAGCAATCAAATGCCTTGGAAAGGTCACAGAATAAACTTGCGCATTTCTGTGACCCGTCCAGTGCATTCAATACAAATGTGATCACTCTGGAAATAGCCATTGAGGTTGACCGTCCTTCTCTAAATCCAAATTGAACCTCAGAATAAATATTATTACTTTCGAAGTACTCTACTAATTGATTTTTTAGTACAGTTTCAAAAATCTTTGAAAGACATGGGAGGACACAAACCGGCCTATAATTATTCATATTATCTTTTTCGCCCTTTTTATATAACGGTATAACCCTACCCACTTTTAAAACATCAGGAAATACCCCGCATTCTAGGCAATTATTAATGATGTCCAAAATAAGCTCCTGTAGATAACCATCTTCTAATATAAGGCGCTTGATTGTTATTGTATCCAAACCATCGATGTCCTTTGTCGCTTTACCTTTGATTTTTTTAACAATTTTAATAAGTTGTCTGGTATTCAGAGGGATAAATGTAAATTTAGACACTGGCTTTTCGGAAAGTCTTAAATAATTATCACACTCTTCGACACTTACATTTAAGTTTGAGGACATATCTCGCGCAATTGTAGAGAAAAAAATATTAAATGCATTCGCTATTTCATGGTCTTCTGTCAACTCATCCATGCTCCCGTTATCACTAGATTTTATGACTTTTATTTTATTATCTTTTTTCCTTGCTTTTTTAGTTTGTTCATTTATAATGCACCAAGTTTCCTTTATCTTGTTATTTGCTTTGTTAATTCTTTTGGAATTTTGAATCTTTTTTGCATGAAACATCACTTTTTTAAGTACGGCCCTATACTTTTTAATCTTAACTTTTCTAGCGTCATTCGGCATCACTTCCTGTAAAAATTCCATAATTTCCAAGTTTTTTGTTGACGTTATTATACCTTGGGTGTACCACTTAGGTTTGGGCTTTTTATTTCGCTTTATGCTTTCTGGAAAAGCTAAGTCAAAGTAATGAATCAAAGCTTCTAACAAAATGCTCATCTTTCTATTTGGGTCGCAGGTGTTTGCAATGTCATTTTTTAACTTTAGGTCTTTATTAAATAAAAAATGAAAATATTCAAAATTACTATTTGATTTCATCCTGATTCTATTACATGTCCCGTTATTATTTATTTTATCATATTCTGTATACATATATTTCATACTAATTACATTATGTTCTGATAGTTTTACAGGTAAAACTTCTGCGTCGCAAAACTGGTTATCAAAATTTATTATAAAATTGTCAATACAAGTGGCACTGTCTTCTACTATTCTAGTTGGGCTTTCTAATAAATAAACACAATTATAATTCTTTAGCTCACTTTTAAATTTTTTAACCTTGCTAATATTATATTTGTTATCAGGTAAAACATTCAAATTGAAATCCCCTGCAATTATTAACTTTTTTCCTTCTCGATGGATCTTATTTAATATAATGGAAATAACGTCATGAAAAATACTATAGTCATAATCTGGTCGATACATACATACAATTACTACTTTAGGTGATTTTAATTCAATAGCACATACCTCACAATTCATTTCAAATGTCAACTTATTTATATCATTTCGATGCTTATAACTAATATTATTTTTAACGTATATTGCCACACCTCCGTGAGAAAACATCATTCGATTGTAATATGCTGCTAATTCATAGTTCTCTAAGTTCATAACATTTATCTGGACATCAGAAGCCCAAGTTTCGCTCAGACAGAGAATATGACAATCATGCATATCAATCAAGAGTTCTAAATCTAAGTACTTCTTATTTATACTTCGTATGTTCGCATGAATTACGGTTAAGTTTGATTTACAATCCTGCGTTGTTCCGAAAAATTTGGTTCGTGGAGAAAATCATTATTTGGGTTTATAAATCGTAATTTTGAAGAGCCATTGCAACGTGCTGCAAGAAGATTTACCAATATTAGAACTGTGTGTTTCTTAATTTTACTAAGGGCATTACTGTATTGAGTATTCAGTTCTAGGTATGTGACCCTCTCACAGCACGCTGACAAACGTGCAATCTGTTGATTTAATACGTAAATGATATTGTCATTTCGTGTATTATACATAAAACTGCTAATTATTAAGTTACATTTTCTTGTATTTTTTCCTAGTAGTTCATCTAGTTTTTTACTGTAGGAAGAATGACTATGATGTTTCGCATTGTAGTTACCAATCAATAGCACTAGGTAGTCTTGCTCTTTCAATTGTGTTATATAGTTTTCTGCTTCTCTAACAATTTCATTGAAGGGAGCGTTTGGCTTAGTTAAATTGACGATTGAGTGTGTAGACTGCTTGTCCAAAATCTGCTTCGCGATTCCAACTCCAATTGCATCCGATATTATAACCATCTTCCCTTTGTGAAAATCTTCTAACTTCTTTTGACTAGTCTTCGCTTCTTCTGACATATTCTGTTCATGACTTGTGACAGTGGTATTATTTACGTTATCCCTTTTCATAAGTTCGTTTTCGCGAAGTCTTTTTATTTTTTCTTGTATCATTTTTTTTTCTTTTGAAATGTTATCTTTCTCTTTTTCTAATTTCTTTATCCTTTTGTCTTGTTTTCTGATCCGTTTTGATTTCTTCGTGGAGTTATTCTGAATTTTCCTCAGTGTTCTTTTGGTATTTACTTTGAATCTCTGATTATGCGTCTGATTGTTAATTATTTCATTTAATTTTTTTATTTCTTTTTCCAATTCTGTTATTTTAAGTTCCTTCATAAGGATTTCAGTGTCTTTAGATACTAATTTGCTATCCAGGCTATTAATAACTTCTTCTCTATCTACAATCAACTGTTTTAACTTTTTTACATTTTCCATTTCTCTGTCTAGATTATGTTTTTGCAAGCCACTGATATCAAACGGCTCCATTGTTATTGAATTTAAATCTTGTTCTCTGATTAATATCGATTTTTTGGGTGCTGTTAAGGTTTTACGCGGAGAGCGCGTAAAACTGGCATCAGTACAAAATTTCTTAAGATGATTATTTAAATTTTTTGTGTCTTGTAGATCCTTTTTCAGGTCTCCGATCTCTAGTAGAAGTTTGGATATATAACTATCGCTTTCGTGGTATTTGACTTTTAATCTCTCTATTTCGGCATTTAATTCTTCAAGTTGGACCGATGAACTCTTCAGTACGTTGAGATCTGGTAGGCTAGCTTCCCTACGCAAGAGCGATGAATCTAACTGGCTTTTTTCGCATCCTATAAAGGAGTCATCCCAGTTTTGTGGTTTCGATTTCCGAAAAGTTATGGTATTTATCGGAGAACCCATATTTCACAATTATTTGGTTGGCAAAAATTTTTTTTTTTTTTTTTTATAAAACCTAAAATGATCTCATATCCTTCTCTTTTATAATAACTTTGATAAGGTAAGTCATAAAAATTCACAAAAAGAATTCCTTTGCCCGGGTTTGAACCCGACACTGTTATTCTATAACCAGACTCTTGACCATTACACCAAAGTTTACCTTGGTGCGTTAGTCGAAATTAAGGATCTGTTTCGTTTGTTATAAATAAGATTGACGGTTGATTTGAAAACCGGTTTCACGGTTATTATAATTTAACAATAAATTGTCCACAAATGCTAATAAATAGTCACTGTCTCTGTTTAATTATACATTACTCACGTACTGTCCACTATAATCTGAAGTCCACAGTTTGTTTCGGTTAATATTGTTCGAATATGACGCACTCAAACCTATTTTGGTATTTTCACTAACAACTTTCCTGTTTTCTTGTAAAACATTACTAAAACACTTTCACTGATTAATCACTGGTTTATCTTCAGTTTTACATGTTTTTCACCGTTCAATTCAATCATCTTTTAAATAAAATAAGTGAAAACCTAGGAGTCAAAGTAAACACGACAATGACGGTACCGACGGATGGATTGAATTGACAATTGAATTGACTAAGGAAGAAAGAAAGAAAGTACGTTTATTTTTCCCATTCTGTAGGACAGTACACCATACAGAGTATACCATAACTACTAATAACTCTAAAATTAAAAATGTTGTGTCAGCCCCGACATTCGATTGGTTATAACTTTTTAAAAGCTGAACCAATTTTGATCAAATGTAGCTAAGAACCATCTCGATTACGTCAACTTTCAAATTAAAACAACCGCATCGAAATCGGTCTATTCGTTTAGGAGCTACGATGCTACAGACAGACACAGAGATATACAGACACACATGTAGCCTATGTCCTTTCCCAACGTCTAATCTATCTCTGTACCAAATTTCATAAAAATCGGTTGAGTTGCTTAGGCGTGAAAGCGTAACAGACAAACAGAGTTACTTTCGCATTTATAATATTAGTAGGGATTACACCTGACAACCTGCTAGTCTAAAATTAGCACGATAAATCGAGCACGTAGAGAACCAAACCATCTGTTCCATTTTGCATCTGTGCAATTCTAATGTTAGATCAGGATTCGCGGAAAGATACATTAATAATTTCAAAAGGGCACAAATGCTGGCGAGACGCCAGTTTTGGACAGGATTGGTTTCAGGACTTTCAGGCGATGTCTACTGGATTGTTTTATAATCTATAAACTTACATTCATTATTTTTTGACCCCCGACAAAAATGAGTGGTGTTATAAGTTTGACGTGTGTATCTGTGTTTATGTATGTCTGTCTGTGGCATCGTAGCTCCTAAACGAATGGGCCGATTAGATGGCGGTTTTTGTTTTGTTTTAAAGCTAACGTAATTGGGATGTTTCTCAGCTATAATTGATCAAAATTGGGTCAGCCATTTAATAGTAGATTACCCAACAAGTGAAAAAAATGTAAATTCTTTTCGAGGCCTTGAGTTGTATCCCGAGAGGAACGAAGGATTCTAAAGTTGAATCCCGAGCGTAGCGAGGGATTCTAGATTAGAATCCTGAGCGGATCGAGGGATACAAGAGCCGAGATGAATATTTTGTCACGTGTTAGGTACTCTACTTTTTACCATTGACTACGAGAAAAAGAAAATAATTACTCTGTGACAGTAAATTATCAACAATAGCTGCTGCTTTAACGCGAAATGACTCTGGAACGAGAGGTTCACTTTCATCACTGGATTTTGAACTCATTTTATAATTTTGAGACAAAAACTTTAAACAGAAACTTTTAATTGCATGAAAATTGCACAGAAAATTGGCTGAATTCCTTATTCTAAATTTAAAATTTTTAACCGAGCCATATTCCATACAGCCAGTTATTACAAACAGCCAAGTTTTAGTACGTTTTTATAGCGAGAGTATGCAACCTCCTTGCACATTTTCTTTTGTTTTCTTACTAAAATCCATATATTCGCGCATGTTCCAAATTCAAAATGTTTTATTCACTCAGTGAAATAAACAGCGTTTTATTCACTGTTTTTGAAGAATAACGGACCCTTTTTCGAGGGGCAATAGTAAAAAAGTTATTTAATTTTTTTTTTTAATGGCTGACCATTATAAATTGGCTTTTTTTTGAGATTCAACTTGCCATTTTTTTTCCATTACTCTTAAAAATGTATTCTGCTCTCAATTCCTTCATAGTTCTCTCAATTGGATAACTGTTATTGGCTAAATTGTGTTACCATATTGTATTTCTTCCATTTGGAATATGCTGTTGTTATCCTGAATAAATAAACATAAAAATAAAATAAATAAGCAATTGAATGTCGCGGTTGATACGAAATTTGTAATCGTACATTTATTTTCATTAAACCCCAGATATGTATTTTATATTATCATTTGACCAGAAAATTTTAAAATTTGTATTAGAAGCGCCTCTTGAGGCTAACTAATATCGCTTATTATTAGTTAGCCCAAAATAATTTTACTAAGTTTTTTACTGTGATGCGCGACATAACATATTTATGTCGTATACACCGCTTTTAGTCCAGTTTTTTGTCAGATTAAATTGGCTAAATAAATAAAAAAGATACAGCTCTACCATCTCGGTCAGTCCTATTAGAACAAACATACCTATGCCCATTTCCTGTCTAGATCTGACGGATTTGGCCTGAAATCGAGTTTGGAGTATCACAATAAATACTTAAATAGTTCACTACATGACAGTCCTAAGTCCACCCCTAGCTTACGGTTAGCAGCAGAGCCGGGTGCAGACGCTATAGTTAGTTCACCTAGACTTATTTACTGAGCTACTAAACCTCAAGTTCCGTTTATGACTAATAGACTGGACTGATTCGTTCGTTCGAGTTAGATGTGAAAAGGTACTATGTATACCTAAACTTAGGTAGATGTACAATTTAAGTACTTAAATCACTACACCGTGGAAAATATTTATTTACTATCTTTCCGCCCGCGGCTCCGCCCGCGTGGACTACAGGTTATATAGTGCCCAACTGTGGGATAAAATGTAGCCTATGTCCTTTCCCAGGTTCTAATCTATCTCTGTATCAAATTTCATCAAAATCGGTTCAGTAGTTTAGGCGTGAAAGACGGACAGACAGACAAACAGAGTAACTTTCGCATTTGTAAGGATAGTAAGGATTTAATATTTGGAAGACCAACAGCCTTGAATACAAAGTTAATACAACAAAAATAGTACCAGATGGCCAATTACAGGTCTTCGCCAATAGAACCAAGAAAGAAAGGTTCAATACCTTCTCAACGAAATTTATGGAACAACTGATTTTTAATTTTTAGTAGGAAAGTTGGTCCCATAGAAAAAGTTGTTCGTAATCATGGGCAGATTCATCCCTCAAAGTTTGTCTAATGTTTTCAATTTCACCCTGTAATGTAAAGTGAGTCCATATGATACTCACTCGTCCTGCGGCTGGAGCCTGGCCAGCAGTTGCGCGAGCACGGTGCGGTTGAGCTCGTCCTCCGCGCACGCGCAGTACGCCACCAGCTGACTCAGCACCCGCTGCAGCGTCACCGCCACGCGCTTTAGCCCATCGCTGCAACCGACACAATACCATTACGACTTTTGTAGACTCTTCTTAGCGATTTGTCTCGTTGCTCATTAGGGCTTGACCATGAGATTTGGCGGATCACCCCTGGCCATTTAAATCGCCTGAGGCAAAAAGTCTAACTGCCGTACTCAGAGATGTCAATTAAAGTTAAGAAGTAATTAAATGTCACGCTATCCTTGTTTATATCAACAAGAGTGAAAGAGACGACATCAGAGTTTAACAGTTGTACATTTAATGCCCCCCCAAGTTAAGAAGCAAATTTCATTCTATCATAATTTCAACCTTATCACCAGCAGACAAGAAACATGGGCAGATACTTACATAACTCAGAAAAGGTGATTAGTACAGGACGACCGTACTGGAGATTGAACTCGCAAACAATTACACAATTCCCAGGGGCAAACACTTATGCAAAATGTAGGTATTTGTTATCGGGTCAAAGGAGTTTGTATCTGTCTTTGAGAAAACCCTAGTGTATGCCTTTGAAGGTAACGTTAAAAAAAGTTAATAAATAATCCGGACTTTAGAGTATTTCAGACAAACTCATGAAGTCAGAATTGACTTACCGCTCCTTTGTGACTTCTTCCAGCTGCCTGTTTTGGTCGAAGCTGAGGTAGCGTCGTTGTCGCCACTTGTCCGCCTCCCCACTATCGTCCCGCACGCCCGATAGCTGTAACAACATCATAAATTTAGGAAATAAAATAACAAAGGTTTTTTTTTCAGCCCGGTCAGGCATAGGCATTTCCGTTTCTTCTGCCATAGACATCCAGAGGCTATCCTGCGGATTCGTATCGAATCAGGTTATCAAACGCCTGCACTCTATGTTGTTGCGATTTTGCAACGAAAATGGAGTAACCTGATGTGCTGGCCTCTGTACACTGGGCTTCTCTGCCTGCAATCGTATTTCAGAGCTCACATATCTTTAAGTTCACATAGTGAATAGGCTACTATTGGTGAAACTTATGTAAATTTTAACGCTTACAGGATTTTAACATAGGACCATAGAAAGTGGAAACTTGTCTGAGAAAAAAAAGTGACACTAAAATTACACTTAACGAGCTACAGATTTTAGTCTAACCGTTACTATTTATTTAAAACTAGCTGTCCCGGCCAACGTCGTAACGCCTTTTTTCCATATTTTCTCACCTTTTAAACCTTCCCTGGACTTCCACGAATATTTCAAGACTAAAATTAGCCAAATCGGTTCAGCCGTTCTCGAGTTTTAGCAAGACTAACGAACAACAATTCATTTTTATATATTAGAAGAAGATAAACATAAATGTACTACTATTAAATCTTAACCTAGCTTTTTTAATAATAGTGCTTACCACAAATCTTCTAAACATCACCATATCGAGTCACATCATTATCTGTTTAGTTTTCAGCACTTAAACACTTTAGTTCTTGTATTGTTTGTATTTTACTATTGTATTTTATGCCCGTAGTGTCCATTGTCACTTTCTCACTTTACACTAAGCTCCGTTAATCTATTAAAATAGGGTTTAACCAAGTGTCAAACACCCTCACATACCCAAGGCTAGGGAAATATGAGACCACAAACCTCAACCGTGCTCAGATTCCTTTAAAGTTCTTTGGTCATTCATACACTCGCTTATAACTCCTAACTGAGCAGACAGAACATCATGTAGTTCTAGAACCACTTACGTCTCGGTTAACAAAAATGATTTTTGGGTTATTTGATGAAACAGAGTATAGTGGTGATAGGTTGTCAATGTCAGATAGGTCTCATTACCAGCAGTGATAGCCCAGTTGGTAATGAGCTAGACTTGTAATCCGAAGGTCGCGGGTTCAAATCCTGGTGCGGGCCTGTACCACTAAATTCGTCTTTTCGGATTTATGTACGGATTTCTAATTGTCACTTGCTCAACGGTGAAGGAAAACATCGTGATGAAACCCGCCCGTCCAAGAAAATTCATTTTCGAAAGACGAGCGGTCCACCAACCCGCATTGGGCCAGCGTGGTGGACTATGGCCTAAATCCCCTTCGTGTTTCGAAGGGAGGCCCGTGCCCCTCGGTGGGGACGTATATGGGCTGGTAAGATAGTGGTGATAGGTTGTCAATGTCAGCGTTTCGCCCGCAATACAGGAGAGGATGTGGTGACATTGACATAACACTTAAAAGTTTCGCGATTTGAACACATAATTACGCGAATCAAAACCCCCGAATTTAGACCCGTTTGTGGTGACAGATCAATAACACTTTCTGTTTTGCTAAGATTCTTAAGCTTCAAAGTTATCTCTTAATCCTCACTTTGCTAATCCGTCACTCTACTTCCTCGCCTACTGATATTATAAACGTAAACGTTTTGTGATGATAGCTGGATATCTGTTACTCTTTTACGTAAAACCTACCTAACTGATTCTGATAAAACTTAGCAGTAACATAAATGAGAAATTAGAATAACACCACATGGACTATGTAATTTCCCTGAATTCCCGCGGGAACGAAGTCCCAGACGTAACGCTAGTTAGAAACAACAACTACAATTCGCAGCAGTGACATTAATACTGACATTGACATTGAACAGTTATCATCAGATTTATAATTAGAGATTCATAAGAACCCGCCGGTGAAATTGCAGTAAACCAAATACACCCGTCCTGTTTACATACACAAAACACCAGTGACGCATGGCTTGATATATCATCATGCCCAAAACCTTGAAGAGATTTCATTGAAGATCGATCGTCGGATCAAACGAGAGAAAGGACACAGCAGATCAGACTATACATTAAACTTAACTAAGCTCTTATTTGTAAAAGAGACGGTTTTCCCAATGCTGTATGTACAGTGAAACGTACACAAAACGGTGATAGATAATTTTCCACGTTAAAAACACATGAGACACCGACTTCAATCTCAACAATAGTTCGCACAAAGTAGATAACGATTGTCGAGTGTCAAAAAGGAATTAATTTATGAAGTTCCAAAAACATTCAGAGGAGCTATCCCTACATAATCCTGCAACTTTTGAAACATGGTTTTATTTCCTCAGTTTTCCCATTTTTTGCGAACTACAATGCCTATTAGCAGATAACTACAAACGAAAACGTCATTCAGTTATTTGGATGACGTTCTGGTTTGTAAGTATTTTTTTGTTTTAGTTTATTTTTTCAAAAGCGCTGAATCATTTTCGATAAAATTTATATGGGACCACTTCAGGAGTATACTCTTTCAAACAAAAGAAGAATTTTGAAAATCGGCCGACATGTTGGCGGAGATATCGCGTAACAAACATACAAACATAGTCGAATGGAGAACCTCCTCCTTTTTGAAGTCGGTTGAAAATGAAAAGTGCGGCACATTTTAGATTCAAGGAAAACTAACAACAGTTTGCGGCAAAAAAAAATACAAAGTAGGAAATTAGATAGCCACTACAAAGTAGGCAATTAGATTCAATATTAGAATTTTCTTTGTTTCAAATCGCATTCTTATCATTATCAGCACTAAATAACCAACATACAACCGATCTTTGGTAAAATTACAGCCAGTGGCCAGCACATATAAGGTTACTGAAAATTGTCCTCTATGCTGTCACGGTAAGATCGGATTTGCAAGTAAAATTGGGTAACCTGATGCTCTGGTAACTGTATATTGAATCAAAACGCCAATTCACCTTTTTAGATTTATCCATAGAAACGGCTACATCAAGCACTTGAGTTTAGGTTTACATATTTTTTACTGTTTAACAAAGAAATCGAGAATTAATCAAACTCACATTACGAAAAATGTCCTGCAATAAACTCGCCAAAAAGAAACGTAAAAATAATACTTAACACACGATATCTAGCACACTTCATTAACCCAACACAAATAAAAAAGTCAGAATTCTTTCCGGATAAACGAAAGACCATAAACCGCAGTGATATTTCGACGAGCACATAAAAACAGAACTACCCGCGATCCGCGTTGATAAACAGGAACAAAACAAAACGCAGCTGTGGCCTGAAATAGAGTTGAAAAAAAAAGTTTGACACGTGTAGGCCCGGATGCATTTATGCAACTTTATTACAAGGACATAAGGATTATTTTCAGGGTTATTTTGGCTCATTATCATGTCGGTAACAGAACTTCAAAATTTTTTTGTGTTGAGTTACACTTTGAAAAAAAAATGAAACCTAGCTGTCCTATGCTACCATTCTCTTTGTTTGTTACTCGTTCACGCAGTAACCACGAAACAGATTTGATGAAACCAAGTACAGCCAATGCATGAGATTAGAAAATAAGTTACTTTATAAATAGATACAAATTAAGTTGTTTTTTACTTTCAATATAAAATCATAACGATTTAAATCTGTATTCATCAATACAGTTTTTTTATTTATTTTTTGTTTCGGGAGTCGAAACTACACCCAAGTTCAGCTTACTTAGCTTTGGACAGTTGATATGCGACTTTAACCCTAAGAATAAGATGGATACAAAATCCAAAAGCATTTTCAAACTGTACAATTGACTATACAGAAGCATTCAGAAGTGAGGGGCACGGCCGCGGTCTTAAAAAACGGCAAGAGGGCGACTTGAGGGCTAAAAGATGAAAGAAACTTCGCAGATGCGTACATCCGGACAAAAAGAATTGTAAAACTATTTCAGTTTTAATTAGGACTGTATTTTACTTGGAACAAGTTATGTTTAATTATTTACTGACTACGGATGTGTTAGGACAAAAGATAAAGAGAAGATTTGTATAAGTTAAAGATTATTTATGAAGAATTAATTCATTACGAATATGTTGATCATTATAATGATATTTTATTACTCAATTGAATAATTCTGTATGCACTCTAGGGTCTCAATCACAGGTCACAATTTTAATAATAAAGAAAATATTGCTAATAATAAGGAAAAGTAAGTGCATTGCAGTAGTGCAGCGATACATTCAGTAACACCTGTGGTATAGCAGTGCAATAATTTTGAGCAAATAGTTTAATGAATACAGAAATAATGATTAGGGTATAAATTAACCTAAATTCATTGAATGTCATTGCTAAAACCCCAAAAAAACGCAGCCTTTGAAAAAAACTGCTATTAACGCACAATTCATTGCGTTAATAGCAATAACAGTAGGTACTCAGTGAACTCAGTCAAATAAACGCTCCAAAAGCCCAAACTCGAAAGTACAAATTGAATTTGTTGACTAGTGCAGTGAAGAGCAATAGTAATTGTAATTTATATTTACGACGCGGTTTAAAGGGTAATTGTCCATAGGGTCTGACGCTATTGTGTTACCGCCATTACCCAATGATGGGGAAAGCATGGGGGAATAGAAAAATGTAACCTTAACAAGTTTTAAATCAATACATATGATTTTAATGCAAAATCAGTAAAATAACTCGATATTTTTCCATAACTACAGTAATTAATGAAATAAATAAACAAAAACACATTTACGGACTTTTCTATAATAATGCAACCGAACCGTACCTAACCTAATATAACCTAACTTATCCTAATTTCATATAGGCGGCCCTTAAAGTTTCGTAAATTAATAATTTTACTAGGCAAATTGTAACATCACGAGATATTATACACAAAACACAAAAAACATGTCTAGATAAACAGAAATAATTTCTTTATTTACATCGGAAGCTCACGAAAAAGTTTCGCTTGAAACGCTTTAAAAATCAACAATGCAACAAAGTAGAATACTAACTAATTTAGCGACTAATACTAATAACAAACGGCCAATGTGCCTTAATTGATAACGACCATCTGAAAAACGGTCTTCTGTTGTTTAATTTGGACATGTTGGGATGCATTTTGTAACAGATAGCTGCTACAATTTCTTGTAAAATTAAATATCGTTAACAATTTGATCCAACGATTCCGGAATTTCACACAACCGATAACAGAAAGTCAAGCCATTTCCACTTTCGAGTCTAATAATTCAGGATTTTAGTTACTTAACTCTGGTTTTCAATACCTAGCCCCTGTTTAAAATGATAAAAGCCTGACAACTTATCACCACTTCAGCTACATGTTCTCGTTCATCTATCAATGATTAAGTTTTTTTTTCCTTATGAAATAAACATATTTCCTGAGCTATCTGGACTCACGAAATATTAGTAATCCTACTCTGAAAAAATCAATTGTGTATGAATCTACACGTAAAACTTTATTTGTACATATCCATTTCTGCAATTAAGGCAGAGACAAAAACACAACACAACGCTTCAGCATTCAGACAACACTTAAAAATATCTAAGTTCATTCACTTTTGTTCAGACGCCAAACTTTTCACATCACTTCTTTTAATTTACTTGTCAACTGTAATTATCTCTTAATTCACAGTAGTATAACTTGTTTGGTAAAGTACGCTTTACGCGTCGAGTTCGTTTTATCCCGGTATCTATGCGCGTGCAATTCTCCTGACGACTAAAGATGCACTGAGGATGAATGTTTTGGTTTGTTTACGCTCCGTGTTTGTGTATGGGGGCTTTATAGCTTTCAATGTGATTTGATGGTTATAATACTTATAATGTTACGTGAGGGGAAGTTTTGGTTTGAAGTTTTGGAACTGACTTAATAAGTTCTGTTAGTTAAATTATTATATTATCTCGTGATTGTTATCATCATACTATATTATTAGCATTCCGCTCGGGACTTCGTTCCCGTGGTTGCCTATGTTACTCAGGGATAATGTAGCATCCTAATGGTGAAAGAATTTTTGAAATCGGTCCAGTAGTTTCGGAGCCTATTCAATGCAAACAAACAAACAAACAATCAAATCTTTCCTCTTTATAATATGTATAGATGTATAGATATAGATAGATAAAACAAAGTCAACCGCGCCGCGTCTGTCTGTCTGGCTAAGGGATTCAAGAGGAAGGTTTATGTATGTCATTCATTGATTTGATTTGATTCCTGAAATTCCCACGAGAACGAAGGGAAGCATTTTTTAATGAAGTATTAATAATTGTGTTATTATTGAATTAGAACCTAACTGAATGAATTTTATGTGTATGTGTTGTGATATAGGTAAGTATGACTCAATAATATTATTATGAACAATGTGTTTTAAGTTTTGCATTAAGTTTATTCATTTATAGGAGCGCCGCTGATCGACGGTTGACTCGTAAGCGAGAGGTACCGAGTTCGACACCTAATTCCGCCATGTCCCGGTGACTTTTTCCTGAGTAATCTACACAGTTTTATTGGTCCATGTCTACACAATATTATAAAGAGATGTAAAGAGGAAAGATTTCTATTTTTGTATGTAACGAATAAACTTAAAAACTACTGGACCGATTTCGAAAATTCTTTCACCATTAGGATGCTACATTATCCCTGAGTAACGGCTACATAATTTTCCCGAATTCCCACAGGAACGAAGTCCCGGGCGGAATGCTAGTCACTTATAATATAAATGACATTAGATGCACATATCTTACCCATCGTGAGGATACCTGCACATAACACAACTGAGAAAACAAACGAGAAACGGGACAAATTGTTAGCAGCTCTTCCCTACATTTCCAAAAATTCTAATATTCCACGTCATAATGATGGATGTAGGAAGCGAGTAGATAAAGCACGTAACGGCCGATTGCGAAGAAAGATTTACACTATAATACGGATGTAGACTTCAAGCGAATTAACTTTTATAAGGACGATGAGCAAAATGTAGACACTATGAAAAGAAGACGACGGCGAAGATATAAATATAAGATATGCCTGGATGTCATTTACTAATCTTCTTATTATCAAGTGGTCAGTTTAACTGACTACTCGATGAATTTAAGTTTTTGACTAAGGTCTTTATTACAGAACGTGACTCAGACTTTGATCTATGTATACTTGAGTAGCAGTCGTCTTTGCCATTGTGAGAGGAAGAGCCAATCTAAGTATAAATCAAGGCTTAAGTCTCCTTCTGTAATACGGCCTTAGTCTATCACATAAAGGGTTATACGAACACTCACGCACTGATTTTGCTTGTACATGGTACAAATAGCTGGCGAAAGTCGCCCCCGCGGGTACAATGGTATATCACTGTTGTTCACACGCTACATACAGCCTGCGCAACTTTTTTTATAACGAATGGGGTCGCTCTTGACCACAATCCAGCCCTGGGGCAAAGATGTGATCGAGGATGTAGCAAGCTCACCCAGAAAATGCCTATTCACTAGAACTTTAAAGAGTTCAACATGTTCAAGCTACTTGCACAGTGTACAAGAATCTTAAGTTTTGCTATCTTTGGCGTTGGCAATAAAAAGTATAACAAGATATTCGAGAATGTTCACATTTCATTCTTTGTCAAGACTTCTATCATGATATGGAGTTCAGCTTCCAGCTATTGAAATACTCATCAACTTTTTTTTCCTTGAGACTGAAACTGAATGTCCTTCTCGTATCCAGTAGGGTGCAGTGCTGAGTCCTCCCCATTTCCCCGAGAACTGACATCTAAATATAACTACTGACATCCTGTCTTGTACAATTACCGACTTTTACTGCCCACAAATCGACACACACAGATTTAACGCTCGAGTCCTACTTATATTATTAACGTCGAGTCGAAGTTGGTGACGATTTTAAATGATTTAGGCTTATTTATTGATAAAGTCTTATCGGCTTCCATTTTTAGCGAAATCAGGATAAGTTAGATTACGACAAAACGGCAATGAAGCTGCATCCTAAGCGGCATGCACATAGTGATCCGCAACCTAGATAATACACTATGTTAAATAGGTTTAGTAAATTTTGACTTTGTTATTTTTCTTTATTTGTAACTATGTATATGGTGCAATAAATTATTTCTTTTCTATTCGAAACTGACGGTTCATAGTGCAATTTGTTCCGGCAAATCATTTCTTTACTAAAAAGCATTTATTCTCAGGTTTGAGTGTATTTCTATCTACATGCATGCTTGAGGTCAGTTTCTAAGTGGTCCTTACTTATATTAGGAATGTTAGGATTCAAGGAAAATCTATGTGGTTATTTAGGGGCTGTCCATATATTACGTGACATAAAGTTTGACTTTGAGGACCGCTTTTCACGCTTCTGTCACGCTTTCTTTATCTTTTCAACATTACACATTACTTCTCCCTCCCTCTACTACTGTGATGGACGGTTTTTTATTTCACTATGTTGTTGCGCCAGTTTTAAGAGATTTGAAGCGCTTTCATAAATCGGAAGAATGTACCAGCTGCAAACTCTTCTTAGGAAAATTGTAAAAGTAAGTAAGTAGAACACGAGGCTTTTGCTGTATTATGGGCGAAAGGCTGATAATGATAACCACTCACTATTATATGTATATTATCATGTTTCATTTAATAACCCTTAGAATTTATATCAAATGTGACATCAAGTGGTTCTAGAATAGCTGATTCTCTGCCTACCGCGATAGGGATTATAGGCGAGAGCATAATATAAATCGGAACGGAAAATTTTTCATTTCCTTTTCCTGATAGATTTGTTAATCTACTGCGACCATCCCTATAGTTACAAAGCTCTAGTTTAACAACTCAAGTGCCCAAATGATTGATGAACAGATTAAGCCAATTATGATCGTTATGGTAAAGTTATGGGAGGGGGGGGGCTAGTATGGCCGACATCTCATTATCTCTCTATGACAATAACTATGTGGTTCTTTGAACACGTGTTCGGGAAAACTGATACATGTGGTCAAAACGGTATTTTAATACTTATCCTTAAATTGTGTACCTATCTGTAAGAATTCTTTTTAAATTTGTTATGTTCTGTTTTAGCAAATAAATGAGAAAAATAAAAATAAAATAAAATCCTTATGCAGTAGCATTTTAAGTCAAGCTTATTATGAAATAATTTTCCACGTTAAAAACGTATGAGTCACCGACTTCAATCCCAACAACAGTTCGCACAAAGTAGATATCTAGTTTTTTGCGGACTACAATGCCTATTAGCAAATAACTACAAACAGAAATGTCATTCATTTATTTAGATGATGTTCTAGTTTGTAGTATATTTTGTTTTTGTTGATTTTTTTTAAAAGCGCTAAATCATTTTCGATTAAATTTATATGGGACCTCTTCAGGAGTATACTCTTTAATAAAAAAAATTGAAAATCGGACAACAGTTGCCGGAGTAATCGCGTAACAAATATACAAAAAAAAAATATAGTCAAATTGAGAACCTCCTCCTTTTTTGAAGTCGGTTGAAAAGAAGAACAATCAAGAAATTAATGATTTTTGTTTGGAAGCTTACGTAATCTAGATGGTTTTTAGCTATATTTCAGTAGTTTCAAAGTTATAACTTATTTTCGGGTTTTGCTGTATTGTGAGCTCAAATAACCCTCAGAATTTATGTCAAATGTGGTAACAAGTGGTTCAGAACCACTGATGATCTGATTACAGGCGAAAGTGTATGTATATGTTTTTTTTTATAGATAATGGGTTTGCTTTTGACCACAATCTAGCCCAGAGGCGGAGATGTGGTCGAGGATGTAGCAAACTCATCCAGAAGATGCCTATTCACTCGAACTTTAAAGAGATTCGGGTTATATGTGCCCGGAAATACAGACGCTGGCAGAGAATTCCATTCCTTAGCGGTGCGCAATATAAAAGATGAATAAAAGCGCTCAGTACGGATCCGAGGAATCTCCACAAGGTAAGGGTGGTACCCGGCGGTGCGTCTAGACGTCCGGTGTTATAATAACATAGTTTATTAATTTCACAAACAAAATAACCTATCCACTTGAAGCAGTAGTAGGATAAGTATGCGAATTATTAAGTCGTGCTCACGTAATAATTCCACTTGACACCAAACTAGCGGAAGCATCCTCAATATAATAGCTAATGCGTTTTACCAGTAACATTCCTCAATGAACAGATTTAAAATAGAGATGCACCGAATAGTGTTTTTGCCGAATAGCCGAATACCAGATATTCGGCCAAATGTTCCGCCGAATAACGAACATTAGGCCGAATATTCGGCGCAGATTTTGAATTTACCGCGCGTCTTCTAATTAGTTCGATTTTGTTTCGCGCTGGAGTCGCCTTTTTATTTTTCATTCACAATAAAGCATGCTCGTATTGACAGGAAAGCTGACCCTTATATGTGGTGGGCAGCAAATGTAACGCAGTATCCATCACTTGTGAAATTTGCGAAACGATACCTATCATCCCCTTGTAGCAGCGTCTATAGTATGTATGTATGTATGTAAACTCTTTATTGCAAACTCTTACAGTCTAATACAAAAGATATTACATATATATGCAAAGGCGGACTGATCCCTGAAGGGATCTCTTCCAGTCTACATTAGAGATGGCAAGAGAGAACCAGATGTATAGTGAAAGGCTCTTTTCTGAAGCTGGTTTGGTGTATGAGGAAAAGCGCAATAGACTGCTGCCTGATAACGCGGAAAAACTGGTCTTCATACACCATAACTTGCCCTTACTAAACTACCGCTATTAATTATCTGTACTCTTTATGTCTTTTCACCTTTTCAATAAACGTTTCTTATCATAATACCTGATTTTTTACTATTCGGTATTCGGCCGAATATTTACAACTATTCGGCCGAATACCGAATACTTAAAAAAGTGGCTGAATAGGCCGAATACCGAATAGTTCCCAAATAATCACCTGGTCTAAAATAAAAAAGTTAACGCGATCGGTTCATCTTGTATTCTAGAACGAAATGTCTTTTAGACATTTCTAGACTCGACTTTGTATGAAGGGGAAGAAAGTAGGTAATGTTGTGCAAAATCTACTTTAGTGTGGCCTACACCTTTATCAGGGACTAAAGCAGATTTTTTGAGATGAGTAAATTAGACATTTGACCATCAAATAAAGCTCAAGGCATTAAAATCCTTTTCGAATAGTTCAAAAGAAGATCTTAAAAGAATTCCGGCCGGCCGGTTTGGTCGAGTGGTAGTGACGCTGCCTCTTGATCGGCGGGTCCTGGGTTCGATCCCCAGTCGGGGCAAACATTTGTGTGAAAAGCAGATGTTTGTTCTCGGGTCATGGGTGTTTGTGTTTGTCTTTATGTGTGTTCCGAGGGACCCACGACACAAGGGAAAACCTTAGTGTGGGCCTTTGAGTGTGTAGCGTTTATTATTATTATTATTATTCAGACGCCTGAGGCAAACTGTGAAGGCAATCCAGCTGGATTCTGATACATGTCGATAATAATTCGGATATTCTTCGAGTTTATAATTATTAGTATTACATAGTTTATTAATTTCACAAACAATATAATATACCTATCCACTTGAAACAGAGGTAGGAAAACTCTGGAAAAGTATGCGCATTATGAGGTCGTGCTCACGTAATAACTCCACTTGACACCAAACTAGCGGAAGCATCCTCAATATAATAGCTAATGCGTTTTACCAGTAACATTCCTCAATGAACAGATTTAAAACACCTGGTCGAAAATAAAAAGTTAACAGACTTCAAAAAAATAAAAAATAAAAGACAGTGCAAACAGTTCAGTGGGTAAAGCACATTAAATTATTTTGTCTTTCATTTTTTACTTTTTTGAAGTCGGTTTAACTTTTATAATGAAAAGATTATTTCATTTTCCAATTTTTAGTATAAATAATAGATTGTAAATGCCTATTAATATGGGAAACATTGTAAATGCCTATTAAATTCGAGGTATGTCCTTGATTTTTTTGAGACTCCATCAACTTGATGATACTGGGACCACCCCTGTAGTACCTATACTCTTTCAAAAAAAAACTTTGAAAATCGGTCCACATATAGCGGAGAAATCGGTGAATATACATTTAAAAAATGCGTACCAGTCGAACATAGAACCTCTTTTTTTTGAAGTCAGTTAAAAAAATTTTTAAGTACCTATACAGATTTGTTACGTAATAGAAACATGTGTTTTGAGTGCCATTACAGTAATGGATTGAACTAACCTAACCTAAGGTTTTAAATCTTATTTTTAGGCGCAGGCACACCAGCGTTACTTATCTGCGCTGGACTGCGAGTCAAAAAATGGTTAGCTATTCGTTTATTTGTTACATACAAGATGAAAATCTTTCCTCTTTATAATATTAGTGTAGTTAAAGAGTTTTTTAGGATGTTACTTAAAACAAGTCAAAGTAGTGGAGTATATTAAAGGATTTACATACAAACATTGATTATTTTAATTCTACGCTTATTCAGAAAGCTGCAGTCTTCCTCAGAAAAGAATACTTGAAGAAAAAAGACAGCTTAGAGTACTTTGAATAGTTCAGTAAACGATAAATCGAGGGTCATGCTGTGTTTTGGACGAACAATAGTATTCAAGCGGTGATAGCCCAGTTGGTAATGAGCCAGACTTGTAATCGGAAGGTTGCGGGTTCAAATCCTGGTGCGGGCCTGTACCACTAAATTCGTCTTTTCGGATTTATGTAAACATCGTGATGAGACCCCCCGTCTAAGAAAATTCATTTTCGAAAGACGAGCGGTCCACCAACCCGCATTGGGCCAGAGCGTGGTGACTATGGCCTAAATCCCTTCATGTTTCGAAGGGAGGCCCGTGCCCCTCGGTGGGGATGTATATGGGCTGGTAAAAAAAATAGTCTTCAATTAGGTATCCAGAAGTTAACACTGCATTCAGTGTTTCAATTTTATCATTCGCTACTCTGCCTATCCTTATAGGGAATACAGAAAATGTAGAATGTATAGGTTATGAATTTATTGGTCTTCATAATAACATCAAAGCATATTTCTATCAACATTGTTATAAAATTATTATAGAAACGCCGAATTTCGCGTCTAAAACGTAATTGCCGTAGTTAACCGTAATTTACGATGTTTACGCATAGTTCTAGTTCTCTTTGACGTGTGAAACCTTTACTGCACGGTGCATCTACGGCTTCCTTCGCTTTTCGCTTCCTTGTTGCATTGTTTACGTTACGAATTCTTTTAAAAATACGCGGTATAAAATATGACCATGTATGAAGCAAATAATTGACACCACTAAGGGCTATTTTCTCCAATAATTCAAGCCACGGTTAAAGCTATTCAGACAAAATGACAAAAAATGTATGAAAAAGTCATTGTCAAATAAATATTTTATCTATCTATCTATTTACATTGTTTTGGTTTGCAATAATAAGATGCAATACTTTCACATCCTCAAAGGGAGGAACAAGTTTCCAACCAATTAAGTGAGACAGACAGACGAACACACATCGGCTTCCTTTCGCGATATGGTTTTAATTATAATTGATGGTGCATATGAATGAATTTGCAAGCTATCTAACTCGTTAGTGGAGCAATGACCTCTGTGGAACAGCTGATAGTAAGAACAATAAGGACAACGCTAAATTATTTAATTTTAGAAATATGTAAGTAAAATAAAGAATTTAATTTGTGACAAAACTGCATGGAAGGATCAGTGGAAATTTGTATTTGTAATTTGAATTAAAAAGAGAAACCAAAGACAATTTGTAATTTGAATTAAAAAGAGAAACCCTCAGAGGTGATAAACCAGTCATTTAGTAATGTGCCAGACTTGTAATCGGAAGGTTGCGGGTTCAAATCGGGCACTCCCTGGTTGAAATTGAAGAAATTTCACAATGCTCATATGATTTCGCTCTTGACCACAATCTAGTTCAGGGACGACGAAGTGGTTGAAGATGAAGCAGTCGAAGATTTAAGGCGATTTGGTTTTTACTGTTAGTAAGTCTAGCTCTTAAAAAAACAACTTCCTTACTAGGTACAACCTGGTCAACAATTATAGCCCAAACATTTCATAGCACTGAAACATACGTAGAATATAGCAAAGTTAATAAAACACTGGTTAGTGGTTACGTTGTAAAATGGTGTAATTCTTTGGCGCCGTTATAACATTAGAGCAGTTGTGCAAGTTTACGCACTATGTGTGAAGTTATTTAAGAGTTATTTACACCTTACCA
This sequence comes from Aproaerema taeniolella, assembly GCA_949987775.1. Lineage (NCBI taxonomy): Eukaryota > Metazoa > Arthropoda > Insecta > Lepidoptera > Gelechiidae > Aproaerema > Aproaerema taeniolella. Next base: position 18,442,765 of record OX465257.1, on the reverse strand, counting down.
TGTACTCCTTACTAAATGTATTTGGTTAACACTTGCTAAATTAGGTATGGGTTAAGTAGAACTTTATTAATGAATAGGAACGTATTTTTTCTTCAAGTTACTTCCCTAAGAGAGTCGGGCAATCGAGGTAATGTTTTGGGGAGTAATTAGCAGAAGGTACCAATTTCAAAGTTTTTTTTGGTGAGTTAAATGCTAACAAAAACGGTATAAATAAATAAATAAATAAACGCTACACACTCAAAGGCCCACACTAAGGTTTTCCCTTGTGTCGTGGGTCCCTTGGAACACACAAAGACAGACACATACACCCATGACCCGAGAACAAACATCTGTTTTTTACACAAATGTTTGCCCCGACTGGGGATCGAACCCAGGACCCGCCGATCAAGAGGCAGCGTCACTACCACTCGACCAAACCGTATCTTTTAATACTCTATACTACTAGATCCTTTTTTTTATTATAAGATGGGTTAACTCTTGACCTCAATCCTGACCATAAGGTCAAAGATGAGTTCGACGATGGAGCGAGTTAACCCAGAAAATGCCTATAAAGGCACTGGTACTCCCACGCACCGACGGAACACAGCAAGCTGTTTGGAGTAGGACTTCAGTAGGAGGGTGGTCGCGAACCAGACGGCCCTTTACAGAGCCACAGAATATATAATAGTACCTTACGGTAACAGAGCCTACCACACCGCAAGAGACCATAGGACGACACCTTAGATTCAGAAAAAAATGAAGCATCGTTGCCTGGGATGGTTTACTAGGAGGCAGGTCTCATTTGTATTTCCTTAGTCGCCTCTTACGACACCCACGGAGAGAGATGGGGTGGTGGTATTCTCAACCGATCACCACACGGTTGAATCCTTAAGATTATGAGCCCAGATTCAAATGTATTCACACGGGATGTTAATAGAATATAATTTATTCAACTAATACTAAAATCAGACAACGAATGAAACTTAAAATGAAAACAAAGTGTCAGTCAAAAAGGCGCTGACTCAGCATGTTGCTAGTATGCTTGCGCACAACAGCGCTGCAATGAGTATATAATCACTGCGTTTTACAGCGCTGATATTCTGTCAGAACCCTGATTACAATGTAACTAATGATAATGAGCGACTGCATCTGTGCGGTATCTAATTTTGTGTATAAAGAGTTAGTGAAGAGTAGTGTGTGTGTATGTGTGCGTGTTGTGTGTGAATGTGTTTGTGTTATATCGTTTATAATAAATGAAAACAAAAATCATAAGTCTGTACCTAATAAATAACATGGAGCAGCGATAACTTGTTAGAAAACAACGTAGTTAATCATAATAGGCACTTTAATTTTTGGATAAGTTGTGCGGCTTTATCGACCTGTTTATTTAACAGTTTTTTTATATACACTTAATCTAGACATAGATATAACATTTAGTCACTCATAATCATAAGACGCAGCACACGTTAAAAAACAAACTAAGAAAAATAAAAGTAAAGGAAAACGGAAATATTTACAAAAACATGGATAAACGGGCAGTAAGATGAGTGGTGTAGTATGTGTAGGTGTCGTCGTGTACGGTGTGCGATGGTGAAAAGGCCTAGGCTCAGCATACGCCACAGCAAGCTGTAACACTGATGATTCTGCCTCGGCTTCTATCTAGGCTTCCGTTGCTTTCTCAACTACAATTTATAGCCATCAAAAATGGCCAAACCCTCAAACCACGAAAGGAAGACGCGGGCAGTAGCCAACCACATCTCCAAAACTATTAATATCAGTAACCAAAACATAAAAACACCGGACGTGTCTCCTGTGACCCAGTTGGGCGTATCGTGTATTTATGACCGCCTTCGTGGGCTCGCTTCCTAAATAGACGGTTCCTACAACTGACTTTTGTGAAGGAATGTTTATAATTTACCCGAAGCGCTAACAGCCCAGGGCTGCGATTCTGTAACTTGTGTGTCGATGGAATGGAGGCTATTTTATCAGTTCAGGTGGTAAATTGACAACTATTTAATTTTCATATAGTTGCTGATAACCAACCCAAACAGCAGCGCCACCGCCAACCGAACGTAAAATTTCAAACTACCTGCAACTGAAAATTCCGTTGGCGATGGCGGTGGCGCCATCAGTCAAAGCAGCCGTCATTAGATGTATGAAAGGATAGTCATTAGATGTATGAAAGGATAGAATCGGGGCCCTGTGGTATCGATCGATGTTTGGAACCTCAGTAAGGATAAGAAACATGGGGCAGCGAATCTTAATACTTGGCAACAATGGAGCGTTTCACGGCTCCATAGGGCACGCGTGTTCCGCTGTTGTTGACCACTATACCTATAAGCTATTTTTCTCATATTAAGAGCTGCACTCTTGTCGGTGTAGCTGTTGTCGGTTATCGTGTAGGTACTTGAACCCGCGCTAGATCTCCTGGTGCTCTAACCAACTGAAATTGCCTCATCAATTCATCATACACTGCCGACGGTGCTTTTAGGCGACCTTACAGAAGTGACACCAGCTTCATGGGCTGTAATCGATCACAGATGTAAGCTAATTTCGTCACTGAATTCAATCAATTCCACAAAAATCCCGCACTTGTCCGTAAAACTACTAAATCTTCGTCAGCTATCCATTGTACTTTGGCGCCATGACTCTAAAAATACAATCTCCCCCAAATTCCCTGCACGTGAGTTGAACAGTCTAAACGGGGATCAATGATCTTTTTGATTTCTTTTTACAACTGTTTACAAGACCGTTTAATGTACTTTTTAGTTTGATAGGCGAAGGGCAATGTTACGTGCCTTTGAAGTACGGACGGCCGCAACTCAGGTTATCACACGCGTACTCTCTGTCCTGTTGTGATAAGAGCGGTTTTGCAATGAAAATGGAATAACCTGATGCGCTGGCCTCAATACGTACAACCATGTAAAATTGTTGACTTCTTAAAAAACGTTATAAAATCAGTTGATCGCACAAGTTGTATGGATAGGCGAATTTTTGTGGTGATAAGGCGTCAGCAATTCGCCCACAATACAGCGAAACTCTCTCGATTCATCATACGGGCTTCTACAATTTGCCTTTTCTTATTTATTAACAATGGGTTAACTCTTGACCACAATCTAGCACAAGAGCAAATATGCGGAACAGTTCGCAGATAGCACATTCTAAGGCCCCTATTCCAGAAAGAGACTCAAGTCTTGATCTAAGTATACTTAAATATTGATTGTCCCTTTCTCTCACTATCAAAATGAAAAAGACGACTGCTACTTAAATAAAGACCAGAGTCTGAGTCGCGTTCTGTAATCCGGACCTAAGTTTTTCACTTCCAGTCGAAGTAGCCATACACTAACATCATAAAATTTCTCCAAATGAAAATAATTGAGATAAAAACATTAGCGGTATTAAGGATAGAACTCATCGGCCCGTTATCCATTATTAGTATTATCACCCACAAGCTTTTGACATTGGTAATGTATTTTCGTTCGTTCCAGTGTAGGTTCAGATTTCACGAAAAAGTCCGATCCCCTTAAAATCTCAGAGAGGTGTGAGGATATGATATTCAAAAAAGACTCAAAAGACGCGTACTCACTAGAGCTGTAAGATGCAAAAAGAATTATTCGAGAAGTCAAAAACGAAAAAAGTTGTGGCCGAAATAGTGATTTTGGCGCTCGATATTTTGGAAACGAAGAATGATATCAATAATTTGAGAGAAACTCCTTTGAACAATTTAGTCAGCTACAATTTGAGCTTAAAACAAGGACGATCGGGTTAAGGGTTTGCCCTGTAGCTTAACCTTTTTGAAAAAAGTCAGAACGATATTTTTCACATGAATATTTTTTCGAATTCTGTATATTCATTTCCAATGTGCTTGATAGTCGTGTCAGGTACGAAATCTGTGAATTTTTCTTATTATATCATCAGTAATACTAAATCATCTGCCTAATCTACTAGGAGCCGTATAGTCTAGCTTCACAATAGATGCGCAGGCGCCGATTGTATCTCACTACGACTTGGGTGAGTGAACGCGGCTAAATTTAGACAGCGGTGACATTTATTTACTACGTCCACGACACTTGGAGGGAAAAATAAGAAGCGGGGAAGAAGCCGATTGCCTACCTTATTGATGATTTATTTATTAATAAAACTGGCGGAGAAATCGGTGAAAATACATTTAAAAAATACATACAATCGAACATAGAACCTCCTCCTTTTTTGAAATCTCTCTTGACCACAATCGCATAAGGCCGAAGATGCGGTCGAGGATGTAGCAATCTCACCCAAAAGAAACCTATTCACTCGAACTTTAAAAAGATTCAGGTTATATGAGCTCGGAAATATAGACACAGGTAGAGAATTCCATTCCTTGGCAGTGCGCAATATAAAAAACCGGCCAAGTGCGAGTCGGACTCGCGCACCGAGGGTTCCGTACAAACCTAGCTTAAAGGTATTGTATACCTGAGTATTTGATATGAATTTCAATTTAATACCTCAACGCGTTCATGAGAAAAGGGGTAGTAAGTTTAAAAATATTAAAAATATTTTTATGATATGATGTAATTAAAAATTTATGGTTTTCGCAATTTTTCCTTTATCTGTGCTATAAGACGTTGCTTCGTACCAAATTTCAAGATTCTGTGTTCACGGGAAGTACCCTGTAGGTTTTGATTCCTTTGCGAGTGTCGAAAATTTGCGGAAATTTGCGGCATAAACGGCTGTATCTTTTGATTGCGTTGGCTTAGAAGTTTGATTTTTTCACAGCTTCAAGGGACAGTAGACCTGAGTAATTGATATAAATTTCAGCTTCATACCTCCACGCGTTCCTGAGAAAAAGGGTCTTGACAGACGGACGGACGGACGGACAGACGGACAACAAAGTGATCCTATAAGGGTTCCGTTTTTTCCTTTTGAGGTACGGAACCCTAAAAATGATGAAAAGCGCTCAATACGTATCCGAAGGATCTCGACAAGATAAGGGTGGTACCCCGCAGTGTGTCTGGACGTCCGACAGAAGAAGGTGGCAGGCGAAATAAGCTCATGCATCTTCTATGCACACTGTTGCTAGCAACATTAAAATTGTTTATAACTTAGCAACCCTGAGGAGCAGCGCCCTCTACTCTCTCTTCTATTTTCCATTGTGTGAACATGTTGTGTATTAACAAGCAATTTATAATAAAAGGTGATTATCAAGAATATAAGGATTTTCTCCTTCCTACAACTACAGTCCACGATATAAGAGGATTTCAACACACACTCTGCAAAGTACAGGGACAACGGCACAGCATGCTATCCAAAACTGTCAAATTTCTTCAATCGATTTTCAATTTTATCGCCAAGCATTAGAGTTTACTATCCATTGGGGAAATTTGACAGTTTGTGGTAACCTGATGTGCTGTTGACTGTACATACATACATACGCTCACGCCTAATATCCCCATTGGGGTAGGCAGACCATCAGTGATTTTAAAACCACTTGATGCCACGTTTGACATATATTCAGAGGGTTATAAGATAAAATATGATGCATGTGGTGAGAGGTTGTCAGAAGTACATCTTGTAAAATACACGTAGTCAAGCAACAGGGAAAACTGACCTCTTTGTCCACCAGCCGAGGGTTGGAGTAGATCTTGTCTCTCAGCGCCACCAGCTCCAGCGGCCAGCTGGCTGTCTCCGCGTCAGGGTCTGACAGCAGCACCTGACAGAAAGCATCCTTATACAGTCTGGTAATGGTAACTTAAGCTACTATCATGTTTACATCATTGGTTAATAAAAATATGAAAATGTCATGTTAAAAATCACCCCGAATTATCCCCATCACACTTGCGGCACTATCATGTTTAGATATTTATAAAATTATGTGCTTATGTTGAGACATTTTTAGAACCAACAGCTGTGGACTAAGCTTAGATATAGGGTTTCCATAAAATTACTTAACATAAGCTATAACAGATTTACCTAAATCAATAATACATATTCAATCTCATAAGATGGACTTGTTTTGAATTGTAATAACTCCAAAATAAAAATAAATTATATTGTATCAAATTCTCGACATTTATCGCTCAACCATATCGATCGATCAGTTTTCAAACGAAAAAAAATTACATCAAAATTGGTCCATTCGTTCAGAAGCTATGATGCCACGGACAGACAGACACGCAGATACACACGTCAAACACCTCTCTTTTTTGTCGGAAGTTAAAAAAGGGTTAGCCAAATCATCCTAATTACACCTTTACACAATAAAGGAAGGATGAACTTTCAGACTGTTCACCTCTTTTTTTATTCTTTTATTATAAGATGGGTTAACTCTTGACCTCAATCTTGACCATAAGGTCAAAGATGAGGTCGACGATGGAGCGAGTTAACCCAGAAAATGCCTATAAAGGCACTGGTACTCCCACGCACCGACGGAACACAGCAAGCTGTTTGGTGTCGGACTTCGGTAGGAGGGTGGTCGCGAACCAGACGGCCCTTTACAGAGCCTACCACACCGCATGAGACCATAGGACGACACCTCAGATTCAGAAAAAAATGAAGTGTCGTTGCCTGGGATGGATTACTAGGAGGCGACCTGCTCATTTGTGTTTCCTTTCTTACGTTCTTACGACACCCACGGAAAGAGATGGGGTGGTGTTATTCTCAACCGATCACCACACGGTTAAAATATTAGCCCATATACGTCCCCACTGAGCCAAAGGGCACGGGCCGCCCTTAAAAACAGTGAAGGCTATTCATTGAACAATAATAATATAATTTTCCACGTTAAAAACGTATGAGACACCGACTTCAATCCCAACAACAGTTCGCACAAAGTAGATATCTAGTTTTTTGCGGACTACAATGCCTATTAGCAAATAACTACAAACAGAAATGTCATTCATTTATTTAGATGATGTTCTAGTTTGTAGTATATTTTGTTTTTGTTGATTTTTTTTAAAAGCGCTGAATCATTTTCGATAAAATTTATATGGGACCTCTTCAGGAGTATACTCTTTCGAACAAATAAAGAATTTTGAAAATTGGACAACAGTTGCCGGAGTAATCGCGTAACAAATATACAAAAAAAAAAAAAAAAAAACATACAGTCGAATTGAGAACCTCCTCCTTTTTTGAAGTCGGTTGAAAATAAACAACATTATTTGTTGTAAATGTAACAGTTTGTTTCCTTCACTTCAAATGGAGCAACGGATTAACGTGACTTTTTACACAAGAAAGTGACATAGACTACTTTTACACGCTAAGAAAGTGACGGGCGAAAAGCTTGTCGCCACTAATATTATAAAGAGGAAAGATTTTATTGTTTGTTTACATTGAATAGGCTCCAAAACTACTAGACCGATTTAAAAAAAAATTTCAACATTAGAATCCTACATTATCCCTGATAAACATAGGCTACATAATTTTCCCAAATGCCCACGGGAACGAAGTCTCGGGCGGAAAGCTTGTAAAAAATAAAGGCGACTGTGAGAACAAAATATGTATTTCCAATCCTTCATCCTACAACCACAGATATCAGCTAACGCATCATTAAATCTGATAAAAGGTCAACACCCTGCTTTAAGCTACGCATCAACGGTAACAAATGCTCCACATGTTTACTGTTCCCACCAAATAATAATATTCTGTGATACGGTGTCAATTTTTGAGGTCAGTGGAATGTAGTTTAAGTGCTCAAAACTTATTTTATAAAGTAACTATTCCCGACCTTTTTTTTGACCGATTTTGACTAGGGACGTCACACATTAAGGGGAGGGGAGGGGGTCGACAAAGTGTGACATTGTGTGACAAGGGGGTGGGAGGGGTCATAAGTTTCGTGACGTCACATTTCAAAATGTGTTATGAGTATATTGTGTGACAAGGGGGTGGGAGGGGTCATAAGTTTCGTGACGTCACATTTCAAAATGTGTTATGAGTATCAAAACGTGTTAACTATTAACGACAAACTTAACCTCCTCAGTCCCTAGCACTCTTTTTACGTTTTTACTTTGGTTGAGACAGTGAGTTTTGAGTTCCATAAAAAAATTACTCTATTAACTACTGCTTTTATTAGAAAATTACAAAAAATGGAAAATATGCAAAATAAATATGTGTCGTCACGCTAGGGAGGGGGGAGCCTTACAAATGTGACCAGCTGTGACAAGGAGGGGGAGGGGGTTAAAAAATCATGAGATTCGTATGACGTAATTTATGGATGGCCCCCTATCCCACATCAACATCAAGGATAAACGGCCTTCCCGTTTTTCCGATTAGTGAGGATTAGTAAGGATCTTAAGTCTTTACACTAAAGAATAATATTATAAACGCGAAAGTTTGTATGTATGTCTTACCAGCCCTTAGACGTCCCCACCGAGGGGCACGGGCCTCCTTTCGAAACACGAAGGGGATTTAGGCCATAGTCCACCACGCTGGCCCAATGCGGGTTGGTGGACCACTCGTCTTTCGAAAATGAATTTTCTTGGAAGACGAATTTAATGGTACAGGCCCGCACCAGGATTTGAACCCGCGACCTTCGGATTACTAGTCTGGCTCATTACCAACTTGGCTATCACTTGCATGGATGTTTGTTACACTTTCACGCAAAAACTACTGAATGGATTTTAATGAAAATTACAATAAAATAGCTTATACATCGGAATAACTCATAGGCTCCATAATTTTCCAAAATTCTTACTGGAACGAAGTCCCGGGCGAAAACCTAGTAACAGCAAAGGGCAAAGATGTGGTGAGAGTGTTACAGGAAGCCTATTTTCCACCGGTCTTACTAGTAATAAATTATACACTGCGTAAAACATGCGCAAACACACTTTTTCATAAGTTTTTGGTCGTTATAAGCTTCTACTACGCTATGTGTCAGTATTATTATCGAGGCCGTAAAACTTTAAATTACGACTGAAGCGGATGATTAACAGAATAAAGGTTTATTATTTAAGCAAATTATTAAATTTGAAATTGTAATCTGATTTATACTATGTATTAATATTTTAATGGATTGTTTTGGTGTGTAATAAAGAGTATTGTATATTAATGTATGTTTTTTTATGAATAAATTCTAAATAAAAAAAATGTCGTCACGAAAATCTACACAAAATAAAGAACTCAGGAGCACTATTTTTGAATCGCTCGCCTCGTTGGATATCTTTTATTGACTTAGCGGATTCTATTGATTTCCGAACTTTATAATCACTAACGTTAGTCAAGTTCGCCACACACTTGACTATACCTACACTATAAGGAGAAGATCACTACACTTCAGCAAAAAGGTCTAAGCACCCTAGGAATTTAGTAATTAAAAAAATCGAAATCAATAGAATCCACGCAAATCAACAACGGCGAACGATTCAAATACAGTGCCCCTGAACTTAAAAGAGATTCCGGTTTTATCTGAAATAAAGACTAATATTATAAAGACGAAAAATTTGGTTGTTGGTTTGTTTTCATTGAATAGTCTACGAAACTAATGGACCGATTTGAAAAATTCTTTCACCATTAGAATACTACATTATCCCTGAGTAACATAGGCTACATAATTTTCCCGAATTCAAACGAAACCAAGTCCCGGGCAAAATGCTATCTGATATGAAGAAATATATAATTCTATTCCGTTCTGAAGGGGAGTAAAACCGCTCAGTACAATTTCAATCGGATCTCCTAAGAAAATATGCATTATGCACGGGTGCATTCTTTAGCTTCAGCTCCAAACTAAAAACTTACTTTCAAATCTCCCATAATTGCAAACATCAACTCACAAACAATACATAAGTTCTACTTCAATATTGTCATTTTATTTAAGCACAAAATTCACGTATCCACAACACAAGAATCCACATCAAATTATTTTAAATCTGCACTAAAATAAATCACAAAACCACTTAAACGAGACGCGAAGCTCCCGAGTCAGAGGTTGTCAATAAACTAAGGAAAACAATAAATATAAATGTTCATTTGACCCGTCTTATCTTAGCCTGTGATTGGAGGGAGGAATAAGTTCTACCACATTATTTGTTGTTGAATATTCTATTATTTAATACCTTAAGAGATAATTAGCTAATGTTGTTTACTTGTGAAAAGTGTTCATCTAATGATTTTATTGTGTCTTTAGCATGTTATTTTGTAGTATACATAAGATTCATTAGTTAGTGTGTTTGTATTTTCGTTTGAACATTTAAAAAAAAGCAACAGAAAAGTTGTAAGTATTATAAACTAGCTTTCAGCCCACGTGGACTTTAGGTTACATCGTGCCCACCTGTGGGATAAAATGTAGCCTATGTCCTCTCCCAAGGTCTAATCTATCTTTGTACAAAATTTCATCAAAATCGGTTCAGTAGTTTAGGCGTGAAAGCGTAACAGACAGACAGTTACTTTAGCATTTATAACATTAGTAGGGATTTTACAGTATAGCGACTGCCACGCCAGTCACCTAAATATGCATGATTATTATTTATTACTTATTCAACTATTAATTAAAGGTAAACAAATAGCCGATGCAGGTTTCCTCACGATGTTTTCCCTCACCACAAGAGAGCAACGATTAGTGTGCATCTGATATACATACAGGGTGTAAAGGACAGCTTAGCAAATACTGAAATCTACCCATTACTTTGATCGGCCACAAGCTCAGTTTTTGCTCAGAAAACGGTACATGGCACGACTGGGGATCGAACTCGGTACCTCTCGCATACAAGCCAGACCTGCTAGCCCTTAAGCCACCGAAGCTCATTGACAACACGTATACCGTCAACAAAAAAAGTGTGTGACGAATATCGCGTGTAATTCCCGCAGGGTCATTTCCCGCCATTCCCGTTGGCTTGTCGCCCGCTCCGCTAGACATACCACGCGTCGTGACCTCATTTTTTTACTGTCACTTTCTTTGTAAAGGTTAGGGTTCCGTATACAAGTGGGACGCTTGTTAGCGTTCTAGTTTACGTTGACAAATATATCATTCTATCCTTTTGTTAGGTCTGTAACTATTTGCCGTTCTCTACATTAAAAAAAACGATTTCTCCATACAAACATTTTTAGACTTTTCTCATTCAATTTTAACAAAATTTTGTGACACGGTTTGGAAAACATTGAACTAATTATGGGCACAGCGGAAAATGTTACAATGGTACTTAGAGCAAAAATAAACATTGAAACGGGCAACAGATGAAACAAAAAAAAAATGAAAAATGAAAAATAGTTTATTTTCGTTTACAGATTATTGTAGGTAGCTTAGTGGATGGAGCCTCCTTTTAAGCAAGTAATGTGCCTGTACCAGGAGACTCCGCTCTTCCATAACAACTTATAGTACTTAACAGACAAATAAACTTAACTAACTAAACTCAACCAAACAAGCTATATTTGATCTTTTTTTTCAGTAATAAAGCCAATGTAAAATTTATTTATTTTATTCAAAATCTCCATTTTATGATCAAGTTTTCATTTAAAAATCAATTTTAGACAAAGTCATTCAGTCAAAGTAATTATAAACGAAATAGAGTGTAAGAAAATCGGTGTTGTTTGCCCCTCATTCATCTGAAAACTAATGAATAGATTTTGATGAAACTTAACAGATACATAGCTTATTATTTATTATACACAAAACTTTGCATTTTAATTACTCAGTTACATCGTTACTAATATTATAAATCCGAAAGTAACTCCGAAAGTAACTAATATTATAATCCGAAAGTCTGTCTGTCCGTCTTTCACGCCTAAACTACTGAACTGATTTTGTTGAAAGAGATAGATTAGACCTTGGCAAAGGACATAAGCTACATTTTATCCCACAGATATAACCTGAAGTCCACGCGGGCGGAGACGCGGGCGGAAAGCTAGTATTACCCATATGTAATTTATCTAACGCTACTATTATATGGTTTGTGTATTAAAGCAACAGGAAAATAAAACGTAAAACTTACACGCCGATTGTAAAAGGGTAGATAATTCTTATCCGGCATTCCGTTTTAACTCATTATGAACACAAATACACTTAACAGTATCACAACTAATTATAATAACCGTCTGAATTCCAACACTTTACTAAATTAATTCAATATTGTATTGAAATAGTTCACTCCTCGAAAAATGTTTATTTTTGAAATCTTCCCCCACTAAGTCACATGAATATAATACTTTCATTTCCACGATCTTTGCTACATAGTCACCGATTTCGCGTAATTAAAACACATTTTGAACATCACAATAATTTTCAAAAAATACAAATCATTTCCGCGTCAAAACTTTGTAAAAATGCACTTTAATACAAAAGAAACTAAGTCTATTTTCGTACACCACGTGTCAATGACATGTTGTCAAAAGCTCTTCTAGACAAGTACTGAAACCTTGTACCATTTGCGTGGAGTGGTTTATTAGCGGTACTAGTAGCGTTGGCTTAAAGCCAGGAGGGTTTCAAGCCGTCAACACAGCAGGGCTTTTTAATAACATGTCGCAACCTTTATAGAAATATTTAGTAAATGTGTATTTTTATAGGGTGTGGAAATCCTCTAAGGTAGGTTGAAAATAATTTTCTGGTGACAATATTACTATTTTACATTCACAAATTGCCGCTTGACTTGAAGGTACGATAGCTCAGTTGGTTAGAGCACCAGGAGATATAATCCTGGGTTCTTTTCCAAAAAATATTTGTACATATTAATATTATCTTGGTATACATATTTTTTATGTATGAAATTCAGGGTCCTAACACACTGACTCATCAACACTTACCCCAAATCCCTAGACCTAGAAAGTTGAAGTTTTACTCCAAGGGTCGCTTAACGGTGTGAACATGGAATATGTAAACACTTCATTGCATATAATCACAAGAACAAAACAAAAAAGATGGATAAAAAGATAATTTTTCACGTCAAAAACGTATGAGTCACCGACTTCAATCCATCAATAGAGGACTTCCTTAAGTGACTTACATAATCCTGCAACTTTTGAAAATACATGATTTATTTCCTCAGATTTCCTATTTTTCGCAGACTACAATGATAACCACAAACGAAAATGTCATTCATTTATTTAGATGATGTTTTGGTTTGTAAATATTTTTTTTGTTTTCGTTGATTTTTTTAAAAGCACTGAATCATTTTTGATAAAATTTATATAGGACCTCTTTAGGAGTATACTCTTTCGAACAAAAAAATAATTTTGGAAAACAGCCAACAGTTGGCAGAGTAATCGCGTAACAAACATACAAAATAAAAAATAAAAAACATACAGTAGAGTTGACAACTTCCTCCTTTTTAAAGTCAGTTGAAACTTGAAAACTAAATGTACAAAGGCGAGCTTATCCCTTAAAGGGATTTCTTCCCGCAAACCCTTTATAGAAAAGACTACTAGCTGCCTACCCGCGTTCCCGAAGCAACCCCTAGTTCTTTATTTCATTCTAGTTGCAGAAAGTAAGCTCACAAGCGTTATTAGAATAATATGGGTTTCAAATACTCATTTAAAATGCCATAAATCGAACAAGTACGGAAGGGTTTGCGCAAACACCATTACATAAATACAAATATGGGTCAACGGGAACGTCGGCTCCCATAAACTACATTTAAACACATCGTAAAGATACAGTAATTTATGGTGCACTCATAAATAGTTCCAAACTGCATATTTATTGAATTTGGAAAGATTTCGTTTGTTTATGGACTCTAAAAGAAGGTCCAGTAACATTTGAAACAGATAAAAGTAATTTTGGGGAAAGAAACATTTTCCCCATTTAAGCCTACGACCCCAGGATCAGATCTCCTGGTGGTCTAAACAACTGAGCTATCGTGCCTTCAAGTCAAGCGGCGAAATATCCCTAACGCGGGTAAGCGAAAACGTCCCACACGCGGGTAAGCGCTTTTAAAATTCTAGATTCAAGTAGTTCATAAAATTTAGCAGTAAAAAGAAGATATTAATTGCACTTCAGTGAATACACAAAGACCCGTCAGCCTAACGTGGTATTACTTTATCTAAGGCAGGGGTTCTGAACCTGGGGGTATTGACCTCCGCACGGGTAAAACAGCTATTTTGTGGGGGTAGCGAAGAACTTAATAATTAAGACCTAATCTAACAAAATACAACAGTACTAACCATCACACTAACTATTTTATTTAGTTAACGAGTACGATTTGTAATTATAAAGATTTTTGTAATAGATGGCATTGTTTATATTGATTAGTTGATAACATTTTAAGGTCTGGGTAAATCAATTTTCCTAATAAGTCATAGGGGTAACAATATTAAAAAGGTTAGGAGCCTTTGATCTAAGGCATCTACATGCTTTTTATACACAAGCGACGTGGCGCGGCGACGGAAGCATCGTAAAATGAATCTTAAAAGCTACGGGGCAAAGGTCTTGTTTCGTCTGTAGCTCCGTCTTCAGGCAACGATACCTCTTCGTGCTTTTATTTTCGTCAAAAAAAACCCTTTGCTCATTAGTTATTAAGATTAATTTTACATTACTTTGACCGTCGCATCGCCGCGCCACGTCACTTTTATATAAACAGAGCCTAAAGTGAATGTTCCACGATTAAAGTTATCCCACATTTTATAGGTAACGTAACATAAATCATTATCATTATATATAATAAAACTAAGTTTATAAAATGTGCGTGCCGATAAAACTTAGGAGTCCCAGCACGATAAAGGGACTTATATAGTGTGATAGCCCTTTATTCCCCCTCGAACAAGAAAGTTCCCGTTTTAACCTAAAGGGCGTATTTTTAAAGATATAAAGGGCTTTTCCAAACCTTCAACTTGGAAATTAAGTGTAGTAGCGACATCTGTTGTCGAGTATTTGAACTTCATTCAGAACAACGATTATTTGGGTTGCATTTCGAAAGGCGCTGCGAGCAATTGCAGCATGAGTAGAGATGGCGCGAAATTTAAAATTATTTGTTACTTTAAGACACACTGGATTAACACATAGGCTACATAATTTTCCCCAAATTCCCACGGGAACGAAGTCCCGGGCGGAAATCAAGTCGTTAAACAAGTCAGAGACCATTGGGCGGTTTGAAAATTCTGACATCAGAATTAGTCACACACTTGACTATACCTATACAATAAGAAGAAGAAGAAGAGATATATTTATTGAATATAGGAGTATCTAATCCTACACATTCAATTCAAAATAATATTTCTATAAACATTTTGAATTAACTTTCCGTCCACGACTTTGCTTAACATCCAGCCCTCTATCTATAAATCTGTGCAAAAAATCACGACAATCCGTTGCTCCGTTACGAAGAAATAATCACAATTTTAGATTATAAACATATGCTGAGCTACGACCATTTTGTGGCACTGTGGCACACATATATAATAGAATAAGTAATAATTATTATTATTCGTTTTTGTATCTTTATTGTTTTGCTTCTTTTTTTATTCTAGTATGTGTTGACTTTGTAAATAATGTGTGTGTTTAAGTGTTACAAATAAATATTTTATCTATCTAATCTAGATTTGCATTATTATGTAAGGATGGATCTTCAGGTAGCAAACGGATCAATTATCAAAGTTATCTTCTAAGTAATAATATCTAATTAATTACTTTTTAACCTTTCCAGCAGGAAAAATACGCGAGAATAGGAATCAAAATCTCTAATTGCTATGTACAATTTTTCTCATACTAATGCCCATATTACAGAATAATTTGGTCAATGAGTGCTCACAAGGGGGATGTGGATGGAAAAGTGGAAAGCAGAAAGTTTAACTAAGGAACTTTGTTTGGACTAGTTAGGAGATAAACATACTAAAAGTCCTGACCCCTCCGAGTGGAGCCCGAGGGGGAAGGGGGGCACAAAGGTCCCGTTTTTTGGTTTTTTGCTTACATCTCGAAAACGGTGCGTTGTATGAAATTTTGTTGTACTACATAATAAAAGCTGATAAAATTCTCTATAACTTTGGCTTTCACACTTTTTATCTATCTCCAATATTTGCCTAGCTCCGAGCTTCGAAAAATGGTCGATTTTCAGGGGAGGGAGGCACAAAGGTCCCGATGTTTGGTTTTTTGCTTACATCTCGAAAACGGTGCGTTGTACGAAATTTTGTTATACTACATAATAAAAGCTGATAAAATTCTCTATAACTTTGGCTGTCACACTTTTTATCTATCTCCAATATTTGCCTAGCTCCGAGCTTCTAAAAATGGTCGATTTTCATGGGGAGGGGGGCACAAAGGTCCCGATGTTTGGTTTTTTGCTTACATCTCGAAAACGGTGCGTTGTGCAAAATTTTGTTGTACTACATAATAAAAGCTGATAAAATTCTCTATAACTTTGGCTGTCACACTTTTTATCTATCTCCAATATTTGCCTAGCTCCGAGCTTCTAAAAATGGTCGATTTTCATGGGGAGGGGGGCACAAAGGTCCCGATGTTTGGTTTTTTGCTTACATCTCGAAAACGGTGCGTTGTACAAAATGTTGTTGTACTACATAATAAAAGCTGATAAAATTCTCTATAACTTTGGCTGTCACACTTTTTATCTATCTCCAATATTTGCCTAGCTTCGAGCTTCGAAAAATGGTCGATTTTCATGGGGCACAAAGGTCCCGATTTTTGGTTTTTTGCTTACACCTCGAAAACGGTGCGTTGTACGAAATTTACTTAATTTATTTTACTTAACTTTTTCAACTATTTTTATTTATTTTTTAACTTTTTTTAAAACTTTTTTAAGTAATTTTGTTGCGGAGGGCCCAGCGGACGGAACACGTTTCCTCAGATCAGCTTTAATGCTGTCAGGTCTCGTGTATTCTTTTCGACAAAATGTGTGAACCCACAGCGACTTCAAATCTTTAAGTTGTGAGCTCTTTTGATCATTTCTGAGGTTACTGGCAGAAATCAGAGAATTTATGCCTTTTTCGCTGACCTTCGAAACATTTTCTCCACCTTCTTCCAGCACTTCATCAAAAACAAAACACTTGTCTGTCATCTTGAAAACGTGCGTATGTGCAAAATATTTTGTGACTGCTTCCCTGCGTTACCGGGTGCACAGTCACAATACTCTATAGGTCACGAACGTAATAAAAACATAAGCCCGAAGGCATATTGATAGATATTATTGGGAGTTTTAGCCAGTTTAAAAGTAAACTGTTTCCGCCTTCACCGCGTGTAATTTTATGTGTTCCTTACCAGGTTTAACATAAGGCTCGACTCGCACTAGACTATTTTTAATAGCGCGGGTGAGCAATAAGAAATGATTTTGGCAAACTCGTATTGTAACAATGTGCTATAGAGAATTTAACACATTTATGAAAATCGACAATTTTTTGAAGCTCATAGCTAGGCAAATATTGGAGATAGATAAAAAAAGTGAAAGCCAAAGTTATAGAAAATTTTATCAGCTTTTATTATGTAGTACAACAAAATTTCGTACAACGCACCGTTTTCGAGATGTAAGCAAAAAATCAAAAAACGGGACCTTTGTGCCCCCTCCCCAAGAAAATCGACCATTTTTCGAAGCTCATAGCTAGGCAAATATTGGAGATAGATAAAAAATATGAAAGCCAAAGTTATAGAGAATTTTATCAGCTATTATTATGTAGTACAAGAAAATTTCGTACAATGAGCCGTTTTCGAGTTGTTAGCAAAAAAACAAAAAACGGGACCTTTGTGCCCCCCTCCCCCCTCGGGCTCCACTCGGAGGTGTCAGGACTTTTAGTATGTTTATCTCCTAACTGGTCCAAACAAAGTTTCTAAGTCAAACTTTCTGCTTTCAACTTTTCCATCCACAAATTATTCGTTGCCCAAGCTAAGAAGGA
>OX465257.1:18100164-18424853 GCA_949987775.1 Aproaerema taeniolella | reverse complement strand
AGGCAAGAGAATTCGCTTTTCTTACCCATGTCTCTTCACTGAATACGGAATTGCTCTGGGCGAACCACTGAGTAAAGTAGGGAAGTCCATAAAATCTGTTACGCATTATTCTTAATTGGACACACTGTACCTATTTTTTAAATTTTCAAATTCAAAACTTTCCACCACAAAGAGCAGAGAGAGTAATGTGTAACCGTGTAATGACACTGGGGTTACCAAAAAAGATAACAATTCAATAATTATAGGAGTCTTTCAAGTTGTCTGACAGCCCCCGCCAAAAGGGTCAGACGTTGATAGCTATCAAATTTTTTCAATGATTATAGTCATTGAAAAATATTATTTATTCTTTTACTTTTCCATTAATTATCATTGAACCATTTTGAAAACATGAGAGTGTTAAAAGTGTCACCTGGGTGTAACTCAAAAAAGTTATTATCCACATTTTTTTCACAAAATGGCTGATTACCATTTATTATAAAGTAAAGTGTTCTGCGCTACATGATATTGACGGAATTGTGGCAACACATATGGGTCTATATTTGAGAATCTATCTATTCACTTTTATTTACTAGTTCTGGAAATTGGTTAAGCCTTTAGCGAAGTGCCTATTCACTTGTAAAACAACTCAACTATAAGTACCATAACCTTACCTCTCGTGAACTGACTAGATATCTTACCACTGCAATACAGATTTATTCCTAGTGCAGGGTGAGTCGGCTGACAGTCTGTCCCATGAAGAAACCCAATAGGCATATTTATTGCACACTGTACTTTAAAACTGTACCTACTGCTTTTAAATGAATAAAATGTTACTTATTACTACCTAGCAGCATGTCAGAGATTTATTTTCATTAATGTTCTGGTTTATTTAGTTATATCTAGATAATACCACAAACAACATAACAAAATATTCCCTGCGATTGGATATGTATCTATTATCTTATTTTATTATTTAATGAAACTATGTATTTAACAAATCAATCAGGGTCAAAAACATTTGATTCGTGTAATGTAACTTTAACCATAGCATGTCATATTACATAATCTAGTTATCTGAAAAGGAGATGCTTAAAACAATTGCATTAGAATTTTTAACTATGTCTGTTTAATGTGCAATCATCCTCCAAGAACAGGCAAAAAATTAAACTTAGAGGGTACCAAACTAGTAGCTGTTACGTAGCAACAACATAAAGGCAACAGTTACTCAAGAGTCTGTTTCGATTCATGTATGATTTATTAAAATGGGCCAAAGATTCAAATAAAAAAAGCTTTATTAATGCTTTTAAACTAGCAAAATTTAGGGCTCCTCATGAAGCTAAAGAACTTTTTTATAGGAACCCATATCAAACATCAACTATGTTTTTTAGTTTTAAAAGGCGATATCAGCGCAATTTCGCAGCTATTGGTACTAACAGTGTCATAGGCCTGACCAAATGATTTCAAATGAATGAAGCGACAAGTGCCAAAGTTCACGTCGCAGCACGGTGCAGGGATTCCTCCGAATGAATCTCAGTGTTGCCGATGTAAAAAATATAATGGCGGCTGTACACTCTCGCACGCCAGCGACCTGCCTCTGCCTCGAGTGCGTACGTTTACACTCTCATACCCATCAGTACAGACCAGTACCATTGAGTCCTTTGTTTTAAAATATAACGCAAGTACGTGCAAGTATGAAGAGTTTTATTTCGATACGATACGAAGCGTTATTTTGGTTACGAGAATTTTTGAAAATAGTTCGTAACAAAATGAAGAAAATTTTTTGACAAAAAGAAATGCCTGTTAATAAAAATTATGCCTGTTCATAATACTTTTTCATTTTGCTGTGATTCTACCCGTTTTGTCACGCGCTACCCACGCTCACTTAGACGACTGCAGTTACGTTGTTTATAGCTCGACTTAAACGTTTTTAGGTTCATTAGAATGCTGATAAGTGTAGCTATTTTTTTATAATGAGCTAAATTACCGTAATCCTAACGGTTTCTGTTCTTTACACACAGTAAAAAAAGTTTAATTTTACATAATGTCGTTTTTTGAAAATATTTATTTTGTTACTAGGTTTACACTAATGAATCTTTAGAATAAAACAATGTTCATTAAATTATCTTTCATTTGAGACCCTATTTAAGTAAATCTGTCCAGTAGTTATCTAAATATAGCGTAAATAAAATACGTCACGTCATAGCTACCCCCTCCATACCCTTAGAAAGTGACTACCGCACTTTTTGTGTTCAGGAAAATATGCCGAATAAGTACATACCAGTAGTTCGTATGGCGGAGGTAAGTCCCACGAAAATCGTTATTTGAAGACTTTTTTACGAATAGGTCCCGCTCTATAAGAAACAAAACAGCATTCAAGGATTTTCGAAATTTCGCTTGCCACACCCGGGAATCGAACCGGCTTAAATTCAAAAAAATAACACCCTGCACTTTTATGGTATCGATCGATAGGGTCAATCGTAAAGATCAAATGTCTCTAACAAACATGGTAAATCAGATGAAAAGAGAACCATTAAACTACATAAAACCTAACGATGGGACCCTTAAGTAAAAGTGCTTTAACACGTCCCATCAAATTTGTAAGCTTAGATTTAATGGTCTTCCTTTCACTTAATTTACTATGTTTGTTAGGGAGATTTATCCTTACGATTGACCCTATCGATCAATACTATTAAAGTACAGGGTGCTTTTTTTGGATTTTAGCTGGTTCGATTCCGGGTGTGGCAAGCGAATTTTCGAAAATTGTTCAGTGTCATGGGCTGATTCACCACCTGAGAGGATAAGATCGAATTACTTAACACCCTATACATATTATATATATTCAATCATATAGATTTAGATCCGCATAAGTACTTAATACAATTAAATTGCGTCAAACGTCTATAAGCGCAAAATAATCAAATATTACGACTAGATTACAAACTTATAATAGTAGGTACAATTAGCGTCCACGCGCGAGCTATACCGTAACACAATAATATCGTCTGACTGCACTACTCTCTAAGCACACTAATACATAAATATACTGTGTCAACGCACACAGGCAAACAGAAAATACGCTTTATCGCTCGTAAAAGTTTGGATACGAGTGACACAGCCGTCCCGTCGGAATGCCAGCGGAGGACTGCCGCCCGCGCCCGCGCAGACCACCCTCTGCAACTAAACGTTCGGATTTCCGTTTTTCGTAACTTTTGAATGAAAATATTGTTCGATTTACAAAATTTTAACGTTGTGTTTCAAGAAAAAGGGATTCTTAATTAATTAGTATAAGAATATTTCCATATATCATAGCCGTTTAGGAGCAGTAAGGAATTTAAGTCAAAAATCGATGTCTCGTGGTATTTTTTTAAAAATACAATACAAAGACGTAAAAAAAAATACTGACGTTACACATGTAGTCCTTGAACAGATGTTTCACATATTTTTTTTTCAACTTTCCCTGGCCAGTCATAAATGAGAAGTAAGCTTTACAAAATGCTCAATATTCGGAAATTGAGGGATCTAATCGCCTTAAAGGATTTAAATACATACATACGCATTCGTTCTTTTGACCCTACTGACTCTACGCCTATTCGCAAAGGTGCAGTCTTCCCCAGAGAAGAACAGTCAAGAAACTCTGAGAGTGGTCTTTTTAATCGCATTACAAATTTTTTTATTTTCTATTTTTAACTAAATCTAAAACAAGAATCCTAAGTTTTGCTATCTTTGGCGTTGGCAATAAAAAGTATAACAAGATATTCGAGAATGTTCACATTTCATTCTTTGTCAAGACTTCTATCATGATATGGAGTTCAGCTTCCAGCTATTGAAATACTCATCAACTTTTTCTTTCCTTGAAACTGAATGTCCTTCTCGTATCCAGTAGGGTGCAGTGCTGAGTCCTCCCCATCTCCCCGAGAACTGACATCTAAATATAACTACTGACATCCTGTCTTGTACAATTACCGACTTTTACTGCCCACAAATCGACACACACAGATTTAACGCTCGAGTCCTACTTATATTATTAACGTCGAGTCGAAGTTGGTGACGATTTTAAATGATTTAGGCTTATTTATTGATAAAGTCTTATCGGCTTCCATTTTTAGCGAAATCAGGATAAGTTAGATTACGACAAAACGGCAATGAAGCTGCATCCTAAGCGGCATGCACATAGTGATCCGCAACCTAGATAATACACTATGTTAAATAGGTTTAGTAAATTTTGACTTTGTTATTTTTCTTTATTTGTAACTATGTATATGGTGCAATAAATTATTTCTTTTCTATTCAAAACTGACGGTTCATAGTGCAATTTGTTCCGGCAAATCATTTCTTTACTAAAAAGCATTTATTCTCAGGTTTGAGTGTATTTCTATCTACATGCATGCTTGAGGTCAGTTTCTAAGTGGTCCTTACTTATATTAGGAATGTTAGGATTCAAGGAAAATCTATGTGGTTATTTAGGGGCTGTCCATATATTACGTGACATAAAGTTTGACTTTGAGGACCGCTTTTCACGCTTCTGTCGCGCTTTTCTCATCTTTTTAACATTACACATTACTTCTCCCTCCCTCTACTACTGTGATGGACGGTTTTTTATTTCACTATGTTGTTGCGCCAGTTTTAAGAGATTTGAAGCGCTTTCATAAATCGGAAGAATGTACCAGCTGCAAACTCTTCTCAGGCAAATTGTAAAAGTAAGTAAATAGGACACGAGGGTTTTGCTGTATTATGGGCGAAAGGCTGATAATGATAACCACTCACTATTATATGTATATTATCATGTTTCATTTAATAACCCTTAGAATTTATATCAAATGTGACATCAAGTGGTTCTAGAATAGCTGATTCTCTGCCTACCGTGATAGGGATTATAAGCGTGAGCATAATATAAATCATTTCCTTTTCCTGATAGATTTGCTAATCTACTGCGACCATCCCTATAGTTACAAAGCTCTAGTTTAACAACTCAAGTGCCCAAATGATTGATGAACAGATTAAGCCAATTATGATCGTTATGGTGAAATTATGGGAGTGGGGAGGCTAGTATGGCCGACATCTCATTGTCTCTCTATGACAATAACAATGTGGTTCTTTGAACACGTGTTCGGGAAAACTGATACATGTGGTTTACAGTGGGATAAGGAGGCCCGATAATTAATTAACTACCTTATTAAAAAGGTATTTTAATACTTATCCTTATGCAGTAGCATTTGAAGTCAAGCTTATTATGAAAAAAGAAGAACAATCAAGAAATTAATGATTTTTGTTTGGAAGCTTACGTAATATAGATGGTTTTTAGCTACATTTTATCAAAATTGGTTCAGTAATTTCAAAGTTATAACTTATTTTGGGGTTTTGCTGTATTGTGAGCTACAGGCTGACAACCTCTCACCACCTTACATTGTTTCATCTAATAACCCTCAGAATTTATGTGAAATGTGGTAACAAGTGGTTCTGAACCACTGATAATATGATTACAGGCGAAAGTGTATGTGTATGTTTTTTTTTTATAGATAATGGGTTTGCTCTTGACCACAATCTAGCCCAGAGGCGGAGATGTGGTCGAGGATGTAGCAAACTCATCCAGAAGATGCCTATTCACTCGATCTTTAAAGAGATTCGGGTTATATGAGCCCGGAAATACAGACGCAGGCAGAGAATTCCATTCCTTAGCGGTGCGCTATATAAAAGATGAAGAAAAGCGCTCAGTACGGATCCGAGGAATCTCCACAAGGTAAGGGTGGTACCCGGCGGTGCGTCTAGACGTCCGGTGTTATGATAACATAGTTTATTAATTTCACAAACAAAATAACCTATCCACTTGAAGCAGTAGTAGGATAAGTATGCGAATTATGAGGTCGTGCTCACGTAATAACTCCACTTGACACCAAACTAGCGGAAGCATCCTCAATATAATAGCTAATGCGTTTTAACAGAAACATTCCTCATGAACAGATTTAAAACACCTGGTCGAAAATAAAAAGTTAAACCGACTTCAAGTGAAAAATAAAAGAATATCATTTAATGTGCTATATAGTACCTACTGATCTGTTTGAAGTCTGCGAAGGAGGACTTACATGTAGCCTATCAAACTTACTCGCTTGGCACCGACTTCAAACAGATCAGTAAGTACTACATAGTACATTAAATTATTTTGTCTTTGATTTTTCTCGCCTTTTACCAGTAACATTCCTCAAAGAACAGATTTAAAATAGAGATGCACCGAATAGTGACGGCCGGTTTGGTCGAGTGGTAGTGACGCTGCCTCTTGATCGGCGGGTCCTGGGTTCGATCCCCAGTCGGAGCAAACATTTGTGTAAAAAGCAGATGTTTGTATTCGGGTCATGGGTGTTTGTGTTTGTCTTTATGTGTGTTCCAAGGGACCCACGACACAAGGGAAAACCTTAGTGTGGGCCTTTGAGTGTGTAGCGTTTATTATTTATTATTAGTGTTTTTGCCGAATAGCCGAATACCAGATATTCGGCCAAATGTTCCGAAGAATAATGAACATTCGGCCGAATATTCGGCGCAGATTTTGAATTTACCGCCCGCCTTCTAATTATTTCGATTTTGTTTCGCGCTGGAGTCGCCTTTTTATGTTTCATTCACAATAAAGTATGCTCGTATTGACAGAAAGAGCTGACCCTTATATGTGGTGGGCAGCAAATGTAACGCAGTTCCATCACTTGTGAAATTCGCGAAACGATACCTATCATCCCCTTGTAGCAGCGTCTATAGTGAAAGGCTCTTTTCTGAAGCTGGTTTGGTGTATGAGGAAAAGCGCAATAGACTGCTGCCAGATAACGCGGAAAAACTGGTCTTCATACACCACAACTTGCCCTTACTAAATTACCGCTATTAATTCTCTGTACTCTTTATGTCTTTTCACCTTTTCAATAAACGTTTCTTATCATAATACTATTCGGTATTCGGCCGAATATCTCAAAATCTGCTTTAGTGTGGCCAATCTGCTTTAGTGTGGCCTACACCTTTATCAGGGACTAAAGCAGATTTTTTGAGACGAATAGATTAGACATTCCACCATCAAATAAAGTTAAAGGCATTCAAAATCTTTTAAGATCTTCTTTGGAACTATTCGTTCCAAAGAAGATCTTAAAAGAATTCAGACGCCTGAGGCAGTGTGAAGGCAATCCAGCTGGATTCTGATACATGTCGATAATAATTCGGATATTCTTTGAGTTTATAATTATTAGTATGATATAGTTTATTAATTTCACAAACAATATAATATACCTATCAACTTGAAACAGTAGTAGGAAAACTCTGGAAAAGTATGCGCATTATGAGGTCGTGCTCACGTAATAATTCCACTTGACACCAAACTAGCGGAAGCATCCTCAATATAATAGCTAATGCGTTTTAACAGAAACATTCCTCAATGACCAGATTTAAAACACCTGGTCGAAAATAAAAAAGTTAAACCGACTTCAAAAAAGTGAAAAATAAAAGAATATCATTTAATGTGCTATAGTACCTACTGATCTGTTTGAAGTCTGCGAAGGAGGACTTAAGTACATGTAGCCTATCAAACTTATTCGCTTGGCACCGACTTCAAACAGATCAGTAAGTACTACATAGTACATTAAATTGTTTTGTCTTTGATTTTTCTCTTTTTTTAAGTCGTTTTAACTTTTTTAATAAAAAAATATTTGTTTTTCATTAGTGTAAATAATAGAGAAACATTGAAATACATACATGAAAAACATTGTAAATGCATATTATATTCGAGGGTTACCCTCAATTTCCCTGGGATTCCATCATCAGATCCTGACTTGATGACAATGGGAGGACCAGAGAGAGAGATTAGAGTATACTCTTCGAACAAAAAATAATTTCATGAAATAAAATATAAAAATATATAAAATACAGTCGAATATAGCACCTCCTCCTTTTTTGAAGTCGGTTAAAAACTGTAAGTATACAGATTTGTTACGTAACAGGAACATGTGGTTTTGAGTGCAATTACAGTAATGGATTGAACTAACCTAACCTCAGGTTTTAAATCTTATTTTTAGGCACAAGCACACCTAACGTTACTTATCTGCGCTGGACGGCGTGTAAAAAAAAGGTTAGCTGATTATTTTTCAATAATGGCCAGCGTGAAGTCAAAGTCTAGTCAAAAAAAAGTCAGAATAGCTTTATTTTATAGAATGCTAGCATTCCGCCCGGAACTTCGTTCCCATGGGAATTCGGGAAAATTTGTAGCCTGTGTAACTCAGGAATATATAGCATCCTAATGGTGAAAGAATTTTTGAAATCGGTCCAGTTGTTTTAAGTTACATACAAAAATACAAATCTTTCCTCTTTATAATATTTGTGTAGATATATATTTTTTTATGGAATATTTAGGATGTTACTTAAAACAAGTCAAAGTAGTGGAGTACATTACAGGATTTACATACAAACATTAATTATTTTAATTCTACGCTTATTCAGAAAGCTGCAGTCTTCCTCAGAGAAGAATACTTGAAGAAAAAAAACCGGCCAAGTGCGAGTCGGACTCGCGCACCGAGGGTTCCGTACAAACCTAGCTTAAAGGTATTGTAGACCTGAGTATTTGATATGAATTTCAATTTAATACCTCAACGCGTTCATGAGGAAAGGGGTAGTAAGTTTAAAAATATTAAAAATATAAAAAATATTTTTATGATATGATGTAATTAAAAATTTATGGTTTTCGCAATTTTTCCTTTATCTGTGCTATAAGACGTTGCTCCGTACCAAATTTCAAGATTCTGTGTTCACGGGAAGTACCCTGTAGGTTTTGATTCCTTTGCGAGTGTCGAAAATTTGCGGAAATTTGCGGCATAAACGGCTGTATCTTTTGATTGCGTTGGCTTAGAAGTTTGATATTTTCACAGCTTCAAGGGACAGTAGACCTGAGTAATTGATATAAATTTCAGCTTCATACCTCCACGCGTTCCTGAGAAAAAGGGTCTTGACAGACGGACGGACGGACGGACAGACGGACAACAAAGTGATCCTATAAGGGTTCCGTTTTTTCCTTTTGAGGTACGGAACCCTAAAAAGACAGCTTAGAGTACTTTGAATAGTTCAGTAAACGATAAATCGAGGATCAGGCTGTGTTTTGGACGAACAATAGTATTCAAGCGGTGATAGCCCAGTTGGTAATGAGCCAGACTTGTAATCGGAAGGTTGCGGGTTCAAATCCTGGTGCGGGCCTGTACCACTAAATTCGTCTTTTCGGATTTATGTAAACATCGTGATGAGACCCCCCGTCCAAGAAAATTCATTTTCGAAAGACGAGCGGTCCACTAAACCGCATTGGGCCAGAGCGTGGTGGACTATGGCCTAAATCCCTTCACGTTTCGAAGGGAGGCCCGTGCCCCTCGGTGGGGATGTATATGGGCTGGTAAAAAAAAATAGTCCTCAATTAGGTATCCAGAAGTTAACACTGCATTCAGTGTTTCAATTTTATCATTCGCTACTCTGCCTATCCTTATAGGGAATACAGAAGAATGTAGAATGTATGGGTTATGAATTTATTGGTCTTCATAATAACATCAAAGAATATTTCCATCAACATTGTTATAAAATTATTGTAGAAACGCCGAATTTCGCGTCTAAAACGTAACTACCATAATTTACGATGTTTACGCATAGTTCTAGTTCTCTTTGACGTGTGAAACCTTTACTGCACGGTGCATCTACGGCTTCCTTCGCTTTTCGCTTCCTTGTTGCATTGTTTACGTTACGAATTCTTTTAAAAATACGCGGTATAAAATATGACCATGTATATGAAGCAAATAATTGACAACACTAAGAGCTATTTTTTCCAATAATTCAAGCCTCGGTTAAAGCTATTCAGACAAAATGACAAAATATGTATGAAAGAGTAATTGTCAAATGTCTATTTAACTTTAAATCGTTGATTGAATATTCGGTAAATATTGGTCTATTAAACTTCCTCAGATATACTTTTTCATACCTAGCAAAAAACGTAACGAAACCTATCAAACATCCATATATGTAGTATATACACTGTTTTGTCAATTAGGGGTGTGTGAGTCTATACCAAACTTCCTGACATAGCAGCAGTGGTAGCTTAAAGAAAATGGAAGTGGGCAGGTCACATATGCCGGAGATATGACCAGAGATGGGGTAAAAAAGTGCTAGAGTGGAGACCTCGAACTGGGCGTAGAAGCGTGGGCAGACAACCAATGAGATGGGCTGACGATCTTGCCAGGATCGCAGGGAAGAACTGGATGCGAAAGACTCAAGATCGAAGAGAGTGGAGTACAATGGAAGAGACCTACACTCAGCATTGGGTGACCATAGGTTGAAGAAGAAGAAGAAGAAGAGTCTATACAGCAAAATCCTCGCGACCACTTACTGACTTTTACAGTATACCTGGAAAAAGTTGGCAGCCGGCACAGTTTAAGTTTTTGTTTCACTCGTGGAAGTTGACTATATGTATCAAAATACCTACAACAATTTAACAATTCCATAGAAACAACCCATTTTCCATAGAAAAAAAACTACATTGTTTTGGTTTGCAATAATAAGATGCAATACTTTCACATCCTCAAAGGGAGGAACAAGTTTCCAACCAATTAAGTGAGACAGACAGACGAACACACATCGACTTCCTTTCGCGATATGGTTTTAATTATAATTGATGGTGCATATGAATGAATTTGCAAGCTATCTAACTCGTTAGTGGAGCAATGACCTCTGTGGAACAGCTGATAATACGAATAATAAGGATAAATATTGAATATACGTATATGTAAAAGTAAAATAAAGAACTTCATTTATGACAAAATAGGAAGAAGTGTTTTTATTTTATTTTTATTTATATAATTTGGGATATCAACACCTGCGACTTACATAAACCTTACAATGGTTTAGATAATGTCAATTAAAGATGTCTACAATTCATTTGTAACTTGATTTAAAAGAACAACCCACAGAGATTCTTGTCTGTTCTTCTCGGATAAAAACTGTACCTTTGCAACATATATTGAGTTAAAAGAACAAATGTAATTTAGTACTTGACGAAAATAACTTCCTATATGTGCTATGAAATGTTTTTTGGTCTGAAATTTAACTAAATAAAAATCTAAAGTTTCGTTCTTTATCACAATTTAGCTCAGTGGCAACGATGTGGTCGAGAATGTAGCAAGCTCACCCAGAAAAATCCTATTCATTTGGATTTTAAGGAGATTTGGCTTTTACCAATTTCCTTACTAGGTACATCCTGGTCAACAATTATAGCCCAAACATTTCATAGCACTGAAACATACGTAGAATATAGCAAAGTTAATAAAACACTGGTATCGTAGTAACATGGCGTAATTCTTTGGCGCCGTTATAACATTAGAGCAGTTGTGCAAGTTTACACACTATGTATGAAGCTATTCACACCTTAACATTTACTCTTTACTAAATATATTTCGTTAACACTTGCTAAATTAGGTATGGGTTAGATATGTAGAACTTTATTTATGAATAGGAACGTATTTGTTCTTCAAGTTATTTCCCTAAGAGAGTCGGACAATCGAGGTAATGTTTTGGGGCGTCATTAGCAGAAGGTACCAATTTCAAAGTTTTTTTTTGTGAGTTAAATGCTAACAAAAACGGTATAAATAAATAAATAAATAAACGCTACACACTCAAAGGCCCACACTAAGGTTTTCCCTTGTGTCGTGGGTCCCTTGGAACACACAAAGACAGACACATACACCCATGACCCGAGAACAAACATCTGTTTTTTACACAAATGTTTGCCCCGACTGGGGATCGAACCCAGGACCCGCCGATCAAGAGGCAGCGTCACTACCACTCGACCAAACCGTATCTTTTAATACTCTATACTACTAGATCCTTTTTTTTATTATAATATGGGTTAACTCTTGACCTCAATCCTGACCATAAGGTCAAAGATGAGTTCGACGATGGAGCGAGTTAACCCAGAAAATGCCTATAAAGGCACTGGTACTCCCACGCACCGACGGAACACAGCAAGCGGTTTGGAGTCGGACTTCAGTAGGAGGGTGGTCGCGAACCAGACGGCCCTTTACAGAGCCACAGAATATATAATAGTACCTTACGGTAACAGAGCCTACCACACCGCAAGAGACCATAGGACGACACCTCAGATTCAGAAAAAAATTAAGCATCGTTGCCTGGGATGGTTTACTAGGAGGCAGGTCTCATTTGTATTTCCTTAGTCGCCTCTTACGACACCCACGGAAAGAGATGGGATGGTGGTATTCTCAACCGATCACCACACGGTTGAATCCTTAAGATTATGAGCCCAGATTCAAATGTATTCACACGGAATGATATTAGAATATAATTTATTCAACTAATACTAAAATACAGACAACGAATGAAACTTAAAATGAAAACAAAGTGTCAGTCAAAAAGGCGCTGACTCAGCATGTTGCTAGTATGCTTGCGCACAACAGCGCTGCAATGAGTATATAATCACTGCGTTTTACAGCGCTGATATTCTGTCAGAACCCTGATTACAATGTAACTAATGATAATGAGCGACTGCATCTGTGCGGTATCTAATTTTGTGTATAAAGAGTTAGTGAAGAGTAGTGTGTGTGTATGTGTGCGTGTTGGTTGTGTGTGAATGTGTTTGTGTTATATCGTTTATAAAAAATGAAATCAAAAATCATATGTCTGTACCTAATAAATAACATGGAGCAGCGATAACTTGTTAGAAAACAACGTAGTTAGTCATAATAGGCACTTTAATTTTTGAGTAAGTTGTGCGGCTTTATCGACCTGTTTATTTAACAGTTTTTTATATACACTTAATCTAGACATAGATATAACATTTCACTCATAATCATAAGACGCAGCACACGTTAAAAAACAAACTAAGTAAAAATAAAAGTAAAATAAAACGGAAATATTTACAAAAACATAGATAAACAGGCAGTAGGTTGAGTGGTGTAGTATGTGAAGGTGTCGTCGTGTACTGTGTGTGACGGTGAAAAGGCCTAGGCTCAGCATACGCCACAGCAAGCTGTAACGCTGATGATTCTGCCTTGGCTTCTATCTAGGCTTCCGTTACTTTCTCAACTCCCATTAATAGCCATCAAAAATGGCCAAACCCTCAAACCACGAAAGGAAGACGCGGGCAGTAGCGAACCATATCTCCAAAGCTATTAATATCAGTAACCAAAACATAAAAACACCGGACGTGTCTCCTGTGACCCAGTTGGGCGTATCGTGTATTTATGACCGCCTTCGTGGGCTCGCTTCCTAAATAGACGGTTCCTATAACTGACTTTTGTGGAGGAATGTTTATAATTTACCCGAAGCGCTAACAGCCCAGGGCTCTGATTCTGTACCTTGTGTGTCGATGGAATGGAGGCTATTTTATCAGTTCAGGTGCCAAAATTGACAACAATTTCATCCACCCCGACCAACAGCGCCACCGCCAACCGAAAGTAAAATTGCAAACTATACCTGCAACTGAAAATTCCGTTGGCAGTGGCGCCACCAGTCAAAGCAGCCGTCATTAGAAGTATGAAAGGATAGTTCTAATTTAATTTGTTTTAAATTAAAAATGCGTTCGCTCTTGGTCACTAGCCACCTGAACTGATAAAATGGTGATCCATTCCATCGACACACAACCTAAGTTACAGAATCGGGCCCAGTGGTATCGATCGATGTTTGGAACCTCAGTAAGGATAGGAAACATGGGGCAGCGAATCTTAATACTTGGCAATGAAGCGTTTCACGGCTCCATAGGGCACGCGTGTTCCGCTGTTGTTGACCACTGTACCTATAAGCTATTTTTCTCATCTTAAGAGCTGCACTCTTGTCGGTGTAGCTGTTGTCGGTTATCGTGTAGGTACTTGAACCCGCGCTAGATCTCCTGGTGCTCTAACCAGCTGAAATTGCCTCATCAATTTATCATACACTGCCGACGGTGCTTTTAGGCGACCTTACAGAAGTGACACCAGCTTCAGGCTGCGTTTCCACCAGAGATGTGCGAGGATGCGTAGCGAGGAATGTGTTTGTAAAGAACCAACAGAATCGCTTCATTTACCTCTCTAGACACAAATGAAGCGATTCTATTGGTTCTTTACAAACACATTCCTCGCTACGCATCCTCGCACATCTCTGGTGGAAACGCAGCCTCATGGGCTGTAATCGATCACAGATGTAAGCTAATTTCGTCACTGAATTCAATCAATTCCACAAAAATCCTGCACTTGTCCGTAAAACTACTAAATCGTCGTCAGCTATCCATTGTACTTTGGCGCCATGACTCTAAAAATACAATCTCCCCCAAATTCCCTGCACATGAGTTGAACAGTCTAAACGGGGATCAATGATCTTTTTGATTCCTTTTTACAACTGTTTACAAGATCGTTTAATGTACTTTTTAGTTTGATAGGCGAAGGGCAATGTTACGTGCCTTTGAAGTACGGACGGCCGCAACTCAGGTTACCACACGCGTGCTCTCTGTCCTGTTGTGATAAGAGCGGTTTTGCAATGAAAATGGAATCACCTGATGCGCTGGGCTCTATACGTACAACCATGTAAAATTGTTGACTTCTTATAAAAAGGTTATAACATCAGTTGATCGCACAAGTTGTATGAATAGGCGAATTTTTGTGGTGATAAGGCGTCAGCAATTCGCCCACAATACAGCGAAACTCTCTCGATCCATCATACGGGCTTCTACAATTTGCCTTTTCTTATTTATTAACAATGGGTTAACTCTTGACCACAATCTAGCACACGAGCAAATATGCGAAACAGTTCGCAGATAGCACATTCGCCCCTATTCCAGAAAGAGACTCAAGTCTTGATCTAAGTATACTTAAATATTGATTGTCCCTTTCTCTCACTATCAAAATGAACAAGACGACTGCTTCTTACGAGTAAATATAGACCAGAGTCTGAGTCGCGTTCTGTAATACGGACCGAAGTTTTTCACTTCCAGTCGAAGTAGCCATTCACTAACATCATAAAATTTCTCCAAATGAAAATAATTGAGATAAAAACATTAGCGGTATTCATCGACCCGTTATCCATTACATTACTAATGTCAAACCCACAAGCTTTTGACATTGGTAATGTATTTTCGTTCGTTCCAGTGTAGGTTCAAATTTCACGAAAAAGTCCGATCCCCTTAATATCTCAGAGAGGTGTGAGGATATGATATTCAAAAAAGACTCAAAAGACGCGTATTCACGAGAGCTTTAAGGTGCAAAAAAAATTATTCGAGAAGTCAAAACGAAAAAAGTGATGGCCAAAATAGTGATTTTGGCGCTCGATATTTTGGAAACGAAGAATGATATCAATAATTTGAGAGAAACTCCTTTGGACAATTTAGTCAGCTACAATTTGAGCTTAAAACAAGGACGATCGGGTTAAGGGTTTGCCCTGTAGCTTAACCTTTTTGAAAAAAGTCAGAACGACATTTTTCACATGAATATTTTTTCGAATTCTGTATATTCATTTCTAAGGTGCTTGATAGTCGTGTCAGGCACGAAATCTGTGAATTTTTCTTATTATATCATCAGTAATACTAAATCATCTGCCTAATCTACTAGGAGCCGTATAGTCTAGCTTCACAATAGATGCGCAGGCGCCGATTGTATCTCACTACGACTTGGGTGAGTGAACGCGGCTAAATTTAGACAGCGGTGACATTTATTTACTACGTCCACGACACTTTGAGGGAAAAATAAGAAGCGGGGAAGAAGCCGATTGCCTACCTTATTGATGATTTATTTATTAATAAAACTGGCGGAGAAATCGGTGAAAATACATTTAAAAAATACATACAATCGAACATAGAACCTCCTCCTTTTTTGAAATCTCTCTTGACCACAATCGCATAAGGCCGAAGATGCGGTCGAGGATGTAGCAAGCTCACCCAAAAGAAACCTATTCAGTCGAACTTTAAAAAGATTCAGTTTATATGAGCTCGGAAATATAGACACAGGTAGAGAATTCCATTCCTTGGCAGAGCGCAATATAAAAAATGATGAAAAGCGCTCAGTACGTATCCGAAGGATCTCGACAAGATAAATGTGGTAACCCGCAGTGTATCTGGACGTCCGATAGAAGAAGGTGGCAGGCGAAATAAGCTCATGCATCTTCTATGCACACTCTGCAAAGTACAGGGACAACGGCACAGCATGCTATCCAAAACTGTCAAATTTCTTCAATCGATTTTCAATTTTATCGCCAAGCATTAGAGTTTACTATCCATTGGGGAAATTTGACAGTTTGTGGTAACCTGATGTGCTGTTGACTGTACATACATACATACGCTCACGCCTAATATCCCCATTGGGGTAGGCAGACCATCAGTGATTTTAAAACCACTTGATGCCACGTTTGACATATATTCAGAGGGTTATAAGATAAAATATGATGCATGTGGTGAGAGGTTGTCAGAAGTACATCTTGTAAAATACACGTAGTCAAGCAACAGGGAAAACTGACCTCTTTGTCCACCAGCCGAGGGTTGGAGTAGATCTTGTCTCTCAGCGCCACCAGCTCCAGCGGCCAGCTGGCTGTCTCCGCGTCAGGGTCTGACAGCAGCACCTGACAGAAAGCATCCTTATAGAGTCTGGTAATGGTAACTTAAGCTACTATCATGTTTACATCATTGGTTAATAAAAATATGAAAATGTCATGTTAAAAATCACCCCGAATTATCCCCATCACACTTGCGGCACTATCATGTTTAGATATTTATAAAATTATGTGCTTATGTTGAGACATTTTTAGAACCAACAGCTGTGGACTAAGCTTAGATATAGGGTTTCCATAAAATTACTTAACATAAGCTATAACAGATTTACCTAAATCAATAATACATATTCAATCTCATAAGATGGACTTGTTTTGAATTGTAATAACTCCAAAATAAAAATAAATTATATTGTATCAAATTCTCGACATTTATCGCTCAACCATATCGATCGATCAGTTTTCAAACGAAAAAAAATCACATCAAAATTGGTCCATTCGTTCAGAAGCTATGATGCCACGGACAGACAGACACGCAGATACACACGTCAAACACCTCTCTTTTTTGTCGGAAGTTAAAAAAGGGTTAGCCAAATCATCCTAATTACACCTTTACACAATAAAGGAAGGATGAACTTTCAGACTGTTCACCTCTTTTTTTATTCTTTTATTATAAGATGGGTTAACTCTTGACCTCAATCTTGACCATAAGGTCAAAGATGAGGTCGACGATGGAGCGAGTTAACCCAGAAAATGCCTATAAAGGCACTGGTACTCCCACGCACCGACGGAACACAGCAAGCTGTTTGGTGTCGGACTTCGGTAGGAGGGTGGTCGCGAACCAGACGGCCCTTTACAGAGCCTACCACACCGCATGAGACCATTGGACGACACCTCAGATTCAGAAAAAAATGAAGTGTCGTTGCCTGGGATGGATTACTAGGAGGCGACCTGCTCATTTGTGTTTCCTTTCTTACGTTCTTACGACACCCACGGAAAGTGATGGGGTGGTGTTATTCTCAACCGATCACCACACGGTTAAAATATTAGCCCATATACGTCCCCACTGAGCCAAAGGGCACGGGCCGCCCTTAAAAACAGTGAAGGCTATTCATTGAACAATAATAATATAATTTTCCACGTTAAAAACGTATGAGTCACCGACTTCAATCCCAACAACAGTTCGCACAAAGTAGATATCTAGTTTTTTGCGGACTGTAGTCCTGTATGCCTATTAGCAAATAACTACAAACAGAAATGTCATTCATTTATTTAGATGATGTTCTAGTTTGTAGTATATTTTGTTTTTGTTGATTTTTTTTAAAAGCGCTGAATCATTTTCGATAAAATTTATATGGGACCTCTTCAGGAGTATACTCTTTCGAACAAATAAAGAATTTTGAAAATTGGACAACAGTTGCCGGAGTAATCGCGTAACAAATATACAAAAAAAAAAAAAAAACATACAGTCGAATTGAGAACCTCCTCCTTTTTTGAAGTCGGTTGAAAATAAACAACATTATTTGTTGTAAATGTAACAGTTTGTTTCCTTCACTTCAAATGGAGCAACGGATTAACGTGACTTTTTACACAAGAAAGTGACATAGACTACTTTTACACGCTAAGAAAGTGACGGGCGAAAAGCTTGTCGCCACTAATATTATAAAGAGGAAAGATTTTATTGTTTGTTTACATTGAATAGGCTCCAAAACTACTAGACCGATTTTAAAAAAAATTCAACATTAGAATCCTACATTATCCCTGATAAACATAGGCTACATAATTTTCCCAAATGCCCACGGGAACGAAGTCTCGGGCGGAAAGCTTGTAAAAAATAAAGGCGACTGTGAGAACAAAATATATATTTCCAATCCTTCATCCTACAACCACAGATATCAGCTAACGCATCATTAAATCTGATAAAAGGTCAACACCCTGCTTTTAGCTACACATCAACGGTAACAAATGCTCCACATGTTTACTGTTCCCACCAAATAATAATACTCTGTGATATGGTATCAATTTTTGAGGTCAGTGGAATGTAGTTTAAGTGCTCAAAACTTATTTTATAAAGATAATAATAATAATAACTATTCCCGACCTTTTTTTG
Source organism: Aproaerema taeniolella (assembly GCA_949987775.1). NCBI lineage: Eukaryota > Metazoa > Arthropoda > Insecta > Lepidoptera > Gelechiidae > Aproaerema > Aproaerema taeniolella. The sequence goes on along the minus strand of OX465257.1, from coordinate 18,406,255 downwards.
TCCGATTTTGACTATCACACATCACATCAAGGATAAACGGCCATCCCGCTTATCTGATTAGTGAGGATTAGTAAGGATCTAATGTCTTTAGTGTAAAGACTTAAGATCCTTATATTATAAACGCGATAGTTTTTATGTATGTCTTACCAGCCCTTAGACGTCCCCACCGAGGGGCACGGGCCTCCGTTCGAAACACCAAGGGTACTCAATACTCAATCATTTATTGCTTTCCATGGTTTTTACATAGGTGACAAACAAATGTTATTTTGTTAAATGTATTTTTAAATGTATAAATGTTTTAAATGTTTTTAATGTTTAAATTTATTATTAAATGTTATTTGTTTGTCACCTATGTAAAAACCATGGAAAGCAATAAATGATTGAGTATTGAGTAGCTCTCAGCTCATGGACCCAGGCTGGGCACGCAATTTTATTTGAGAGAGGCGTAAAACATGCGCAAACACAGTTTTTCATAAGTTTTTGGTCGTTATAAGCTTCTACTACGCTATGTGTCAGTATTATTATTGAGGCCGTAAAACTTTAAATTACGACTGAAGCGGATCATTAACAGAATAAAAGTTTATTATTTTAGCAAATTATTAAATTTGAAATTGTGATCTAATTTATACTATTCATATTTTAATGGACTGTTTGGTGCATGATTTTTTTATGGATAAATTCTAAAATAAATATCGTCACGAAAATCTGAACGAAATAAAGAACTCAGGGGCACTATTTTTGAATCGCTCGCCTATTTTTCATTGACTTAGCGGATTCTATTGATTTCCGAACTTTTTAATCACTAACGTTAGCCAAATTCGCCACACACTTGACTATACCTACACTATAAGGAGAAGATCACTACACTTCAGCAAAAAGGTCTAAGCACCCTAGGAATTTAGTAATAAAAAAAATCGAAATCAATAGAATCCACGCAAATCAACAACGGCGAACGATTCAAATGCAGTGCCCCTGAACTTAAAGAGATTCCGGTTTTATCTGAAATAAAGACTAATATTATAAAGAGGAAAATTTTGGTTGTTTTTTTGTTTTCATTGAATAGTCTACGAAACAACTGGACCGACTTGAAAAATTCTTTCACCATTAGAATACTACATTATCCCTGACTAACATAGGCTACCTAATTTTCCCGAATTCCTACGGGAACGAAGTTCCGGGCGGAATGCTATCAGATATAAAGAAATTATAAATCCATTCCTTAACAGTACGCATTATGAAAGGCGAGGAAAACCACTCGGTACAAATCCAGTCGGATCACCTAAGAAAACATGCATTATGCACGGGTGCATTCCTTAGCTTTAGCTCCAAACTAAAAACTTACTTTCAAATCTCCCATAATTGCAAACATCAACTCACAAACAACACATCAGTTCTATTTCAATATTGACATTTTATTTAAGCACAAAATTCACGTATTCACAACACAAGAATCCACATCAAATTATTTTAAATCTGTACTAAAATAAATCACAAAACCACTTAAACGAGACGCGAAGCTCCCGAGTCAGAGGTTGTCAATAAACTAAGGAAAACAATAAATATAAATGTTCATTTGACCCGTCTTATCTTAGCCTGTGATTGGAGGGAGGAATAAGTTCTACCACAGTATTTGTTGTTGAATATTCTATTATTTAATACCTTATGAGATAATTAGCTAATGTTGTTTACTTGGTTTGGTGAAAAGTGTTCTTCTAATGATTTTATTGTGTCTTTAGTCTTTTGTATTGTGTAGTACAAATAAGATGAATTAGTTAATGTATTTGTATTTTCGCTTGAACATTTAAAAAAAAGGAACAGAAAAGTTGTAAGAAAGTATTATAAACTAGCTTTTCACCCACGTGGACTTTAGGTTATATCGCGCCCAGCTGTGGGATAAAATGTAGCCTGTGTCCTTTCCCAAAGATAAGACCTTTCTTTGTACAACATTTCATCAAAATCGGTTCAGTAGCTTAGGCGTGAAAGCGTAACAGACAGACGTTACTTTTGCGTTCATAATAGTAGTAGGGATTGTACAGTATAGCGACCGCCACGCCATCTGACATCCGAGAGCCTGCTAACAGGGAAACCTGACCAGATTGAACCATGTTTACAAATTCAGTCACCTAAATATGCACGATTATTATTTATTACTTATTCAACTATTAATTAAATGTTTTCCCTCACCACAAGAGAGCAACGATTAGTGTGCATCTGATATACATAAAGGGTGCAAAGGACAGCTTAGCAAATGCTGAAATCTACCCATTACTTTGATCGGCCACAAGCTCAGTTTTTGCTCAGAAAACGGTACATGGCACGACTGGGGATCGAACTCGGTACCTCTCGCATACAAGCCAGACCTGCTAGACATTAAGCCACCAACGCTCATTGACAACACGTATACCGTCAACAAAAAAAAAGTGTGTGACGAATATCGCGTGTAATTCCCGCAGGGTCATTTCCCGCCATTCCCGTTGGCTTGTCGCCCGGTCCGCTAGACATACCACGCGTCGTGACCTAATTTTTTTACTGTCACTTTCTTTGTAAAGGTTAGGGTTCCGTATACAAGTGGGACGCTTGTTAGCGTTCTAGTTTACGTTGACAAATATATCATTCTATCCTTTTGTTAGGTCTGTAACTATTTGCCGTTCTCTACATTAAAAAAACGATTTCTCCATACAAACATTTTTAGACTTTTCTCATTCAATTTTAACAAAATTTTGTGACACGGTTTGGAAAACATTGAACTAATTATGGGCACAGCGGAAAATGTTACAATGGTACTTAGAGCAAAAATAAACATTGAAACGGGCAACAGATGAAACAAAAAAAAAATGAAAAATGAAAAATAGTTTATTTTCGTTTACAGATTATTGTAGGTAGCTTAGTGGATGGAGCCTCCTTTTAAGCAAGTAATGTGCCTGTACCAGGAGACTCCGCTCTTCCATAACAACTTATAGTACTTAACAGACAAATAAACTTAACTAACTAAACTCAACCAAACAAGCTATATTTGATCTTTTTTTTCAGTAAAAAAGCCAATGTAAAATTTATTTATTTTATTCAAAATCTCCATTTTATGACCAAATTTTCATTCAAAAATCAATTTTAGACAAAGCCATTCAGTCAAAGTAATTATGAACGAAATAGAGTGTAAGAAAATCGGTGATGTTTGCCACTTATTCATGTGAAAACTAATGAAAAGATTATGGCTTACACCCCAAAACACAAAAAGCTTCCGTCCCGGAAAACATTTTTAACATAGTTATGTATAACTTTGATTTTAATTACTCAGTTATCCCTACTTAATATTATAAATGTGAAAGTAACTCTGTCTGTCTGTTATGTTTTCATGCCTAAACTACTGAACAGACTTTGATGAAATTAGGTATAGAGATAGTAGATTAGACCTCGGGAAAGGACATAGGCTACATTTTATCCCACAGTTGGCACGATATAACCTGTACTGCACGTGGGCGGAAAGCTAGTATTTCCCATATGTAATTTATCTAACGCTACTATTATATGGTTTGTGTATTAAAGCAACAGGAAAATAAAACGTAAAACTTACACGCCGCTTGTAAAAGGGTAGATAATTCTTATCCGGCATTCCGTTTTAACTCATTATGAACACAAATACACTTAACAGTAACACAACTAATAATAATAACCGTCTGAATTCCAACACTTTACTAAATTAATTCAATATTGTATTGAAATAGTTCACTCCTCGAAAAATGTTTATTTTTGAAATCTTCCCCCACTAAGTCACATGAATATAATACTTTCATTTCCACGATCTTTGCTACATAGTCATCGATTTCGCGTAATTAAAACACATTTTGAACATCACAATAATTTTCAAAAAATACAAATCATTTCCGCGTCAAAACTTTGTAAAAATGAACTTTAATACAAAAGAAACTAAGTCTATTTTCGTACACCACGTGTCGATGACATGTTGTCAAAAGCTCTTCTAGACAAGTACTGAAACCTTGTACCATTTGCGTGGAGTGGTTTATTAGCGGTACTAGTAGCGTTGGCTTAACGCCAGGAGGGTTTCAAGCCGTCAACACAGCAGGGCTTTTTAATAACATGTCGCAACCTTTATAGAAATATTTAGTAAATGTGTAGTTTTATAAGGCACGATAGCTCAGTTGGTAAGAGCACCAGGAGGTCTAATCCTGGGGTCGTGGGTTCAAATCTCATTCGCGCTAAACATTTTTCTTTTCCAAAAAATATTTGTGAATATTATTATTATCTTGGTATACATATTTTTTATGTATGAAATTCAGGGTCCTAAGGCACTGACTCATCAACACTTAGCCCAAATCCCTAGACCTAGAAAGTTAAGTTTTACTCCAAGGGTCGCTTAACGGTGTGAACATGGAATATGTAAACACTTCATTGCATATAATCACAAGAACAAAACAAAAGAGATGGATAAAAAGATAATTTTTCACGTCAAAAACGTATGAGTCACCGATTTCAATCCATCAATAGAGGACTTCCTTAAGTGACTTACATAATCCTGCAACTTTTGAAAATACATGATTTATTTCCTCAGATTTCCTATTTTTCGCAGACTACAATGCCTATTAGCAGATAACCACAAACGAAAATGTCATTCATTTATTTAGATGATGTTTTGGTTTGTTAATATTTTTTTGTTTTCGTTGATTTTTTTAAAAGCACTGAATCATTTTTGATAAAATTTATATAGGACCTCTTTAGGAGTATACTCTTTCGAACAAAAAAAGAATTTTGAAAATCGTCCAACAGTTGGCGGAGTTATCGCGTAACAAATATACAAAATAAAAAACATACAGTCGAATTGACAACTTCCTACTTTTTAAAGTCGGTTGTAACTTGAAAACTAAATCCCTTAAAGTGATTTCTTCCAGCTAACCCTTGAGAGAAAAGAAAGGAGACTAATCGCAGAATCCGCGTATCTGCGCAATTACTAGCTGCCTACCCGCGTTTCCGATGCAACCCTTCATTCTAATTGCAAGCTCACACTTGTAAGCTCACAAGCGTTATTAGAATAATATGGGTTTCAAATACCCATTTAAAATGCCATAAATTGAGCAGTACGGGAAGGGTTTGCGCAAACACCATTACATAAATACAAAATATGGGTCAACGGGAACCTCGGCTCCCATAAACTACATTTAAACACGTCGTAAAGATACAGTAATTTATGGTGCACTCATAAATACTTCCAAACTGCATACTTATTGAATTTGGAAAGATTTCGTTTGTTTATGGACTCTAAAAAAAATTTAGTAACATTTGAAACAGATAAAAGTAATTTTGGGGAAAGAAACATTTCCACCGCGAATGGGATTTGAGCCAACGACCCCAGGGTAAGATCTCCTGTTGCGCTAACCAACTGAGCTATCGTGCCTTTAAGTCAAGCGGCGAAATATCCCTAACGCGGGTAAGCGAGAACGTCCCAACACGCGGGTAAGCGCTTTTAATTCTAGATCCAAGTAGTTCATAAAATTTAGCAGTAAAAAGAAGATATTTATTAAACCTCAGTGAATACACAAAGACCCGTCAGCCTAACATGGTATTACTTTATCTAAGGCAGGGGTTCTGAACCTGGGGGTATTGACCTCCGCACGGGTAAAACAGCTATTTTGTGGGGGTAGCGAAGAACTTAATAATTAAGACCTAATCTAACAAAATACATTTTTTATAACCATCACACTATTTTTATTTAGTTAACGTGTACGATTTGTAATTATAAAGATTTTTGTAATTGATGGCATTGTTTATATTGATTAGTTGATAACATTTTAAGGTCTGGGTAAAATCAATTTTCCTAATAAGTCACAGGGGTAACAATATTAAAAAGGTTAGGAGCCTTTGATCTAAGGCATCTAAAGGCATCTAAATGCTTTTTATACACAAGCGACGTGGCGCGGCGACGGAAGCATCGTAAAATGAATCTTAAAAGCTACGGGGCAAAGGTCTTGTTTCGTCCGTAGCTCCGTCTTCAGGCAACGATACCTCTTCGTGCTTTTATTTTCAGCAAAAAAAACCCTTTGCTCATTAGTTAATAAGATTAATTTTACATTGCTTTGACCGCCGCATCGCCGCGCCACGTCACTTTTATATAAACAGAGCCTAAAGTGAATGTTCCACGATTAAAGTGGAAGTTATCCCACATTTTATAAGTAACGTAACATATATTTATTAAAAATCAAGTCGTTAAACAAGTCAGAGGCCATTGGGCGGTTTGAAAATTCTGACATCAGGGTTAGTCACACACTTGACTATACCTATACGATAAGAAGAAGAAAAGATATATTTATTGAATATATGAGTATCTAATCCTACACATTCAATTCAAAATAATATTTCTATAAACATTTTGAATTAACTTTTCGTCCACGACTTTGCTTAACATCCAGCCCTCTATAAATCTGTGTAAAAAATCACGACAATCCAATGCTCCGTTACGAAGAAATAATCACAATTTTAGATTATAAACATATGCTGAGCTACGACCATTTTGTGGCACTGTGGCAGACATATAGTATAATAGAATAAGTATAATAGAATTATTATTATTCGTTTTTGTATCTTTATTGTTTTGCTTCTTTTTTTATTCTAGTATGTGTTGACTTTGTAGATAATGTGTGTGTTTAAGTGTTACAAATAAATATTTTATCTATCTATCTAGATTTGCATTATTATGTAAGGATGGATCTTCAGGTAAAGCAAACGGATCATTTATCAAAGTTCTCTTCTAAGTAATTATATCTAATTAATTACTTTTTAACCTTTCCAGCAGGAAGAATACGCGAGAATAGGAATCAAAATCTCTAATTGCTATGTACAATTTTTCTCATACTAAAGCCCCATATTACAGAAGGAGACTCCAGTTTTGATCTACGTATGGTTAAGTATTGATTGTCTCTTTCCCTCTCTATCAAAATGACAAAGCCGACCGCTACTTAAGTATAGATCGGAGTTTGAGTCGCGTACTGTAATATTCTCAAAGTTATTATTTATTTAAATAACTACTGTATTTACAATATCTTACCTGAATCTGTTCTTGCAGCTCTTGAGCGACCTCCTGTCTAACTTCATCAAGTCTCCTCTCGAAGTCCTTCTCCAACCTCTGATGATGACCCGATGATGATGATGACCGTTAGTCACACACGTTAGTCGCATTCCAAGCGTGCAGGAGAGAGAACATTACTTTAGGTTAGGAGTATTTACAGTCGCAATTAGAAAGGTGATATTTACAAGAAACTGTTGAGATATTTGTGAATTAGAATTTACAGAAAAGTTACATTTTTTTTTCTTTTTCGGTTTTTTTTTTGCCGTCTTCTACCGCAAGAGTTACAATTTTGCCACACTAATAAGTTTTTTTTTTCACTGTTGTTCCTAGCCTGGAAATTAATCAGTTATCCTAACAAAGTATTACCAAATATATTTTTCTTTACGAATTTCGGAATTCTCTCCTAAGAAGCATAGGTTTTTAGAAATTAATTACTTCTTTTATATATATTAACAGGCAGTTTAAGCCACCAGAAGCTATTTATTAATATTTTCCATTGATTATATATTCTGTCTCCCGCATGCAGAATTATTTTACACAACAAACAAACACCTTAATTAGTACTTTATGAAGAAAATAATGCTATAAGGATAAGGCATATTTTACAAGTATGAGTAAATTATATTTTTTTATAGAATAAGATTTGATTTGATATTTTCTATAGAGATGTGTTACATCGTTAGTTCGCGCTAGGCAGATGATGTACGATTCTGCCTCTTACGGCGTTATTAATAGGAGCAGTACAGAGTTCAAACTTTTTATAAACAAAATGGTTTTTACGAAATATCTGTCACACTTTGTCACAGTACAGGCTTAATTGAATTAGCGTAAACTGAGTAGGTAAGTATGTGAATCATTTTATAAAACAAATTTCCCCAAAGAAAATAGGTTGTAATGTGAAAAACATTTTTGCCTTTTCTTACTACTTGTGCGATCAGCAGATTTTTGTATGGTATATCGAATTATTTTTTTCAGAATTTTATATAAGTTCCTAGGGTAAAGTTGTTTAGTTCCATGGGGCGAATCACTCCCTTAAGGTTCACTAATTTAAAACCATATTAAGATAAATATAGGTAAATTATATTTAATCACTCAAAAATCACATCTCTACAGAATATACCCACAAGTCCAAATCTGATCACACACAGTCGATTCCTTGAACGCAATCTTATTCCTTAGCTGATAAGGTTCAAATTTGCTTCCGTCTTCCAAAAATTCTTAAGAATTGATATGAATTGCCTTATCCTAAGATTACGTGCAAAAAAGAAACTGTGTGTCATCCAAGAAGAGAGGGATTATGTCATTTTTGTTGGACTTTAGGATCGCACCGGACTTATTAAAGTTATTAATTTTATAGCAGTGTAGATTCACGGGTGTAAAGGACAGGTTAACAAAAACTGAAGCCCTGAACTGACTATCATTCTGAATAACATTCCAGTGGAATTTTCCTTCTGAATTTTTCAGTTTTTTTTCTTCATTTTCTGCTTTAAAATCAAATTATTTCGAATACACTCAATTTTCCAATAAAATAACAGTTATAACCGCGTAAAATACGGAAAGCAGCAATGTACATCGTTTTCTGACAGCGGCTCGGCGCGGGTAACGGCGCGCGGGATGCTGCTTCGCGGTACATTGCGTAGCGTCAAACTAGGTAGTTAAAAAAACTTGAAGTTTCCGGAAAAAATAATTAGATTGGCGATCATAGTTATGGGAAGGTTCCACCATTAAAGTATTTGCTAAGCTGTCGCTTATACCCTGTATATTTACAGGAGTATATAAGTACACATTTAAAGAACTTTAGATAATAGCAAGAGAAGGTATAGAGAATATATTTACATTCAAAACTCCCATAAAATACTGACCTTTTCAAGTTCCAAGTCTATATCTTGCTGGTAGAGAGGAACGTTCGCGTCTGTGTTCTCGGATGTTTGTATGTGCGCTTTCAGTTGCGTTATCTGTAAAGAAAAAACATATTTACTGAAAGTATAATCAAAGGTACAGTTTTCTCATTAATTATAACTTGCTCAGCAGTGAAGGAAAATATTGTGATGAAACCCACACGTCTAAGAAAATTCGTTTTCGAAAGGCGAGCGGTGCACCAAGCCGCTATAGGCCAGCGTGGTGGACTATGGCCTAAAGGAAAGACAAAAAAATTTACTCTAACTAACCTTAATGGAAAACTCGTGTATATGCCAAACTTACGTAATTGCAAATGCGAACACCATGACACCCTTTATATCGTCCAGGAATAAAAAGATACGTCAGTTTGAGGTCGATTTTTGCTTGCACTAATGCAGGAATCAATTATATCAACATATCAGAATAAAAACAGTGCTACTAACATTTAAATAAATGTGGTGTTTGCTATCAAATTTTAAATTATTTTTTCTGTCTATGTATCAATTACAAGGTTCGTCATCTAATGTCAGTTTTCACTTACACTTGTGCTGTAATAATAATAATAATAATAAATGTTTATTTTTCTCCAAAAAAGTTGTACATAAAAATTGAGCACATAGAGAAGTGGGAGACTGGAGCCTGCACTAGGTAAAACCTGTATCGCAGGTCTCCAGGAGCCCACCGCGCAGCTAACAATATTAGTAAAATGTACATATACATACCTAGGTACCCAATATCTAAGGACGGAAATTACTTAGTATATTAAGTAGATCAAAATTAGAAAATTATTTTAACTTAAAACTAAAAGCGGTGTGTGTGTGTGTGTCTGTGTGTGTATGTAAGGGAGAGAGAGAGCGTATGTAAAGAAGGCGTATAATTCAAAAGTCAAAGTCAAATTGTGTTATGAAACGGATTTGAGTAAGCTTTCTGTGTCATTGTAATCGAATTTCTGTAACCAATTGGAAATTTTATGTTTATTTTCATATCTGCTAAGTGTGTATATATTGATCTCATTGTTTAATTTATTATATAAGAATACACCTAGAAAAAGGAAAAATCTTTGTGCGAAGCTAGTCGAGACTGCTACGGTAGGGCAAACATTTCTTCGTTTAGATCTCACAAGGGAAGTATCAAAAGAAAGGTGGGAGTGTTGTTTGAGCGTGGTGTATAGTATGAACAGTTGTCTTACAGTTAAAACTTTACAGTTCTGATAGAGGGTAGAAGTAGGAGTTCTGAAGGGCAGGAAATGGCTAACTTTTAGAATTGCTCTCTGAGCGCGTTCTAACTTTATCATATTTGATTTATGAGCTCCACCCCAGGAAGTGATACAGTAAATTAATAAAGATTGACATAGTGATATATAAATACATTTTAGCAGTTTTGAGTCAGTAATTATATTACGGAGGGTTTTAAATACAAATATGAGTTTACGAATCCTGCCAGATAAAAGATCAATGTATGGTTGAAAAGTCAATTTGTAGTCTACGAGAATGCCAAGGTACTTATATGTTTCAGTTCTTTGGAGCTTGGGACAAGAGCAGCTGGTGTTAGGCGAAAAGCAGTTGTGTGCTATGATAGTGTGGGAAGAGACAGAAATTTCATTAGTGTTTTTTATATGTAGTAAAAGCTGTATGTTCTGTATGTCTTTAGCTCGTCCAACTGTTGCTCGTGTCATTCATTCATTCATTAATCTTTCGTCTAAAGTATCTCTTACCTGTTCCTTAAGAGAAGCGACGGTCTCCTTGTGTCTGGCCTCTATATCGTTGATGTAGGCTGTATGTTTTATTAATTGCTTGTATCATTCATTCATTAATCTTTCGTCTGAAGTATCTCTTACCTGTTCCTCAAGAGAAGCGATAGTCTCCTTGTGTCTGGCCTCTATATCGTTGATGTAGGCTGGACATTTTAACATTATAATTGCTAATATCAATCATTCATTCATTCATCAATCTTTCGTCTGAAGTATCTCTTACCCGTTCCTCAAGAGAAGCGACGGTCTCCTTGTGTCTGGCCTCTACATCGTTGATGTAGGCTGTGTGTTCTGTCTTTAGTTCGTCTAGCTGTTGCTCGTGTCGCTTAGTGGCCTGCTTTAGCGCTGTCTCCAGCTGGGATGGCTGGAAGATAGTTGTTCTTGTTAGTGAATTGTTAATACTCATAATAGTCATTGTTAATAGCAATGACATGTAATAATAGTCATTGTTAATACTTTAACGGCAGCATTTTAATAGCGACTTCAACATATTAGGAGCGTAATGCTTGAGTTCGTGGATTATCTTTATGATAATAAATCAGCATTAACTAAATAGGTTATAATATTCCACAAGTTGTCACTTTTTACGTGTACTTGAGCCAATACACACATGTTCGTAGAAACTCTCTTTTAATTCACCTCCTCCGAACCTCCTAATATTGGATTAGTTTTGCCTTCTATGTTAGGTATCTCTCTCGGTGACAGTGTACCAAACATGTAAATTCGACGGAAAACTAGAGTCGAAGACGTAGGGAAGCAAATAACAGGATTACGGTGGAGATGGGCATGACACTTGGCTAGAAGGGACGACGGAAGGTGGACCAAGGCAGTAACAGAATGGTGGCCAAGGGGAGCGACAAGACCAGTGGGCACACCACCAGCCTGATGGTCAGACGAAGTCATAAAATTGACGGGATCTGTATGGATAAGGGTAGCACAGGACCGGGACGATTGGCGCTACAGAGAAGAGGCGTAAACCGAGCAGTGGGTTGATAAGGGCTGATTATGATGATGATGTCGAGGATGTTAGTTTTAGTGGACACTAGCTGTCCACCTGCGCCTTCGCTCATATGAAAAAATATCCTACATCATGCTCCGGCCCACTAACTGTAACAACTCGTGGCTCCGTTATAACATGAAGGAAGGACAAACTAACACACTTGCACATTTACAATATTGGTAAAGATGCTCTTTCTAGCGCGACTGCATAATGTAGTACCTTTTAGAGTTCCGTATTAAACTACGAACCCTTATAGTTTCGCCATGTCCGTCTGTCCGTCCGTCCACGGTTTATCTCAGACATCCTTGGTACTACAAAGCGGGTTTTTTTTTTATCTATCCAACGGGAGTTCTGTCGATGATAAAATCGATTATTTGTCGATTTCTAGTTAAGATCCTTCCATGCTGGACTGGGAGTGAAAAAAAAACTTAGAATGTGCCAGCTACCTACTCTTCCCAGGTATACAGTAAAAGTCTGTAAGAGGGATGCGAGGGTTTTGCTGTATTATGTGCGAAAGGCACCTCTTACCATTATGCAATTTGTTCCATCAGATAACCCTCACAATTAGTGTCAAACGTGGCATCTAGTGGTTCTAGCACCACTGATGCTCTGCCTACCCCGTTAGGGATTGCGGGCGTGAGCGTATGTATGTGTAGTTAAGATTAGATTACGATTTTTTTATTCCGTGATATTCGTTTAATATCACATCCTTGTTTTATAACTGTTTTTGTATACATAGAATAGTGAGAGGGGTGACCTACCTCTATGGTGAGTGAGGGTAGTTCAGCGCTTCTTGTTCTGCGTCGGTTGTAGTCTCCGCTCGCGTCGATAGCGTCCATGGACGAGGCGGAGCCCAAAGGGGAGGCACATACGCGACCACGCCATACCTCTTCCGAGTAACTGCAGTTTAGAAATTTAGAGAACATTACAAAGTATACATTACTAGCTTCCCATCCGGGACTTCGTTCCCGTGGGAATTAGGGAAAATTGCGTAGCCTATGTGTTAATCCAGGATGTCAGCTACCTCCATACCAAATTTTATCTAAATTGGTCCAGCCGTTTGAGCGTGAAAGAGTAACAAATATCCCTAATTATACATCCATACATACAAAATTTCGCGTTTATAATATAAGTAAGGAAATTATGTACCTATATGGTCACGACATAGATCCCGCTTGTGTCTTAACTCATTAATAAACTATTTTTTTAAGTAAACACATTTGCGGTAAGAACTCATTTTAACATTTCTAACGTGGCGTGCCAGTGTACTACGCGAGGTTACTTGAGTTCGAATACTTGAACAAATCGTGATGCTTTTTTGGTAACTTAGCCTTCCACAAGCAATTTATTATGTTGACAACTTAGTACAGAATGTTGCTTTAAATATTTTTTGATCAAAACCCACTGAATGGTATGTGTCCTTTTCTGTGGCAACAATAATTAATCCAGACAAACCAACCGCCATAATAATCAATCTTTGGGAATCTTAAGTCAATTGTCGTGGCATCTTTTTCTATGGATATATCACTAAGTTTTCACATCCGAGTGTGGTTTGTTTAGCCCATAACTTAAACAAGATTATAGTGAAGTTCAAATGTAACAGTATAAAGTACTTACCGCCTTCTAGGCCTTAGAGTTAAGCAAGAAATAAGATAAAAATATATTAGTAAAAAATTTTGCATTTGAAATTCCCCAACATTTTTTATTCTCAACAAGAAAGATTAAATTTAAGTCAACTTTATAACTTGTTGGCAAAAAACAAAGTATATGATTATATGACTGATATTAATTGATAGGGTTTCATTTTTTTCAAATCTTTTAACATTTGTTGCAGACTTACCTTCTCTCCATATCAGAGCATTTTTTCTCAAAATATGTCCTAAGGTTTTCCATTTCTTTCTCATGTTTGATGTTGAGTTCCTCTCTCAAAGCGTCAATATCTGCATTGCCGGCTTTCACCGCAGCTAGCAGTTCCCTCAGTCGCCTGGTTTCTATTGTATAAGCCTGTTTATCCTGCTGCATCTGAGATTCCAACTCCCGCAACTCAGTATCCGATTCTATACGCATTTTACCAATCTCATTACAAAGAACTTGGATAATACTCTCTCTAAGTTTATTTCGCAAATTCTCCTCAATGTATTCATCGAATTTGTTTATTATAGTCGTTATTTTGGTTTCAAAACCGGTTAAATCTTCTGAAGAACTAGATTTCAAGTCAGATCTAGAGTAGTTAATAGTGATTTCTTCGCGGTCATTATCTTTTTCGCCGTTTGAACTTTTTACTGACGATCCTCCACTCATTAGAGCAGAGTAGAACTTTGTACTCTCGTCTTTGACTAGAGTTTCATATTTCATGAAATCTGATATCTGAGCTTTGATAGTGTCATGCTCGGAAATGGAATGTTCGGCGACTATATGCTGCAGGTTTTGTACTTCGTTGGTCAAATGAACATTCTGTGTCCGGAGTTGGTCCTGTTCTTGGGCGGAGCGCTGCAATGATACGGTCAGTTCCTCAATTAGTTCGTCACGCTGCGACAGAGCATCTTCCAAGTGCACAAGCTGAAAGGACAACAAAACATAAAGACACAGAAAAAGCGCAAAGCCAAGTCAAAGAACAATGCTCACAGAGATCATTTCATGGCGAAAATAATACATAAAACACTGAAAATTATATAAAAACACGTTCTTGTTGTTACTGTGAATGTGACATGTTGACATCACATTTGTCTAACTGACAATGTTATTTTTAAATTTTTTAAAAAATAATATCTGCATTTTGCTTAGCTTGCATAGAAAAAAGATTAATGTGTGTAGTAATGAGGTGTAATGTGAAAATCTATGAATTTATCGTGACATAAAATGATTAATAGCGCAACAAACCAAAACTGTGAAATGAATCTTGGTGTATTTACAAAACCCACTCCATGCACACACATGCACGAAACTCATTTTTTGTGCAATAACTACTACATTTACATAAACAAAAAGAAAACCTTTATTCGCATAATTCATTATCCTTCACAAACAACAAAGTAAAAGAAAACAAAAACTAATTCCATCAGAACAAAAAAAAAGGTTACTGCGCTGACCCTCCTTAGTTCGAAAAGAACCTAAACTTGATTACAAAAATATCTAGATACTCTTTCATAAATCAAAAATCGCTTTTTATAGTACATAAGCACATAACCAACCAAAGGGGCAAGCAGAAGGATTAGTAGGCAAAACAAAACAGATACACAAACAAGCCAAACACAACAGGTAAACCCTCGAATAACAACTACTACCTTCACATGATATTCTTCACAAATTGTCTTATAATCTGTTGTCAATGTGCTGAAAGACATAGTTTCTTCCATAGGTATAGATTTAGGCTGTGTAGGTATAGAAACATCTTCTGTTTTATCAGGAAACTCCAAATTCTTTTCTTTAGTATCATTGTCTACAGTAACTTCTTCAACAAGAACATCCTGTTCTAATCTTTCACTAGAATAACTATGTTTGTCGAGTGACGTATCTGTAGATAGTTCTGGTGAAGGTTCTTTTGAGGGTGATAGCTCTGGAGATCTCACCAAAGATGGATCCTTATATGGCATCTCAACATCGTCATAAATCTCTTCAACTTTGACATTGCTCTCACCACCACTGACAAGAAAAGGGGACAGTAAGGTCGGAAACACTGGTAAAGAGTCCATTTCTGGTCCAATTACTGTGCTGCCTTCAGGTGGTGGACCAAAAATTAGTTTTGCAGCCGGCAGAGAGAACTTTGGAACACCTTTCCCCCGAATATCAAGCTTTATTATCTCTTCAGACCCTGAAGATTTGTCAGATTCAACTCTTCCAGAATGGCTGGAATGTTCCAAAGAGTTATCATCTCCAATAGATATGTTTGTGATATTACTGGCTTCCTCATTGAGAGAGTCAAGATACATGTCCTCTTCTTCCCTTGGAGATTCTTTTGGACTAACATGCTCACTAGATTGAAGTGTTGCCTCTGGGGATTTGTCATTTGTAGGCTCTTCTTTAGACAGGTCTGACGAAGCCAAAATAACAGGACTCTCTTCACTGAGAGGGTGAGCATCGAGGACTGGGTTCACATCTGGCCATGAACTACTTTGTTGACTAGGATTGTTTGTGTTAGGGTTGTCACTAAAAGGAGAATGCGTACAGGGAATGTTTAGAGAACTGTATTTTGAAACTTTGTCTGTTTCTCCCTCTGCCCTAACTTCCTCCTTTGGTTCATGAGTTTTAGCCACATTATCTGACTCTGTGATAGAATAATCAATTTTCGACAGAATGTGTTCGGAAATGGATTCGGTTTCGCTATTTCCCGCGTCTCCACTTGCTGCATTGTGTACTTTTTCTGTGGGGTTTATGGCAGTTTCTAACGTTTCCGCTGCAGGGGCTATTGCCGTCTCCACGACAGGAATCTGTTGAGAATGTATGACATCCGGAAGAATAGTCTAAAAATAAACAAAATATAAATAAGTCAGGTGAAAGTTGACGGTTAACTCGTAGGTAGATCGATGGTTTTGACAATGTTTTGAATTAAATGGTTGATACAAGGGACCAGCTAGCGGTTAAATAGAGAGTAGGTTAACCAGCCTGGCGCAGGTAAAGTGCAACGGTTATGCAGTTAAAGTTTATTTTTACCGAAGACGAATGTATAAATATCCTATTGGCAAGGCACTGATTTTATCGGCCAATTACACATGAAATAGTGACCTTACCTGGTTTTCTGAAGTTTGCGATGATAGCTCGTGAGGGTCACCCATAATTTAATAAATTCATAGTAGTTTAAATCGCATTAATTCATACAAAAAATCACGAATTTCGTTGTCAAGACGACGTTTCTTTTCAAACAAAATACAAACGCCATACATTTGTGCGTTCCGGTTCACGTTTTTTTCTGTGACAAGGAAGTTAAAAATTGCTAATTACCAAACTTAAATAATAAAATCGTAAGTTTTTTACACAAAACTTTCTTTATGAGAATTAAAATAAAGTTTTTCGTAAAAAATTATGTAATGCTAGACAATAAATCCTTTTCAAATTTGATAAACAGCAATGCTTACCGTATAACGAAACGTATGTCCAATGTCAAGTGTTTTACTTTTTAAAAATATCGCAAAGGATGTGTAGTGTTTAGTGCTTTATAAGCACAGACTATGAGAAAGTTAGTAATGCTGCCGCTGAATCGGCGGTTCCCCGTGTTCGATTCCCGCCGGAGCAAATTTTGAATTTCGACCCTCGGTTCCAGAACCACCCAGGTGTCAGTACACAACAAAGTTAGACTTTTCTGAGTGTTTGTGTCCCAAGGGACACGACACAAGGAAAACTTTAGTCTCTGAAGGGTCAAAAGAACGAATGTGTCTGTAGTATTTTAAATCCTTTAATGTATGTTGTATTTAATGTAATCTTGACTTATTTTAAGTGGCATCCTGAATGTCCTTTGTTTATGTATGTATGTATTTATTCTTTATTGTATAATGATAATACAGAGAATAACAGTAATAAGAAGTTTACAAAGGCGGACTTATCCCACGAGGGGATTTCTTCCAGTCAACCTAGTAAGAGTATTTAAGAGAACACAGTACTACTCGGCGTAATGACAAATTAATTATAATAAAGATTATAATTAATTTGTCCTTTATAATAAAGATTATTCTATTCTGCTTATTCATTAAGAAACTTTGAAAAAGCGGCATTAAATTTCATAAAATAAATATGTTTGATTTTACCACCACATCATCCTACCTACATTATCTTTTTTCCGGACTAGCCCCATATACTGGACTTAGTATTTTGACCTATGTTCCTTGGGGAAGTTGTTCAGTTTCATGGACTGATTAACCACCCGGGAGGTTGAATGAGATTTACCTAAAGCCTTGTTTATGTTACTCTATGCGGACTAGTTAGACCACTGGGACTAGTTTGGATACAGGTCGCGTCATGTAAAAAGAGCGCTGGCGGTCGAGCTGCGCATAGACGATTTATCGATCTGATTCGTTCTAATTGTATTATTTCTGCATCTACTTAATTCACAAAAATCCACCAAGACCAAAAGGATACACCCTAGAAAGTTTTTTTAAAATAAACAAAAAAAGATAAATACATTTTAAATCTATAAATCGTCTATGCGCAGCTCGACCGCCAGCGCTCTTTTTACATGACGCGACCTGTAATAAACTTTCGCTACGTCTTTGCTGAATGTAATTTAAATGGCGCCAATTTCTTTAGATTTTTAGTTCCTCTCAGGGATACCTACATACTTTGGGAAAAATAATCGATAACCGGGGATTATTATTAAGCAATTCAAATGAGTAGGTATATAGGAATTAGTTTGAAAAGAATTGTTTAGCGCGACACGGGAAATTAAAACACACTTTTATTAATTCAATTATTTAATTCACAACTTCATTTTTATTATTTACATGTTTTTGAAAAGCCGCTTTATTTTGTACAAATCTTGAAAAATTAAACAATTTAATTTAGAAAAAGGCCAATGCGTTATAAAAATATTTTACAATAATAATATTGCTTATCAGAGTTATCATTTATTGGATGAGAAAATAGGTTTTTTAGAAAATATTAGTCTTACCACAAAAAATCGACTTCGTGTTTCCGAAATTGTAACAAAACAATAATAAATTGTCGACGATAAATCTAATATATATGAAAATTAAAACCAAAAATCCATAAAGTACGTAATCTAATAATTCATAAATAATTCGAGTGCATTTGGAAAATCATAATTGCGGAATCACAACAAGAAATTACAAGCAGCTATTAATTAGCAGCGTACAGCAAGCCGCGCGACTTCATGAGGGCGAGACACTTCCGTATAATCCAATCACAGTCGTTAATCTATCTTACTTCCACGCTGGACTGGGAGTGAAAGAAAAACTTAGAATGTGCCAGCTGCCGACTCTACTCAGGCATACTGTAGAAACCAGTAAGTGGGATGCGAGGGCTTTGCTGTATTGAGGGCGAAAGGCCATATCACCACTATACTCATATTCCATCTGATAACCCTCACAATTTGTGTTAAACGTGGCATCAAATGGTTCCCTAGAACCACTGATGCTCTGTCTACTCCGTTAGGGATTATAGACGTGAGCGTATGGATGGATGGGCTTCTCGCTCTCTCGTGAAGCCTCGTGCCCATATGAGAACGCTGCTTTTAACTTTACAATTTTTGAATTTGTTAAATCCCTGGAATTTTTCCGCAAAACATTGTAAGTATAATGGTATTTATGGTAAGACTTATAATGATTTAATATTATATAACTTTTTTCCACAATTTCCTTAGCGCATCGACTACAAGCAAATTACAAACTTTTACTTAGCAGCTTTGAGCCAATGCTATGTTTTTCATTAATTCAACATTTGAAATGGCTTGGATAAATAAATACCTAAATAAATAACAAAAAAGCAAATTGAATGGCATCGTTAGAAGCATAAGAACGAAATAAGCGCAAAACTTATTCTACTTTACAATCTGTCACAAAAGATAGACTACTTACAAACAATAACGATAAGTTATTAAATACAATTAATTTTTTGAACTTTAGCAAAAAATAACAGTCTCTACAAAGTGGTCAAAGAGTTATATATTTAACCTAATTGTTATTGAGTTTATGCATCACTTAGATATACAAGTTTTAGGTTCGTTCTGACTTTTAGTCCCGTATTACAGAAGGACACTCAATCTTGATCTATTCTTAGGTGTTAATTTTCTCTTCCACTATAAAAACTGCTTTTTAAGTATAGATCAGAGTCAGTCGCGTTCTGTAAAACAGACCTTAGAGTTTTATAGTCAAAACTTACTCATCATTGATGTTCAAAAATAAGGTAGCAGACGAAATATTCCTATACACGTATATTTTACTTTTCAAAGCAGCTAAAGTCCTGTATTTTCTACATTGCTCTCTATTCAGGCATGAGTAAACAAGGGACAGGACTGTATGCGCGTCAAAAGTTAATCTAAGAAGAAATCGGTTTTTATAAGCAACTTTCCTTTCCGCCCGGAACTTCGTTCCCGTGGGAATTTGAGAAAATGATATATCTGTCTTAATCAAGGGTGTCAGCTATTTCTACACCAAATTTTATCTAAATCGGTCCAGCCGTTTGAGCGTGAAAGAGTAACAAACATCCATACATCCTCACAAACTTTCACATTTATAATAGTACGATATAGGAACCAATTTCTTCTTAAGCTTTCGACATCGACTGTTTATAAGTGTTCTAGAAAGCTTTTTAATAAGACTTCCTACTTACAAGAACTCCTTGGCCTTTAGTTGGCAACACGACAATATTGTTCACTACATATCAAAACAGAAAGTCCCACCACCGCGTGTTTGTCTGTATGAACGCGATAAATTGGAAAACTACCGAGCGGATTTTAATGCGGTTTTCACAAATGAGTGACTCAACAGGAATGTTTATGTGTATAATTTTTTATTGATTTCTTTGAATTGGTTCAAATACGACGAAGATTATGGAAGACGTGGCTTCCATTTTGTCTACCGGTCTAACGGAGATAAAATGGCGACTGTCGAAAGTGTCTATGGCCCGTATTACAGAAGGAAGCTCATGTCTTGATCTATACTTAATATTACTTAAGTATTGATTGTCTCTTTCTCTGACTATCAAAATGACAAAGACGACTGCTACTCAGATATAGATCAGAATCTGAGTCGCGTTCTGTATACAGGCCTATGTGCTGCATGCAATTCTACAGAACCAAGCGCCTAATGAAGCCTTGGTTTAGTCTTCCTTTTTCTGCCCTTATTTGTCGACACCGACTCTTGCTTGCTTCATTTCTATTTGTATTTAAAATATATCTACTACATCTTTACATAAGTATAGAACACTTTGGTACAACCTTCAAAAACGTGTAGCTGTTTATAACTTTAATTAATGCCAATGTACACCTACAGAACAGCTTATAATACAGCTAAATTTAGGAACATAATGCCTATGGCATGTATATCTTTTTAAGTACAACTTTCAACCTTATTTAGCCAAGTTATACAGTACGAACTTATATTTTTCGACAAGCTTGTTTGTTTCTAGCTTCCAGATTTACAGTCTATAAATACTATACATTCATGCAATCTAATATTATTAGGTCTTGCAAAAAATCTAAATTAACTGTAACTGGTTTTTAATTACCACGAATTAATTACATCCCTGACAAATTGTATCATATCCTCCGGAATTTATATTAATTATATTTTGGCGGAGCCATTGTCTTCAGCTGTGGCCAAGCTGTAACGATTTTGTAAGGCGTCATTTAAAATTAGATGGAAGAATTAATTTATATTAGTCATATTTATAACGCCTAATACTATGAGGCTGGCATGACCATCTTGAAATGGTGGAAGCTTCAACAAAAATCATATCAGGATCGAACTCCACTGATATCTAAAAAGTTACATCCACATTACTGTCTTTTTTAGTGTAATAAAACCAAGTCAGAGGCCATTGTGCGGTTTGAAAACTGACACCAGGGTTAGCCAAGTTCGCCATACACTTGACTATACCTACACGATAAGAAGAAGTGTAATTTACATTAAATTAAAATACAGTATTGTGATAAAAGAAGCGCATAATACGTAACTAAACACGTTGCAGAGCTGATTAAATATCCCAAATCCTTTGATAACATCTCTTCATAACTCATAACCAACAAGTTTTTTACCACGCAGATACCTAATCAGAACATTTTTTTACCGAATTTATGATTCCGATCACACTTCAAATCACTTTAATACATGACAAAGGACAATTTAGACGGTATGGTAAATACGGCAGCACATTAGGCCATTACATGTTGACCTTGACGTTGCCCTATATAGCGCCACGCCTCCGCCCCGCCGCGCCGCGCCGGCGCCGGCTTTCGTAGTGAAAATGTATACCCTGACGTGCTGCTGTCTGTACCTAGTGAATTGGCTATGGCCATAAGATAAGTGATATGGGCTCCCATTTCCGCATTTAAGCTCTTAAGTGGCCCGTTATGCCTGTGGGTCAGTGGCTATTCTAGCCACTTCAGCAACACCCAGAAGCTCAGAATCCTCCTGGGGATTTCGCAGGCTTCGCGGAGCGACCTAATGTCTGCAAGGATTTTTGCCCGGTGTTCTGCCACTCCCATGTAATCCAGGATTACATGGGCGACTGTTTCATCAGCCTCTAGGCAGCCCCTGCAGAGGGGGCTGTCGGTGACGTTTAATACGAATAAGTGCTTGTTCAGAGCACAGTGGCCGTAAGGGTACCCACCATTATTCGTAGGTTATCTCTGGATAAGTTTAGCAGTCTACGCGTCAGGCGCGGGGAGGGTCCTGTAAAGGCTTCCTTCGACTGCCGACAAGTGGTTACGTTTACCCACCTGTCTTTGTGGTGAATAAAGGTACGTGCTCGGATCCCTTCCTAGCCAGTTCGTCTGCCGCATCATTACCCATGGAACCGCTATGCCCCTTATTCCATTGCAGGACGACCCTGTTGGCTGAAGATATTTTATTCAGCGCTTGGTGGCATAACTATCTTCAGCCAAAGATTTATACATAAATCTTTCGCCTTTTACTATGGCTATGAGAATCGAGTGTTCAATATATGTATCACGGTTTATAAGTGATAAAAATACCTCCATTTACCTACTATGCTGTACAGTGCACACTAAAGTAAAGCTTAGCACTTTTGACTTTGCACCTTATCTCGAACGCATTAAAGAGTAACTGTCCAAGAGATGTTTGTTCTACTAGAATAAACATATTTTTATTTATTACGAAAACTGGCTATGAAGGTTGAAAATACTTATAAATACATAAGGAAGTTAGTCGAAATTCGCTTATATTAGTAGGTAGTTGTCATTAGTGCGTTTATTAAAATATCTTGGCATTATTTACATGAAATATTATCTATGGGGACAGGTGACATAGTTTTCCATTGGTCGAGATAAAGGTACATCTCTAGTTAAATGACTGTATGCAGACTGTATTTTAAGCACTTCAGGTTACACATTTGCACTACGAAAGCCGGCACATTACGAGCGAGGTAGGGGCCAACATGTATAGCCTGATGTGCTGCCGCGTGTATGTACAATTGTACAGTCAACAGCACATTAGGTTACCCCATTTTCATTGCAAAACCATACTTATCTTAACAGCACAGAGTGCACGCTTGTGGTAACCTGATGTGCGGTCGTCCGTTCTTATGAGGAATTTGCGACCAAATTTAACATCATGTGTCACATTATGTTTCAAGTTTCATTAATGAGGTGATACCCAGTAGGCAGTATAAATATCAGATAACTTTAAATATTTATAATTCACAGTGATACAGTTAATCATTTGGCTGACAAATGAAAGCATAGGGATCAAATCAGGGGAAATTTAATAACGTTTTTTTAAAAACTATCTTTCTTGTGAACTACAAAACGCATGAGAGAAGTATTTCTCTATTATAAATATTACTATGTAGTAATCAAAAAACCGTTTTCGCAAAATAAACATGCTTATTTTATCAGTATCAGCTATTTTCCCTATGAATGGATCCATACTTTTTGTTATACAGCCTGTAGTATATTGATTGGTCTTATCAAGTAAAACCAGCCTACACATTTGTGAGCTACTTTCATAACAGATAACAAACTCTACATCCTAAAAATTATATTTAAGTACTTTCGAAAACTATATGTAGAAATAGTAAGGAAGAACTTGAGAATTTATAGTAGATAGGTAAGAGGAAACAGTAAACAATTCTAATTTAAAATTGGCACATAACTTCTCAAATAAAGTTTTTGATGATTTTAAGGGCTTTGTAGATGCGATTCTTTTCTTTAATTGTTGCGTTCACAATTCACATGTTAGCAATTTAAATAGTTTAGGTTTACCGGTTCAGTTATATTCTCTTTATACATTTTAAGAGTGGCTTATATCTTATATGGATTTGGATGCGGGGGCTATTACTGATGCTCTCTGATGTATATGCGCGTGAGGACTTTCTGATTATTTCACACTCACGTAAAATAAACTCTTAACCTAACTCTCGTATGTTGGCGCTAATCCGTTTATTTCTTCAAATATATTAGACGCAGCCACCTAACTCTGAGCTCTAGTTTTATTCTTACTTTAGCAAATGACACGCCTAAGAACTTGATGCTATGAAATCAACCATATTTGGCATTACTTGTATTAACATGAGTTGATTTCAGTTCTGATTACTAATTTTCAATTAATAACCTTGCAATCCACAAACAAAGTACAATCCTAACAGTCTTATCCTAATTTATGCCGACAAGCTGACAAACATAACTTCAAGAAATATGAAATTTCTTTCATAGTATAAGGCATTCACTAAATAGCTTTTTAAGAATGGATCATCTTACTTATACTAAATTATTGAAAGTATTAACATAATTAGTATATAATCTGTGCTATAATTAGTCTTATATTTGGGCCTTTGTATGCTGTAAAAGTCTAAGAGCATATACTATAGTACCTGATAGGAGCTAACATCTTTAGAATATCCATTATCCCACATACATAAACAACCAGGCACGGTTCCAGGGAACAGGGGGTCCTGTGGTTTAAGACATGGGATTTTCTTATCATAATAAAAAATCTGTCTTATGAAGAAAAAGATCTGGAACGAATTGCCTTTAGGTCTCCTACCTACTGGTGCCTGGGATCGACTAGGCAAGGGGTCAGAAAACCTATGTAATCATTTACACTTTTAAACCTATTTTGACGGGGATGAAAAATACAAATTAACCAAAGGCAGACATATTCCCACTTGGGGAGACTCTGTCCCTTAAAAACCTTTGGCTGTGACCGTGTCAGCAAACAACTGACATATAAATCTAAATGCGTAAGTGGGAACATTACAATATTTATAATATTTTCATTACTCATAAAACTAAATAATCTGCACTTAAACATGACAATATTATGCAGTAACATATCAAAATAATGTACATTCTTCCGTTTTTCATTCTTCAATGTCTCATTTGTAAGACATGACTACACCAACAAAATGATTGGGCTACTTTCACCCTTGATGATTTGAGGAATAATTACATGCAAATTAATAATAAGCCGAACTTTATAATAAGAAAATATGGATTTTACTTATACTATTGAACAGTGACAAATTCTTACTATAAACTAATCTGTATTTACTGAATAACAAACAAATCAAACAATCGTTACTTGAATTAGGATTAAATGTCAAATGAAAATTCATGTAATCGTTCTCAAGTTGCAATCTGATAATGTTGCCGTAAATACAGTTACCGATACATACAAGATCACTCAGTGAGGTGTGCGGTGCTCCAACCATAGATGAGCTGTTTCCGATGAATGAATGAGCGGAATTAGGACTATGTCACTTATCATCATCATCATCGTCCTCCTCTTGAGCCATTAACTGCCTCGCCAGTTGCAATGCCTGGAAGAAGATAGATTAATTTGGAGATAACAATTAAAAATAAACTCATACCTTATTTTTATCTTGTATCAGCTGCTAATCACATTATTAGAAAGACATCTAGCTTCTACACATTGGCCTCCCCCATTAGTATAATTCTTATTATAAAAATTAGTATAAAAAAGTATAACAAAGTTTGACTTATTCTCAAAATTATAAATATAAATAAAAAATAAAATAAAATAAAATGTTCTTATTTTTTATTATAATAATTAAAAACTATATTAATATCACAAAGAGGAAAGATTTGATTGTTTGTTTGCATTGAATAGGCTCCGAAACAACTAGACCGATTTGAAAAATTCTTTTACCATTAGAATCCTACATTATTTGTAATGAACATAGGGTACATGAATTTTCCGAATTCCCACGGGAACGAAGTCCCGGACGGAAAGCTAGTAATTCATATTTTCAATATTAATTATTACTGAAACTAAGGTTTTGGTTTCAAATTTCTGTAGACTGATATTTTAGATTAGATACCAAGTAAAACACCAAGTAAGTTTGATATTAGCTTTACGACACTAAGAAGATAAAATGAAAGGAAATATTAAACCCAAAAGTTTTTTCCAAGTAATAATTTAGAATAAAAATAAATATTTTCAAACATGAGTAGGTACATCTATCATAATTAAGTATAATA
Organism: Aproaerema taeniolella; assembly: GCA_949987775.1. NCBI lineage: Eukaryota > Metazoa > Arthropoda > Insecta > Lepidoptera > Gelechiidae > Aproaerema > Aproaerema taeniolella. Next base: position 18,380,403 of record OX465257.1, on the reverse strand, counting down.
TAAATCAATATTTTTTTTTAGTTTTTAATTATAACACCGCATTTATCAGATAATTTTAAGTAAAATGTATAATAATTTATTATTGACTAAATAGTAAGTTATTTTACAAGGAAATTAGCCGAACAGTTGCCCTCTGAACAGATAGCCCCGGTCAGAGGGTCATGGAAGGGTGTTCTAATAATACCTGTCAATAATTTATTAAAAAAATCTTGCCAGACACAAACAAGAGTCCTAAGAAATGTACACCTACCTGAAACTCATTGTAATGCATTTTCCTCTTCTTCTCAAACTCTGCCTTCCGCCGACGAGAATCGTCGTCCATATCCTCGTCTTCACACGTCGTCATACATTTGGGAGGTTTATTCATACTTGCGGCTAATTTGGCTGCTAAAATATTTGCATCTACTTCGTCGCCTTCCACGTCTTGTAACGCAGATTCAGAAAAAGGAGTCTTTGGCTCGTCTATCTTCATGTGTCCATAATCTTTATTTGCCGGGTGAAAAGTCTCCAATATATTCTCCTCATCAAACCTTTGCTCTTTTTGCCGTTTGCTAGTCGACGGCGCCCCGTCTGTGGTGTCGACGCTCCTTGAAGTTTTTAGGATGCCCTTTGAGGGCTTCTTTTGTAAATTTGAAGACATTGTTTTACGCTCACACATACCTTACATGCATTTCACAGTATGAAATACGCAAAACCACATAAATTCAGATACCCAAAAATTCAGATTTTCGGAATACCCAAAATAATCCTACCATAATTATGACAGCTGAACTGGTGTGACCAATATTGTTTTAGTAAATATTTCTATAAACTGAACAATATAAGTGAAGAAGTGAAGAATCGTTATTAATCAAAACATATAAAAAAGCTACGTGATAGAAAACATATTTTAATCCATCTTTAGATCAAATAATCTCAATATTTTTATAAATTACAGGAAGAAAAGAAAACAGAAGAAAGATTAATTTTAAAGTTGCCAGCAATAGTAAAGCTACCACTGGACATTCATGAAATTCGGATACACGTAATTACAGGGTACAGGGCCCTATTGTAGGCATACACTCAGGGTCGGCGTGTCGGAAAAGGGGCAGCCCACGGGACTTAGAAAATTATTGAAACTTTCGCTGTTTTTTTCACAGCAAACTTCATATTTATCCGGTATGGGGGGTCGGGTATCTCTTCAGCTGACTGTATTTACGAGTCCCTGCAAAAGTGGATGGGGAGCTAGTCTAGTCTCGATAGAAACTAAAAAAGTGGTCAAACTTGCGCAGCCCAAAGACATACCGAAAACACACGTTTTTTAGTCTCTCAGTGGCATCGAGAAATTCTTTTTTTCTTCGTCCAATAACTTAACTGTTTTTTTTTAAACAATTTAATTCCTTGGACCTAAGGGAAGATAATAATAATACATTGTTTATTCATTTACAAAAAGGCATATATGATTAGCATTAGATAACTACAAAAATATTTTAAAAATAAAAGCAAGCTTTACTAATTATTTAGGTACTTATACGTCTGAACTAGGTAAAACCTGTGTTTCAGGCAGGCAATATACGATGGGCTGGTACACAAACTAAATCCAATTTATTTGAATACAAGTACCTATTATGTGACTAATCGATATAATAAGCGTGCATGAGTCTGTAGCGTAGCGTAAATAGATTTAGACTGTAGCGTAGCGTAGCGTAATATTGTTTCTAATTATCGGTTGTAGCTTAGTAAATTTCTAGCACTAAGTAAATCATTTGTCGTAGTAATTAGCATTAGTAATTAGTAGGTAGTGTATTTACATTATAAATTAATAATACTTACATACTAACTTAACCTAATAGAAACTTAAAACTAATTCTAAAATTTAACATACAAACTAACACTAAAATAATAAATTGTAATTACGTACAGACTACTACAGACAGGCCGATTTTCTTTTGTTTTCAAAAGACCAGGAAACACATGAGCATCATCTGCAGCAGCTGTTTGACAGATTGCGGAAATACGGCATGGTCATCAACACTTCGAAATGTGTCTTCGGAGCCTCGGAGGTAACTTTTTTAGGTTATACCATTTCTGCAGAAGGTACGAGGCCATTACCAGCCAAGGTCGAGGCTATTAAGAACTACCCCCAGCCGAAGACGGTAAGAGAGTTACGCAGATTCTTGGGGATGATCAACTTTTACCGCCGATTCATCCCCGGAGCGGCTAAAACTCAAGGGCCTCTGAACGCGTTGCTTACCGGCTCAGTGAAAGGTTCCCATCCGGTGAACTTCACTGACGTGGAAACTCAAGCGTTCCAGGCCTGCAAGGACTCCCTCTGTCAAGCCGCCATGTTGGCTCATCCGGAATGTGGAGCAAAGTTGGCAGTTGTCACCGATGCATCAGACGTGGCACTAGGAGCAGTACTCCAGCAGCTGAAAGAAGGTTCGTGGCAACCGCTTGCATTCTTTTCACGGAAGTTGAGCCCTGCACAAACAAAGTACTCACCTTATGATCGCGAGCTATTGGCCATTTATGAAGCCATTAAATATTTCCGGCACATGATCGAGGCAACAGACTTTGTGGTTTATACAGACCACAAGCCCCTCACATATGCGTTTCAACAGCAGAAAGCGAATTGCTCACCAAGACAGTTTCGGCACCTAGATTACATATCGCAGTTTACTACAGATATTAGACACATCGCAGGGAAGGACAATTTCGTAGCTGACAGCCTGTCGAGAGTGGAGGAGGTTTCACACCCAGTTGACCTGCAGAAGCTAGCTTTGTCACAGAAATTCGATGAAGAACTTAACCAACTGCTAGCTACCAAAAATTCACTGCGACTTAGAAAAATAAGCTTACCAGGTACGAACGCCGAACTGTACTGCGATGAGAGTAGCAACACGCTGAGACCATATGTGACAAAAGAACTACGAAAAGCGGTATTCAACAGCTTGCATTGTTTAAGTCACCCAGGGGCTAAGGGTACAGCCAAACTAGTGGCCGAAAGGTTTGTATGGCCAGGAGTCCGAAAGGACTGTCGAGAGTGGGCCCGTGGTTGCATAGCTTGCCAACGCTCAAAAGTTACCCGGCATGTTACTTCACCGTTAGTTCATTCCAGGTTCCTCGAGCCAGATTCACTTTCGTCCACATCGATATCGTTGGACCACTACCAATATCGCAAGGATACCGTTATTGTTTAACGGCTGTGGACCGCTTCACACGATGGCCGGAGGCAATACCTTTACAGGATATTTCAGCTGAAACAGTCGCAAAGGCTTTGATGAGCGGTTGGATATCCCGTTTTGGTTGCCCTACAGACATAGTGACAGATAGAGGTAGGCAATTCGAGTCAGCATAATTTAGAAATCTTCACAAATTATAGGTTTCCAGCATAGGCGAACGACAGCATATCACCCAGCATGCAATGGGCTGGTCGAACGATTTCATCGACAGTTGAAAGCGGCTATAATCTGTCATGCTAGCGAGAATTGGGTTGAAATATTGTCACTCGTCTTGTTAGGCATACGTTGTGCTCAAAAAGACGACCTCAAAGCGACGTCTGCTGAACTAGTTTATGGTGAACCATTACGTCTTCCAGGAGAGATGTTTGATCCACAGGCAGATAACACCATCGACATCACAGATTTTACCGAAAGATTACGTGCTTTCTCAAAGAAGCGGCAACCTTTACCAGCTTCTCGCCACGGTGGTCAACGTAAAACGTTTATCTTTAAGGAATTGGCTACATCGTCTCATGTATTTTTACGCGATGACACAAGATGTGGTTCCTTAAAGCCAGCATACACTGGACCACATGAGGTACTAGAACGTGGCGACAAGGTGTACAAACTATTGGTGAACGGCAAACCTGTCACAGTTAGTATAGACCGACTTAAACCAGCCTATATACTACAAGACACAGACAATCACACGCCGAATACACACACACCTCAAACAAATACACCTCAAACACGCATACCACAAACACGCACACCTCAAACAGACACGCAACATACACATTCACCTGCAACTCAAACGCCTGACACACATAACTTACCTGATGATGGCGGAAGTAATCCGGTCAGGAAAACCCGATCGGGTCGTACAGTTAGGTTCCCTGACTATTATCGCCCGTAGTGACGGTCTCTGGAGGGGAGTGATGTAGCGTAGCGTAAATAGATTTAGCGTAATATTGTTTCTAATTATCGGTTGTAGCTTAGTAAATTTCTAGCACTAAGTAAATCATTTGTCGTAGTAATTAGCATTAGTAATTAGTAGGTAGTGTATTTACATTATAAATTAATAATACTTACATACTAACTTAACCTAATAGAAACTTAAAACTAATTCTAAAATTTAACATACAAACTAACACTAAAATAATAAATTGTAATTACGTACAGACTACTACAGACAGGCCGATTTTCTTATTGTATAGTGGTTAGCGAATAATAGATAGCACGGAGCAGTAACAATAAAACTGGTTTCTATTATCTAAGCCAGCTCGACCGAGAGCGCCTGCGCACCACACAGTCAGTCACGAATGCGCTCTGAGACGACAGGACGTTGTTAATGCTCCGCCGCGCGGCCATTTAGCTACCGATTTACGTAATCTATATTGTAGAAGTTTAGTGCTTTATCGCAATAATAGTGCTTGCTTGAACACTCGCTTGTCTTTTCTATCCCTACCATTCTCCTTCTATTACAACCCCACAAGTCTATATTCTAACTACTATCTATTTTAAAGCTAACATAAAATTTTTGGTTTCGTCATAGCAAAACAGCTGTACCTAAATAATCATACTCGTAGACTAGCTTCTTACATTCGAATAAATTCTTAACGTAGATACATACTGATTTGTTCAGACGACGAGCTTCGAAATTCCTTTATAGCAATAAGTTTTTCACATTCCTCGGTCCATTTTTGTATAACAACCATCTTTGGCCGGTCAAACCCATCTCTCTGAATTTTAGGCTAAAAATAATAGAAAAAAGAAAAACACCCACGCTCCATACAAAATTGCCCAAGGCCCGGCGTAAAAGAAACTTACCTCAGATTTTTCTACATTTTATGTGCAAATATTTGTGATAGGTGTGATTGCTGTAGGAAGTGGCTAACACCATTTTACAAGTACCGATTATAAAATGCAGTATTTTAAATAAAAATGATTGAAAATGCAGTTTTTAGTGCACATCACTACATAGTATAAAAAAGTCGCTTCCCGCGTCTGTCTGTCTATCTGTCCTATGTATGCTTAGATCATTAAAACTCCGCAACGGATTTTGATGCGGTTTTTTTTAATAGATCGAGTAATCAAGAGGAAGGTTTACATGTGCACCCGTGCGAAGCCGGGGCGGGTCGCTAGTTTAAGAATAAGACAATATTATAAATGCATTATACATTTATTTTGTTAGGCTTCAATATCAAGCAATACATTGATATTCACGATTGAATATTGATTAAACTAATTGCAAAAATGTAATTGTTGCAATTATGTTTATATTATTTTAACAGAAAGTTATTATTTTAGCAGCAAGTAGGTAAATATAGTTTATTCCAAACAGGGATACATAAACGAAGTATATTACGATATTTTGTATATTTTATGATAGTTTATATTATGATGATATAACAACATAAGTTCAAAATGTTAATCTTTAAAACTATGCCTGAAAATAATATGTATTGCATTGATAGGCGGGTTTTATTGTGTGATTCATTTATCTATCTCAAGCATTTTCAAGTCAGCCTACAAGCATTTTCAATCATTTTCTTATAAAATATTGCATATTTTAATCGGTACCTGTTAAAAATAACATAGCAATTTTTTTCCATGTTAGCCACTTCCTGCGACAATCACACCTATCACAAAAGTTTGCTTATAAAATGTAGAAAAAACTAAGATAAGTTATTTTTGCGCCGGGCCTTGGGCTCTTTTGGGTGTTCTCCTTTAAAATCATTGTTTTTTCGGATGAAATATCATAAAACAGAGTCTCGTTATTCACATTTAATCAAAAAAAACGCACGTTGAACTCATTGTTTCAGTGAAATTTTAAAAAAAGAATAGGTCCCCGGCCACCTCTTGCCATATCCCCAGCAAGCACAAAAAACATTTCTTCTTCTTCTTCCTTGCCTTATCCCTTCATTCGGGGTCGGCTCACCTCGTCTTTAGGCGTTAGGATGGTCTTTACTGGGTTGTCTGTGCGTCCAGCTGAGCTCGCTCCAGATCTTTGGATACGGTTGTCCATCACGTAGCGCCCCCGCGCTCTCTGCCTTTTTCCTTTCCGTGATCGCTAAGGCCTTCTTTACTGGGTATTCTTCGTCCCTTCTTATCACATGTCCGAACCGAACCAGCGCATACTTCTCTCTGTCATCTTATCTCTGAATGTAATTTTCGAAAACAGCCCTGCCGAAAACTCTATTCAGATGACACTTTTATGTTAATAACTTCTAACTTACTGATAAGTCTATTTTTATCCAAAATAAATGATTTCAAATATGGTGGAAAGTTTAGCAACTGCACAGAGACTTATTTTCCACCAAATTTCTGACAACCACCATAAGAATAAATAATAATTTACGTAGAATGGAAACTCCTTTGACCGAGTCCTAAAATCCACCATTTATATACCTACTTCCCCCTTCGCATCGCGACGCCCCACTGTCGTCAAGCCGTATTGCTAAGGTTGCTTAGTGTAAAATTATTGCTTACGCCTAAAGATGATATCGCTAAAATATAAGTTTTTCTTTACTTTAAAATAATTATTTTACTCTAATTTTTCTAAATATAAGATACTAGCTTTCTGCCCTGCAGTTTCACCCGCAGTGTGGCATCGAATCTGAATTATATTAAGTGTGGCATCGCATTTGAATTATGTGTAGTCAACAGCACATCAGGTTACCACAAACTGTCAAATTTCCCCAATGGATAGTAAACTCTAATGCTTGGAGATAAAAGTGAAAATAGATTAAATAAATTTGTCAGTTATGGATAGCATGATGTGCTGTTGTCCCTGTACGGATGTATAAACAGATGCGTTTGGATATACGGATGCGTAAAACGGTACGGATGCGTTTGGATAAACGCACTACAATAACTTGGTTTGGGCTTTATTGTTGCATTCGGAACAACAAATAATTAATTCATTAATTACGTGAGGTGTTTTTGGCGATTTTTCGACCCCCCCCCACCCCCTCTGGTGAGATGTCGTGAGATTTGGCTCGACACCCCCCCTCCCCCTTTTATCTCGCGTGAGTTTTATGAAAATTCTTAGTTTTAGTGTAAATACGTTAATTGGTAATTTATTTAGAAAACTTACATAATTTGCCTAGTTATTTTTTAATTTTTCATAATCGAACAATATAAAACAGCTATGATTTACCAATTTAAATTTGAAAAAAAAAAGATTGTTCTAATTCAGTCCACAGGAACTCAGAGTGGCGACTGGAAGAACATGGTTTAGTTCAGAGGTTCCCAAACTTTTTTTTTTTTCTCATAGACCTCTTTCAAAATGTTGTTGGTTTCGGTGGACCCCCTCCCTGCAGCTAAATTTTCTACCATATTCCCAAAACTCGACAAAAAATGTGAAGATTAGATCTTTAAGAGAATTTGCGTTGCGGCTGAGTTTCAACCACGAATTAACAATTTTCGAAAAAAAAGCGGGTATTGATTGGTTTATTAATTAATTGATTGTGCTGTGAGTGGATGTCAAAAAAGTAAATCAAAAAAGTTATTCCATCCAACTTTACATTTTTGACATCTCACTCACAGCACAAGGAGCATTTTAGTTTTTCACTATTGAAAACAGATAATTTTTTGTGGACCCCCGCTTATACGAATTGTGAACCCCCATTTTTTTGTCACACAAACGTAGACACCCTTCGAGTCTCCCGTGGACCCCTGGGGGTCCACCTGGATCACTTTGGGAATCAATGGTTTAGTTGGTTTAACTTAGCTTTCCCACAATTTACCACTTTTTCTTTTAGGGGAAAATATTACGTGATTTTAGTATAGACCCCCCCCTCTCCCCCACGTGAGATTGAGTGAGATCCGGCCCGACCCCCTCCCCCCCCGCCCCAAAACGCCTCACGTAATTAATGGACACCCCCTAAGCAAACGCGCGTGCGGCGACGCCGGCCGGCGCGGCGGTGACAGCCATAGAGTATATTATATAGTGACAGCCCGACTGAGTAATATGCCTTAGATAGACATCCCCCACACGGTAGGCTATTATCGTGACCTTGAGTGCGTCTGGAGCGGGAGTTTCCATTCTATGTAAGTTATTATTTATTATTATGCAACCACTTTATTAAAAATCAATAATTAAGTGAGCTGGCCGGAGTTTGGCGCCGGCCGGGGAAAGTTTAAGCTCCCCTACATCACGATCGTTCGCCCTACCTATCTCTTTCTCTGTGATGATTGTATCCGAGCACATCTGTCATTCATCCTTCAGCTCTCTCGGCTCGGCTCGGCAGTGACAATACTGACAATAGGTCTTTGGCGGGAACTCGGCGTGAACGGTTGCTTTGTCAATTGAATTTTTGTTTTCGGCGTGAAAAAGTTGTTTAATGTGTAATAGTGATAGTGTATTAGTGTATTATGCAGTAAATTGACTAAAATTCGTGTAGTGATGAAAAATTCAAGTGATAACAGTGTTTCTGCTCCGTTTGGTACCGACAAAGATCCTCGCGGTTGTGCTTCTCGCCGCCAGTTTTCAGAACAAATTCCTACGATATATGTATAAGAAGCAATATGGTGTATATCCTTATTATCCATTAATGTACCCCACTTTGTTTGTTACGGGGATGGTCGGTTACTACTCCTTGGAGGTCAGAAGGAATTTAGCTCTCGTTACCTATGTTTATAAAGTGTTTTCAGGAAAACTTAGTAACCCACAAATATTAGAACAGATTGGATTGGTAGTGCCGAATATGAGATTAAGACGAGAGCCGCGTACTGAGGTTTTTGCTTTGCCAAAATGTAGGACGAATCTTCTCAAGCACGCTCCACTCACTACTGCACTTCGAATACTGAACGAGGTTTCTAAAGATGTTGACTTATTTCATTGCACAATGTCAGAATTTGCAGAAGTAGCTTTAAAGCACCTAAGTACCTAATTTTATTTTATTTTTTAAATGACTGTTTACATTTTACAATTGTTATTATTTAAATTATTTAATACTAATGATTATTTTGTATTATTTATAAGTTATGACATAATGAATTTGGGGTTGCATGCAATTTATTTTATTTTATGATAGTATTATTGTTCCATTCCATTGCCGATTTGGGTGTATACCTGTTATGACAATGTTTGTTGATTTTTAGTGAAATAAATGAAATGAAATGAAATGAAAAAATAGACGCTATCCGGTTTTACGCAGAACATGAGGAGCTTAGGGCTTAGGTTAAGTTGAAGAAAGAAGATTTTTCACTGAAGACATGGCTGTATGGACATAGTTTCCTTTGCCTTTCCCGAAAGGGATAAATTTAACAAAAAAAAAATACTGACAATATCTGTCAAGGTCAAGTGTCAATAGTGTCATAATAATTTGTGAATCATAAGTTTTGTTTTTACTATTTTGCATTCATTTTCTGCAATGTTGTGTAAATTGTATAATTAAACCCTTGTCCATAGCTGAAATTGATCATATTTTCAATGTCTAATATCCCTAAGAAAAGCACGCGAAATGGTTGAGGACACAAGCCTGAATCCAAACAAACAGAAGGTATGTTTTTACTCCCTTATTTTATCAGTTTGTCATGAAATTATTGCCCTGAACTGGCGTTTTTTGGTTCGTAATCATGTCGATAATAACACAGTGCAATTTAAGAACAAAGATTGATGTTTAGTTATTAGGTTAGCCTGTAAGACCAAGCATTGTAAGCACATTAACAAATAAATGTCTTGTATTCCAGTCGAAAACAACTCGTCCTAAGGCTGTATATTTGTGGACGGAAGCCGACGTTCAAAAGTGGCTGAGCAGACACTGCAGTGACTACTACAACTTGTATTGGGAGAGGTTTCATGAGGTATAATGTTGGTTATTAGTCCACCCAAGTTTCATAGGTATCTGCTGTTTATGAACCGTGCGATATAAATCCTGCACACACGGGTGTCCATAAGGGTTTAAGGTTCAAATTATACTCAAATTACACTTAAGGTTTAATAATTAAATTCTTGTGATTGTGTACAAGTTTTTCTGTATAAACAACTTTCATTTAAATATTGAAATAAATTAAAGTCTTAGGTACTTTTATAGCTTTCTCATTTTATACTTCAACTTTGTGGAGATATTTAAAAAAAAATCTTACTTTTGCCAGTAAAATGACATGAATGACATACTTCTGCCATGATTTTAAATAAGGTGATATTTCATTTATTAAGTTGTGCAAGTAAATTTTTATTTAAAATCTTTGTAATTTTTACAGCACGATATAACTGGTCGAGCACTAGTTAGAATCAATGACAACACCTTACTGCGAATGGGAATCACTAATAAGGAGCACCGCGACGCCATCTGGCGGGAAATACTTAAACTAAGATTAAAAACAGATATTGTAGAAATTAGGGATCTTGAACGAAGATACAATTACTTCTCATTTGACTTGTGACACCACAGAAAATGTCTGAGACATTAATTTTAATGATGCGTATAGCTCATCTTGGAAATTATATAATTGTATTATGTAGGTATCTTTTTTATTATTAAAAATAATGCATGACTGATAAATGGACAGGGCTTTAAATGTATTAACAATCTAGATGTTACAAAATTAAAATAAACTTTTTAAATATCCAAAATTGGTGTAGGCATAAAAGCATAAATTATAGATTAAAAATACATACTTGGTGTTAAATATTTCACTTATTGATTCGCTGCTTGCCATAGGTTTTACTTCAAGAGAATTATCTGTAATTTTAAAATTGAAAAGAGCACTGCATATGCCAAATATATCCACATTTTATTGTGAAAATAATGTACTATCTACTGTTCGGTAGTTATATATTTATCAATTTACTATGTTTTAGTGGACAATAAGGTGTTATTGAAGGAATTACATTCCATCCTGTTGATGTGCTATTTAATTTGCTCAGAAATTGTCGTAAAATGTGTAGAAATAAATGTAAGTCTTCTCATAAAGTTTTATTTTATTCTGAAGAACTCCCTCTTTCTTTCAGGACGACTTTTAACCTTTTTACCGCCAAAGTCTGATATATCAGACGATTAAGTTTCGTGCCCTCGCCGCCAAAGTCTGATATATCAGACAAAAAAAAAATTTTACTTTAATATTTTTTTTATTTTTTGATGTCGTGGCGTGCAGGGGGCGTTTTTGACCAAAACTCTTGGGGCTAAAAGGGTTAAAGTATTTTTTTCCAAATACTGAATGCAGATTCTTAAGGTTGTTAACTACTTGTAAATTGACTCTTCCGCGACTTCCGACCCGTAGGACATTCGAAAACCTCTTATAGTCCATATGATACCTATTCTGATATTTAAAGCTAGTTATATTACTGCAAGTTTCATTAAAATCCGTTAAGCTGTTTTTGAGTAAAAGATTACAAAATTCATCTATGCTCACAAAACTTTTGATGTTAATTCAGTATCCAAAAGTAGTTATTTACAATAACATAACATACAATATTATTAGAAACTAGCATCCTGCTCGGGACTTCGTTCCCGTGGGAATTAGGGAAAATTATGTAGCCTAAGCGGTGACGGTGATAGCCCAGTTGGTAATGAGCCAGACTTGTAATCCGAAGGTCGTGGGTTCAAATCCTGGTGTTGGCCTGTACCACTTACTTAACACGGCCCACTCGTGGGCCCCCCCATATATAATGACTATGTAAGTAGGTAACCTACACATTCTGAAGTTTCTAACGTTGTTGCTGCAATCGCATTGTCTATTATTAGAATAGAAATTGTTACATAATGAAAACTGTAACTGGTGGTTGTGGTAGGTATTTTGTAACATAAATAAATCGTATGCATTGATCTCTTTGTCGTGCCAGAATCTCTTCGGTCTCTGTTACAAACGAAAGCGTTTTTAGGTATACCGCAATAAATTATGTGTGTTTTCCCGTATGTTCCTTGAATGATCATCATCTGTCAGCCGCAAGTCGTCCACTGCTGGAAACAGGCACTCCCTCAGGGATCTCTACCTCGATCGGTCCGGCGCCACCCGCATCCAGCGGCTTCCCGCAATCTTTACCAGATCGTCGGTCCACCTTGTGAGAGACCTTCCTACGCTGCGCTTTCCGTTACGTGTTCCTTGAATAAAAGCTGGATATTTTAAGAGATCCTCTCAGTGATGAATAAAGGGAATTCAGTTCAGATCATTTGTGATGCACTCAGTTAAAAGAATCCCGATTGAGCCACACTGTCTCCATCTCTGGCTCTTACACCACACCCTGACGTTCAGTCTTCAACCTAGCTACTCATACCGAAACATATATAAACTGGCAATACACAGAAATCTCGTTAAGTACATAGCGACAGGCGGCATCCTTGGAAATGGATCAAATCCAACATCTCCACCACAAATCCAAAACAAATCCCAGCGTCTCCACCAATTTTTAGACCGCATGACGCGATATGATCAAATATTATGTGTCGTTTTCCAACAAATGTTATAGAATGAAAACAAGTACCTAATTTCTTGTAGGACAAAGTAGTTTTTTGGGCTTTTGAAAGTTGGCCATACCAATAGATATTTTGCTAAATAACAAGCTATTTGGTGGTTTGAAAACCTTGACACGATAAGGAACAAAGTACTTAAGTATCTTTTTTGGTCCGTAATACGCCTATAGGTACAAAAAGCTCTAGGAAATAAAATAAAATAAACTACAACTATGTGCCGTTTGGCATTGAAGGGGAGGAAACGTATATTTTTTATTTTTTTTATTTATAGATGGCTCTTGACCACAATCTAGCCCAGGCCAGGGGCGGAGATGTGGTCAGGATGCAGCAAGTTCACCCAGAAGATGCCTAAGTATAGAGTCGACTAGACTGAAAAACTTTCCCCAAGAAACATACAGCGATCAGCTGATTTGCCTTTGTGTAGGAGGTTCCGCCGTGTGGTGATCGGCTTAGAATAACACCACCCCATTTCTTTCCGTGGGTGTCGTAAGAGGCGACTAAGGAAACACAAATGAGACCTGCCTCCTATTAATCCACCTCAGGCAACGACATCTCAATTTGTTCTGAATCTGAGGTGTCGTCCTATGGTCTCATGCGGTGTGGTAGGCTCTGTAAAGGGCCGTCTGGTTCGCGACTACCCTCCTACCGAAGTCCGACGCCAAACAGCTTGCTGTGTTCCGTCGGTGCGTGGGAGTGCCAGTGCCTAACTCGCTCCATCGTCGACATCATCAGCTATGACCTTGGTCAAGATTGGGGTCAAGAGTTAACCCATCTTATAATATAAAAAAGGTGGGTTTTTTTGAGAAATTCATAAATGTTTTTGGGGAGGTTTAGGATATTATGTTGCCGTTGATGTGTCTGCGCAGGGATTGTTCCCAGGGCACAGAAGCAGGAACAAGTCGCACTAGGCACTTGCAAAAACTTTGAAAGTTTACTTAAGGCGACTACAGCACTCGATAAAGGCAGCACACATAGGAATAGTGCCATCTCCGTCTCTCAACAGGCCTGGGCCGGCAGTGCGAACAGTGTCGATACACGAAGTTTACGGACTATGAAAGCGTGCGTGCGTAAAAACATGTTCGAAAGTTAGAAAAATGAGATTTATGGAAAGGTAACAGCTTAAATCGAAAAATGCGTTAACTACTTATCGAGAGTGTTCAATCACGAACATTTTGATAGCAAATTTAAGTGTCTGTGTGCATTTCACTATCGTTTTTACAGCTTAAAAGATACACAATATTGGTATTTAGAGGTGACTTTGTGAGCTTTTTCTATCGAACCAAAAGTGCTGAATCATGTTTTCAGCAAACTACTTATCTAGTTTATGTCCTAAATATTACCGTAGTATTTTTTCTTCGATTTAATGCAGTGCGTCATGCTTATCTACGCATCACAAAATCGTAATTTAGGTGCTGTAGTCGCCTTAACGACGGGTCACCAATTTGGAGAGGTATAGGATACAAATACAAATATACTTTATTTCACGCCAACGTTGTAAAGTTACATTATGAACAGTAATAAAGTTAGGGTACAAAAGGCGGCCCCATTGCTAAGAAGCAATATCTTATCGGCAACCTTTGGGTATGGAGAAGACGAAATTACACCATATAAGTGTGGGTGCAAAAATACATACATAAATATACTTACATAAACTACATTACACACACACAGTATACCTAACACAAATAAATACATATAATATACGATACTTCGGGGAAGAAAGGTCGTATAAGCCATTTTGGCCAAATTGAGTTAATAATGCAGTTTTGTTCAGAATTTCAAGCTCTATCGATCTGTATATTTAAAAAATCGATATTCGCAAAAACGATGGCTTTTACCAGTGGCGTGCATTCCATACAAGCAGAAAAGCAGTGCCTACCCTAGGCTTTTCAAGGCAAAAAAAATACAAAAATTAAATATTATAATGTACACCAACGATCACAGATCTTTGTGAAACGAATAAACGTTTTTCGAAATAACGCCATCTTCATTTCTCTAAACTTTAACTTTTCAAAACAGCGCCATCTAAACTTTTAATACTGAACTAGTAAGAGCCCTCGTAGGAGCGCGGATTTGCCTTTCTAATTATTCGTTAAAAGCACTCGTTTGAAATGCCTTTTTTGTTGAGGTTTTGTGTTGAAATGGGGGCTTCTGATTGGCTGTTTCGCCTCCCCCGCCAAATATTAACAAACTGATTGTATGGAGAAAAAAGCTCTGCCTATAAAGCGATTCTACCAAATTGAGAAGTGTCAATATTCGGTAAGTTTGAAATGGCTGTTATAGATTTTTAATTTTGCGGCCTTTTTGTCTTATTGGATGCATTCAGCCATATTGATTTGTTTTTGTTTTGCAACTACGTAGGTACGAAAACTTTTGCAAATTATTGTTTTATCAGTTTATAGTGATTGTTAGATATTTGTTTAGAACAAAATGAGTGCAATAAGTTGTGAAAAGTGTGGTGATGATGTTTGTTTGCCTAAACTGCGTAATTTTTCAAGTTTACCTTTTCAAGAAAAAGTAAACATTACTTATCGCAAAAGGCCGATACGTGGATTTGACGCAAAAAAAGGTACCGCAGTAAGACATTACTAAAATATACTATATTCATTATTGGTTCACGGGTTGTGTGCATACTAACCGCTTAAGTATTTTGTTTTCTGTGCATTTTGTTTTCAAACTGTTATAAAAACGTATGGAACGGCGCAGGGTTATTTTGATTTGAATAACCTTAATACAGCGATTAAAAAGCATGAGCTTTCTGAAAAACATCTCAAAGCTAGGTACCTACGTTGAAAGTTTTTTCGTTTGTCAAAAGTCGCATAGAAACGAGTTTGAGCGGTCAATTAAAACTAGACAAGTTCACTGCCTACCCTGCCTAAAATGTCTATGCACGCCACTGGCTTTTACTACCAAAATTTTTAGAATAAAATGGCTTTTACTTCCAGGACTTTTCAGTCTAAACTACATTTTTTAAATAATATTGGCGTATGTGACAATTTAGTTTCTCTTTTGATTAAGTAAAGGAAGTATAAGCCAAAAATTACAACACACCAGGTCGTAACTCACAACATCATTGTAATCTCGGCTTTTACAACCCTCTGAATAAACTTAATTGAACAGAATGTGACTTTTACACCATTCATTTGCTTTCTTTTATGAATAGAAGTGCGAGTTACGTCCTAATTATTTGATTGTTGTTATTGTTTCGTAACTATCTCTAAGACTCAATACAAAAGATAACTTTTGACCAAAATGTGTTTGTAATAAGGTATAGTTTCCTTTTGATAACTTAAGATTCCATGCTGGACTGGGAGCTAAAGAAAAACCGAGAATGTGCAAGCTACCTACTCTCCCCAGGTATACAGTAAAAGTCTGTAACAGGGATGCAAGGGTTTTGCTGTATAATAGGCGAAAGGCTGACCGCCTCTCACCATTATACAACTTGTTCCATTTGATAACCCTCATAATTGTGTCAAACGTGGCTTCTAGTGGTTCTAGAAATATTGGTGCTCTGCCTACTCCGTTGGGGATTATGGGCGTCAGCGTATGATAACTTAAGATAGTTTGAGTGAGTATAGCTCACTTTAACACAAATTTAAAATGAATAGTCACGAAAGACATAGATATATTTTCCTCGCATTCGCAATTTTTGTAGCAGCACAGGTTGTTGCCTTTTGCTGTTCCACTATCTGATAATCAAATTTTTGAAAGAAGCTAGACTCCTTGCAGAAAAGGACAAATATAGTACAATCATTGGAACAATGCCACCGACGATCTGCTCAAAGATAAGTTTTATTAATAAATATAATATAATTAGCCGTAATATACCGTTTAAGATAACAATCATATTAAACATTAAGTTCCTGCCTACTTAAATAATCATGATTTTGTGAAATATTAATAATAAGTGCTATAAAACTGCAAAAAAAAGAAAAGAATCACTGTTGACTTTCTTTTGGAGCATAGATTGGTTCAAGACAACTTTGCAGGGATTGCTCAAGACAAGCTTTAACAGCGAATGATCGTGATCTATACACATCTTTTATTTAAACATGGCATGAGCGTGAGCCATGCATATGCCATGTTAAAAGACGTAGGTACTGTGGTGCAGAGTTGTCTCCTGCTTTAACACGTCTATACCATCTCTCTCCCAAGAAAAAAACCGTACTAAAGTCCTGGAAGCTTGCTAACGTGTAACCAGTGCCCAAAAAGGGTAGCCTTTCTAACTCCGTCAATTATCGATCTATCTTCATAGCTGACATCCTGAGTAAACAGTCGATTCAAGTAGTTATCGATAGCTGCTCCTCGACCTGATGACTATTGACGCCGGAGTTCCTCAGGGGTCCGTTCTCTCTGCGACCTTTTTCCTGCTGTGTGGATGAAATTGTCTCAGAAAGGAGAGTACTGGTAGAGCGAATAAAGTCAACTTTAAGACTTGTGTCCCAATGGGATGACAAAAATCTGATTAGTTTGAATGCCACCAAAACACAAGCGTGTCTGTTCTCTGCTCAACGGAGTCCGATTAATCTGACTCCTACTCTCCGAGGTGCATCTGTTCCTATAACCGGTCTGTTCCTGAATTTCTTGGCATGAAGTTATCTATCAATTTCAACTTCGGCACCTCCATAAAGTCCAGAGCCCAAGTTGAGGGCAAAAAGATGGGCGTCCATAAATAAAGTTAAGTGTTACTTCACGCCCGATCAATTCCTGTCTCTTTATAAGGCACAAGTACGATAGTGCTTAGAGTATTGCTTTTGGGATGGTTCAGCCAAATGCCAAACAGCCGCATTGGACTCGGTAGATCGCAGAGCCAGAAGACTCATCGGTGATTAAAAGTTGGTTGAAAATAAACTACAAAACCTAGCTCATAAACGCAAAGTACTTTGCCTATGTATTTTTTACAAAATGTACTTCAGAGAGTGTGCACAAGAGCTACGTGAGGTCATTCTTCTATCAGATTTCCATATACGGCGGAGTACCACTCTTACCTTGTCGAGATGCCGCGGATCCGCACTGAGCGGTTTTTATCATCTTTTATATTGAGCACTGCCAAGGGATGGAATTCCTTGCCTGCTTCTGTATTTCCAAGCTCATATAACTTTTAAAGTTCGAGTGAATCTCTTTAAAGGTCGAATGAATAGGCTTTTTTAAGGGTGAGCTTGCTACATCCTCGAACGCATCTTCACCTTTATGCTACATTGTGGCCTAGAGCAAACCCATTAATAAATCTTTGTGCGCTTTTTAAAATGAAATCTTTATAATACATAATTTAATAGAAGTACATTTAATTGGTCCAGTGTTTTCTTGTAATAAAATGATAAATATCAAAGTCTTATACGATGATAAAATAAATCTAAGAAAAGACAGCATTTTTCTCATTCTTGTCACGGTTAACCTAATTATCGTGACGGCCATAACTTTGACCCTTTATAAATCCCAAATTAAAAAGTTGATTCAAGACCAAATACATAGTATTTGTGTAATTTTAAGTCTTGTCCAAGTTTTTTGCCTATATGAAGAAAAATTTGAAAAATAAAAATCGTGCTTGTAATTATACGGAAAATTACAGGAAAAATTTTTGAATGTCACTATATTTACAATTTGCATTTATTTTCATCAAAAATAATAAAATGAAACCTTTAATATTCAAGTTATATAATTAATAATAAAAATGCAATGCTTACATTCATAAATTGTGTCTAAATATAATGTTTTACGACATTTTAAAATCACATTGATGGATTTTACGCCCAAATTTTTCGAAAATAAGGTTTAATATTGAGAGTTACGATGCATACCACTTCCGTAATGTCGAACGTAAAGGACATTTTGTCAGAAATTTTGGGGCGTAACTCAAACCTAACTTCTAAACCGCGAGGATCTTTTGAATTTATTATTTATGTAGCTAAAGAATATCATAACTTAAGAAGATTTCACTTTATAAAATTACAATGGCTATAATAACCAAAAAGTTATGTGGATTTTTAAAATTTTTTTTTCGTTTTTTGCCTCTCCTGTAAAATGGCATTTTGGCTTTTACGACCTTTCTTCCCCGAAGTATCGATATATATGTATATACTATACATAACATACACCTTACGGAAATACACAATGGAAAAGTAATAACATTCTACAGAAAGGAAAAATAATAATAACAAAAAACACATAAGGAATACTATATAGAGACAACCCAGCCGACTATCACTCGACGACAAGGAACTAATAATTGCAAGCCAGTTCAAAGTGCCTCCTCAGCAAAGTTTTGAAAATGGCTAAGGTTTGCGCGGATCTTATAGCATTAGGCAAGGAGTTCCAAAGGCGTGCGCCGTGTACTGTGAAGGATTTGGTATAATAGTTACTTTCATGGACCGGCAGATCTATGAGGAAACGCAAAGCGTTCCTTAAGATAAGCCGGAGCATGTGGGTCGCGCAGTGTCTTGAAAACCAAACACAATATGTGTGTGTCACGGCGCAGCCGAATGGGCAGCCATTTGAGTTTCGCCCTATATTCAGAAACATGATCAAATTTCCTGACTCCATAAACAAATCGAATCGCCATATTCTGCAGTCGCTCCATTTAATTGAGGCGTTCCTCTGTCAGATCAAGGTAAGCAACATCTGCATAGTCGAGCAAGGGAAGAAGTAGTGCCTGGGCGAGCGCAATCTTTGTAGGAATGGGAAGGAAGTTTCCTAACCTTCGCAACGACATAAAAGATGCAAACACCTTGCGGCTCACCTCATGTTAAATAAACACATCCCTCAGTTTATAAGTAACTGTTTTTTCACTATATTTTCACAAGTAAATAAGTGTCTATGAACTAACTAGGTAACAACTATTCGTTCCACGCTACGTGCTTACAATAATTCTGCGGCTGCTCTTGGCCAGCCTGCTAGCGCCAAATATGTCACACTGTCTCCTATATCATAAGTAATTCTATCTTATTTAAGAGGACGGCCAAGCAAAAAACTTGTCGTTCATTCGCCGCTCGCAGGCTGGCTAAGAGCAGCCGCAGAATTTGGTCGCTCCATTTTACGGAGCGGTAGCATCCGCCACATGTTTATTAAGAAACGTTGTAAAGTTTCATGGGTAGAGTCACCACCTAAAGTATCTGTAACTAAATAAAGTCACCCCGCTACAGCCCATGCCTTCACCCCTAGTATGTTGGTACACGGCTGTAAACTCTCGCTCAGCAGACGATCCAAAATAGAGATTTAATGACCGTCCTTTGTTTATTATGCCCGCCTGTCCCGGAGACACGTTAAATCAAGAATAACATAATGTGATCAGATAATGCGCTGATACCTAAAGCCCTGTATACAATACACATCAACACGTTCTAAGGATATTGCACGATTTTTCATACAAAAGAGGTCTGTTTGAGAAGCTATAAAAGCATACTCGAGATACATGGAGGGCTATAATTTTCAGACGAGCAAGTGCTAAGACTGAATTTTTAATTCTAGTCAATAAATTTTGTTTTACTTGAAATTTCTGAAAACGTGACGAAAATGAAAAACGTAAATTCGACCATTTTCATACAAAAAGCAGGCAAAAAGTGCGTTTTCACAAATTCAAGTAAAACAAAATTTATTGACTTCTCAAACAGACCTCTTTTGTACTTTGTATGAAAAATCCTGATTTATAAGCACTTGCCTGAATTTAAGGGGACTTATTTTGGGTAACTTTAAATTAATTAGCGAAAACTGAAGATGTGAATCACCCACGAAACTGAACAACTTTCCCCAAGAAACGGTCGAAATATGAAAAAAAAATTTCGCCCTTCAGTACAACTCGGCGATCAGCCGATTTGTAAGATAACTCAAATTAGATTTGGTATGGGTAAAGTTGTTCTGGGGAAAGTTGTTCCTTGGGGAAACCTGTTCAGTTTCATGAAAGGAATCACCCCGTATTAAAATCTCGCTGACTAATTTAGAGTACTCCGTATGTAAGGTACGTAAAATATGTACAGAGGCCAGCGCATCAGGTTACTCCATTTTCATCGCAAAACCGCTCCCATCACAACAGCACAGAGTGCACGCTGTGACAACCTGAGTTGCGGCCGTCCGTACCTACATGAGAACCAATCCTTACTTCCTTACTATTATTGTTGTGATGTCTGTTATAATAAATTTGTCTTTCTTTCTATTAGGTATATCCTTAACTGATATGTATTGATGTTTGTTACTCTTTCACGCTCAAACGGCTTGACCAATTTTGATAAAATTTGGTATGGAGGTAGCTGATACCCTGGATTAACACATAGGCTACATAGTTTTCCCAAATTCCCACGGGAACGAAGTCCCGGATGGAATAAAAGCTAGTACCTAATAGTGTGAAAATTTTTCAACATTGTACGGTGAGTAAGTACTACAGAAACACCAATATTTAACTACCAATGAAATCTGTAACTCCAGATTTACCCACTTCTCAGCTAGCAGGTCATAATTCAAAGTGTGTTTCCACAGAAAACAAGCATTTGGCATCATTTGTACAACATTAGAAACAGCCGAAATGCGCCATTAACGCCGTTTGGCATAGGTAACGTATAATGCTCCTACATTTCCTAATGGTGGGTTAAATATTAAAGCCATGCATCCATACACTCACGCCAGTAATGCCATTCGGGGTAGGCACGACGTCATGTAACAAAAAATTTGCAAAAAGGGCTATTACAAAATTTCTGATTACCTAACTGACAGGCAGCCATGGGAATGAACTGCTCAGCTCTAGAGTTATTTCAGAATTAGTTAAAATTAGAAAAATTTTAATGCGATTAAAAAGAGCACCCTCAGAGTTTTGTGCCTGTTCTTTTCTGGGGAAGACTGCACCTTTGCGAATAGGCGTAGAGTCAGTAGGGTCAATAGAACGAATGCGTATGTATGCATTTAAATTCTTTAATGTTTGTTTGTATGTATTTCATGTAATCTTGACTTGTTTTAAGTGGCATCCTGAATCCCTACTATTAATATTATAAATGCGAAAGTAACTCTGTCTGTCTGTCTGTTACCTTTTCACGCCTAAACCGCTGAACCGATTTTGATGAATTTTGGTACAGAGATAGATTAGAACCTGGGAAAGGACATAGGCTACATTTTATCCCACAGTTGGGCACGATATAACCTGTAGTCCACGCGGGCGGAGCCGCGGGCGGAAAGCTAGTGTCCTATAAATTAAAGATTTTTTTCTATTCTATTCTGTAGTTATAGAAAAATTGACGCCACATTTCACATTAATTCTGAGGTTAAATGGAACATGAGTATAGTGGTGATAGGTTGTCAGCCTTTCTCCCACGACACAGCAAAACGCTCGCGTCCTACTACAGTATACCTGGGAAGAGTTGGCAGCTGGTACTTTTTTTATATCAGTACCAGTCCAGCTTGAAAGATATTTAAAAAAAAAAAAAACGCCATACACTCAAAGACCCACAATAAGGTTTTCCCTTGTGTTGTGGGTCCCTCGGAACACATTAAAGACAGACACAAACACCTATGAACCGAGCACAAACATCTGCTTTTTACACAAATATTGGCCCCGGCTGGGATTCGAACCCGGCAGCGCCACTACCACTCGACCAAACCGGCCGTTACAATAAATGTTTCGGAATCAAATTAGAAAAAAATATCAATAGAGAACTTCGATCAACAAAACACCACATAGATCAGCAGCTCTAGCACGATAACGACAAACTCGCGCTCGGCTTACGCCGAAACTTCACTTTGATTGCGCGAGGGCCCCGCGCAAAGGCTTGCTCGCCCTATTGACATTTGACATAGGACCGCGGTGTTGTCGCGGCGCTGTCACTATCGTACTCGGCCAGCAGGTCGGCGCGAAAAAAAAACGTAGTGGTCAATATCTTTATTTACCAAAACAATCATTTTCAACCCCCGACATAAAAAGAGGATTATAAGTTTGACGTGTGTTCCGTTTGTCTGTGTATCTGTGTGTCAGTCTGTGGCATCGTAACTCCTAAACGAATGGACTAATTGAAAGCTTTTTTTTTATTATAAGATGGGTTAACTCTTGACCTCAATCTTGACCATAAGGTCAAAGATGAGGTCGACGATGGAGCGAGTTAACCCAGAAAATGCCTATAAAGGCACTGGTACTCCCACGCACCGACGGAACACAGCAAGCTGTTTGGCGTCGGACTTCGGTAGGTGGGTGGTCGCGAACCAGACGGCCCTTTACAGAGCCTACCACACCGCATGAGACCATAGGACGACACCTCAGATTCAGAAAAAAATGAAGTGTCGTTGCCTGGGATGGATTACTAGGAGGCAGGTCTCATTTGTGTTCCTTAGTCGCCTCTTACGACACCCACGGAAAGAGATGGGGTGGTGTTATTCTCAACCGATCACCACACGGTTAAAGCTGACGTAATCGATATGGTTCTTAGCTATATTTGATCAAAATTAATTCAGCCTTTAAAAGTTATAAGCAATTGATGCAAAAATTTTAACACACGTCAAACATGTTACACCCCTCTTTATCTCGAGGGTTAAAACATAAAGGGAACGCCAACAAAACAAAACAAACAACATTTTCTTGACAATGTGTGGCGAGAGATCGTCAGAGTTCTTCAGTGCGCCGGCGACTCTTCAGTGACTCGCCTTAGGCGCGGGAAAACAAACGCGCGCTCGCTGACAATTTTCCTGCCAACTTTTGCGCGGAAAATACTGTAAATCTTTAGTTAAATCATGTTTAGCCAGTGTAAATTATAAAAGTATTAAAAAAGTGTTTACAATAAGTTGTGATTGATAGGTGTATTTTTTTTAAAGACAAATCTAAGGTTTGTTCGCTTTTTTTATTAAATTTAATTAGTGCCTTGTTTATCTATACAATGCTATACATATTATAAAGAGGAAAGATTTGATTGTTTGTTTTTTTGTTTGCACTGAATAGGCTCCGAAACTACTGGACCGATTTGAACAAATCTTTCACCATTAGAAAGCTACATTATCCCCGATGGACATAGACATAGGCTATATAATTTTCCCGAATTCCCACGGGAACGAAGTCCCGGGCGGAATGCTAGTGAAGTTATAAATTGAGAATTAAATCCGCCATTTGTACGAGGTGTAAACATGAATAAATAAATAGAAATTAATAGTAATTGTAAAAATAAAAACAAATTAGTATTTTTAATAGATATTCACAAATAATTAAAGGGAAAGAAAAATATTCAGCGCGAATGGGACTTGAACTCACGACCTCAGGATTAAATCTTCTTGGTGCTCTAACCACGATAGCTCAGTTGGTTAAAGTCCCATCCACGCCGAAAGTATTTTTTTTTCCTAAAATTACTTATTTGCGAATATTAAAGATGATTAATAAGGAGATAATAGATATAGCGGTGATAGCCCGTTGGTAATGACCCAGACTTTAATTCGAAGGTCGCCGGTTCAAATCCTGGTGCGGGCCTGTACCACTAAATTCGTCTTTTCGGTATGTAGGGTTTATAATTATCACTTGCTCAACGGTGAAGGAAAACATCGTGATGAAACCCACCCGTCCAAGAAAATTCATTTTCGAAAGACGAGCGGTCCACCAACCCGCATTGAGCCAGCGTGGTGGACTATGGCCTAAATCCCATTCGTGTTTCGAAGGGAGGCCCGTGCCCCTCGGTGGGGACGTATAAAGGCTGGTAAGAATAGATAGTTATCTAAAACTTTTACCTTCAAAAACAGTCTTTCCATATCCATAACGTAGACGTAACTGCCTCTTGTGGATAATATTGAAGTGCGCAAAGGCAGACATATGTCTGAATAGCGATCTCCTACACAGGCAATCGACGATCCAAAGGAAATCTAAGTTTATGTCAGAGGCGCGTTGTTAAAACAAAGTTATACTAAAAAAAAGCTATTGTCTTGCGCTGTATCAAATTACCCAACACCTATGTACCTACTTTTTATATACAGGGCTTTAGGTATATCTCTTTCAACCTCTCGAGTGGTTAATCAGTCCATGAAACTGAACAGAACATAGGTCAAAATACGAAAAAATAAAATTTTGATCTCCCATACAAAATGCGCTATACGCTGATGAAGTTTGTATGGGAACTCAACATTTTTTTTTTCGTATTTTAACCTATGTTCCTTGGTGAAGTGGTTCACTCAGTTTCATGGACTGATTAACCACCCGAGAGGTTGAAAAAAAAAATAAAGCTATGTAGTGTTAGGGATTGTGGTTGAGAGAGATGAGTCGAACTACAAAAAGTAATGATGCTTTGATTGCTTGCATTATCCTTACTTCCTTACTAATCCTATCCTAACCTTCTTCTATAGGTACCTATAATAATATACACACCGGCACAATTAGCGGAACAACTTCTATTTTTCATACAATCGACTTAGATTGGGAGTTCTAAAAATATACGTTTTACGTGCATAACTGCACTTTTCTTTATGAAAATAATTTTTGTAAATAGTCGTCTCTTTATTTAAAAAAAAATTGACGAAAAGCCTAGAATCTCTCATGTAGTCAATAAAAAAAAACTCTTTAAACTTTTCATACGAAGTTGTATGATAAGGTTTTTGCAATGTTCTCTTTTGGTCATGCGGCACATTGTTGAAAATTTCTTGTATGTTTTATATTTGGTTTTAACAGACAAACATGTTGGCCTAAGCTAAGCGTAAAATTTTAATAACAGCATCAAATAAAAATCTCCATTTATAAACTCTAACGTTGACTTAAAAACATAAGTTGTTCCGCTAATTGTGCCGCTGTGTGTATTAAAAAGAGGAAAGATTTGATTGTTTGTTTGCATTGAATAAGTTCCGAAACTACAGGACCGATTTGATAAATTATTTCACTATTAGAATCCTACATTATCCGTGATGAACATAGGGTAAGTACATGATTTTTTCCGAAATCCCACGGGAACGAAGTCCCGGAGCTGAAATCTAGTATATAATAAATGTGAAAGTTTGAGTGTATCTATGGATGTTTGTTACTCTTTCACGCTCAAATGGCTTAGTATAGAGTATAGAGGGTATAGAGGTAGCTGACACCCTGGATTAACTCATATGCTACGTAATTTTCCCAAATTCCCACGGGAACGAAGTCCCGAGCGGAAATCTAGTTAGAATTAGTTTTAATTGATCGTTCTTACAACTCTACATAATTATCATTAAAAATATATGCACAGAAAGTAACTGTGCCCATCTGGTAAGAAGGTGCATCTATTTCTGTATGTAAATGCATATCTCAAGCAATCCAAATGCATCTGGTTATAGTGATGCAATTACTTAATAATTGGTCCAACATTTACAGCGTCCAGAAGATTATGTTAGAATATTTTGAACCCCTTATTAATTTACAAAATGATAAAGACGTAAAATCGATTGTTTTTTAAGATTCCGCCGACTCTAAGGCTCGTATTACAGAAGGGAAGGAGACTCAAGTCTTGATCTATACTTAAGGATTTATTGCCCCTTTCTGTCACTATCAAAATGACAAAGACGAGTGCTACTTATGTAGATCAGAGTCTGAGTCGCGTTCTGTAATATGGACTTTAATCTTACGTAAAAAGCTGAGTAAGTAATATACATAGCACAGGATACTTAAAGCTACAGGGCCTCTGATGGAGATTCAAAACCGAGTCATAAGATTCATTTGTCCATCCAGACTATATGTCAGTCTTCATATGTAGTACCTACATAGCACAAATAAATAATTATCTCTGTCTATCTAGCTTTGTTTTGTTCTTCTTCTCCTTTTGCGTACACTTTACTCAAAACACTGCGACCTTATCAGAGATAATACAATATGGAACAAAATAGATAGCTTCCGAAACACGGACTAATATTTTGAAAAGATCTATACAGAAACGTATAGGGGCACGGGCCCTCTTCTCAACAGTGAAAGTTCCGTGAGAATTCTGGAAATTATATAGCCTATATCCATCGGGGTTAATGTAGCTTTCTAATGGTGAAAGAATTTTTCAAATCGGTCCAGTAGTTTCGGAGCCTATTCGAAGCAAACAAACAATTAACAAACAATCAAATCTTTCCTCTTTATAATATTACTAGCATTCCGCTCGGGACTTCGTTCCCGTGTGATTTCGGGAAAATTATGTAGCCTGTGTCCATTGGGGATAATGTAGCTTTCTAATGGTGAAATAATTTTTCAAATCGGTCTAGTAGTTTCGGAGCCTATACAATGCAAACAAACAATCAAATCTTTCCTCTTTATAATATGTATAAAGATATAGATATAGATAGTATAGAATAGACCATACATGAAGACTTTTATATTCACTTAATTAATATGACATAATATACAAGTAATCTTGTGCTAACTTTGCTAAAGAGGCCCAACAGCAAAAGCAGCTACAGATAAATTCTCACGTGCAAACCAGCACCCAGTAAATCACGCAGTAGGCATATATATTTAACACAACATACAAATAGACTGGTACTCATAATGCGTCGGTACTGAGAAGTGCATATCGGTCGGAGTCTGCCTTGCCAAGAGGCGGGCCCGGGGTGTGATTGATGGCTTTGGCTACTCACGATGATGCAGCTGCAAGGGGTCGTTTCACGGAGAAAATTGTAAAAACATTCTAATCTTCGTCTGAAAAGATGATGTATCTTCGTCATTATCATCATCATTTCCCTGTACCCTGGGTATATCCTCACCTAATATTATAAACGCGAAAGATTGTATAGATGGATGTTTTTTTACTCTTTCACGCTCAAGCGGCAGGACCAATTTTGATAAAATTTTGGTATAGAGGTAGCTGACACCCTGGACTACATTGACCTGGGCTGACATTGGCTACATAATTTTCCCAAATTCCCACGGGAACGATGTCCCGGGCGGAAAGCTGGTTCTTCTATAAGTTTCCAACTATTAAGAGCTTTGATTCTTCTTTCTAGCATTTATTCCCATTTCTCATTCGGGGTACGCTGCTGGACTATTTCAGCATTTGGAAGGTAAACTCATTACAATGGAGTGACTGTCATCTCATCTGATCCTGCTAATAGGGGAACCTGACCGTATTAAATCATGAATAAGTACACATTCAGTCGCCTGAATGAGCAGCTTTCCCCACATTACCTTCCCTAAAGTGCAACTAAATAACTTAGAGAACAAATTATTGGTAATGGCGGCACTGGGAATCAAACTCGTTACCCCACACTTACGAGTCCGATCCACTAGCCGTCAGACAACCGATGCATTTAGTAAACAAACTAAATAAAGTGTGATGATGATGATCTGACAAAGATATATTTTAAGCTATTGCATAGATTCTATCGCGGGCCTTGAGCGCGGGGACCGAATCCAGAAATTCCGTAACGAAAAAACCTAACGCTCCCCACTCAGACGGGCACGGAGGTGTGGCTTGAAGGCCGTGCATCGTCTAACGTCGTTTCAGTTCGGCAGTCTTCGACACGGTGTTTGTGTGCGTGCAACAATAATAATAATAATAATATAATAATAATAATAATAATAAATTATTATTATTATTAATCCATAGTCCAGTTACCCAATCCACTTAGCCTCTCAACCCAATAGCCCAGTTTCCTTTCTTTCCATTCCTTTCAATAGTCCTGCACTAACCGGGGGTTGTCTTTGGGTGCATTTCTATAGTGCACACAGAGATAGCTGCCGGTTGGTGTCACATTACTAAATTAAATTGTCTAACGGGCCTCTACGTGTTGGCTTCGGCCCCACGCACGCCTTCCAAAGGTCCGGGACGTAATTGCCCGTGATTCAAGGATCTAGACAAACATAATAATAATAATAATAATAACTTGGCTTAGGCCCGTGGTCGCCATTAGTCCGGCTTCTCTCAAGATAGCCGAGGTTATTAAAATAACAAAGAAACAATAATAATAATAATATAATCATAATAATAAAATGAAGTTGCTCCGATCCGGACGAAAGTCGGTATCTGGGGGGTTTGGGGGTCGATGATTCCGAATATCGGGTTACTTTTTCGATTCCACCATTTCCCAAGATGGCCGCCATACAAGGAGTGGTGAGGCGAGGCCGCAGGCCGAGCCGAACCACGACACGCCACGCTGCGAGGCGAGGCCGTAGGCCGAGGCGAGCTGCGTAAAAAGCGAGGCCGAAGGCCGAGCTCCGCGTAGGGCGTAGCCCAGAGCGTCCCCCCCCCCAAATCCAAGATGGCCGCCATACAAGTTTAGATTCTAAAGGTGAGGCCGAAGGCCGAACTCCGCGTAGGGCGAAGCCCGGAGCGTCCCCCCCCCTAATTAAAGATGGCCGCCATATACAAATTTAGATTTTTAAGGTGAGGCAAGGTCGCAGACCGAGCCGAACGCGCAAGCCGAGGCCGTAGGCCGAGGCGAGCTGCGTATAGGGCGAGGCCGAAGGCCGAGCTCCGCGTAGGGCGAAGCCCGAAGCGTCACCAAGCATATTACCCGCCGAACGCCATCCGAAAATTTCATATCCGCCATCTTGGATTTTAGTTGGGGGAATCGTGACGCGAAGGGCAAAGCCCGGAGTGTCTCGATTCCCCCCACCAAAAATCCAAGATGGCGGATATGAAATTTTCGGGCATACCGACATGGGTGTCGTTTAATAGGTTTTCGGGGGTTCTGATTCCGAAAATGACATCCATTTTGAAATCCAAGATGGCGGATATGTATTTTTTGTAAAAAAACCGTCATGGGTGTCGTTTAATAGGTTTTCGAGGGTGCTGATTGCGAAAATAACATCCATTTTAAAATCCAAGATGGCGGCCGTAAAAAAAAAAATTGTAAACTTTTTTGAAATTTTCTGATAGCTTTACCGCGGCAGTCCCCGAGTGCCACACATCTATTTTTTTTAATGGAATAGGTAGGTACCTCGAAATACATTTATTATTTAACTAGCTTTCCTTCCGGGACTTCGTTGCGGGAATTTGGGAAAATTATGTATCCTTTATGTTAATCCAGGGTGTCTACCTTCATACCAAATTTTATCAAAATTGGTCCAGCCGTTTGAACGTGAAAGAGTAACAAAACATCCATACATCCTCACAAACTTTTTTTTTTACCAGCTCAATACGTACCCAACGAGGGGCACGGGCCTCCCTTCGAAACCCGAAGGGGATTTAGGCCACAGTCCACCACGCTGGCCCAATGCGGGTTGGTGGACTACTCGTCTTTCGAAAAGTAATTTTCTTGGACGGCCGGGTTTCATCACGATGTTTTCCTTCACCGTTGAGCAAGTGATAATTAGAAATCTGTACATAAATCCGGAAAGACGAATTTAGTGGTACAGGCCCGCACCAGGATTTGAACCCGCGACCTTCGGATTACAAGTCTGGCTAATGACCAACTGGGCTATCACTCACAAACTTACTTTATAATATTTAAGTAATAGGATAGGATTTAAGGACTACTCCCAAAAAGATTTGTGCTAAAAATGTGCTACCTATGAACATCTCAGAAGAAATAAATTACGTAGGTAACTTGCTAGCTCAATCACGCGCTCGCGTCACAAGAGCTATCTGCATCTTGAGATAAATCGTAGATCATACGAGTCAACTGCACGCTAGCTTTATCACTCCTTCGCCCGCCAAATTTATTTGCACCTTTAATTATCTCATTGCTTTGACTGAAGTCAATTTAGGACAAGTGCAGGATTGGGCGGGTTTTTTTTATATGTAAAATATACAAATTCCGGAATAGACTTGATTACCGATAATTTTCCACGTTAAAAACGTATGAGTCACCGACTTCAATCCCAACAGCTCGCAAAAAGTAAATAACTATAATTTTTACAGACTACAATGCCTATTAGCAGATAACCACAAACGAAAATGTCATTCATTTATTTAAATGATGTTTTTGTTTGTAGTACTTATTTGGATTTTTTATTTCTTTTAAAGCGCTGAATCATTTTCGATAAAATTTATATGGGACCACCTCAGGAGTATACTTTTTCGAACAAAAAATAATTTTGAAAATCAGTCCATAATTGGCGGAGAAATCGGTGAACATACATAAAAAAATACATAATAATAATAATAATTTATTTATTTGCACAACTTAACAAAATCATAATACAAAACATGTCGCTGGTGTCTCCATTTAAGCTTATCGCCTGTGTTTGGAGGCACCGCTCCACCGACCTCTTCCTTGTTATATACATAGTTGCACAACTTTGACCTCACATATCATAAACCTAGGTAAATATTAAGAATATACTTTTATGGTTGGTGTGTAGTTAAAAATCTAAAGATAAAATCATTTTTTAAATAAAAGAAACAAAAAAGTGGGGGGCCTTGGACTTAGGTGTTTAAGTAACATAAAAGATATATGTACTAATATAAAATGGATAGGTGTGTGTGTGTGTGTGTGTATGTGGTGTGTGAGTGGTGTAAGTGGGTGTATGTAGTGTGTGTGTGTGTGTGTGTAAATTATGAAAGCTTAAAAATCAAATCAAATCATTGGCATCATTTGGTTATCATATAGTCGTAAGCCAATTGTATATATGTTTCTTAC
This sequence comes from Aproaerema taeniolella, assembly GCA_949987775.1. Lineage (NCBI taxonomy): Eukaryota > Metazoa > Arthropoda > Insecta > Lepidoptera > Gelechiidae > Aproaerema > Aproaerema taeniolella. Next base: position 18,349,322 of record OX465257.1, on the reverse strand, counting down.
AGTCGTATATAGTTTTAGTGTAGATACTAAGATCCCTATTTATGTAATTATATAATTTAGCAGAGTTACTAGAGTACTGTTTACCAGCAAATACAGTTTTTATAATTGGTACGTCAGCTACAAGATCTTTTCTTCTCCTATTTAGCTTATCAGGATCATATTTTAGCGATTTATGTAGTCTAATGACAGTGTTTTGTAAATAAAGCTTTCTTATTGACAACAGATTTGTTAAATTGTATGTACATACAAAGAACTTGTGGGGAAAGTCAATTTTTTAAACAACATTACTTTTAAAAGTCTACGTTGGGCGCGCTCAACTTCAATAAACTTAGTTTTTGTTACTCCACCCCAAGCTGATATGCAGTAAGTTATAATAGATTGAACAAGCGTTAAATATATACGAGTTAGAAGATCATTCTTTGTGTTTTTATCATGTAGGTAAGAGGCATGATCATTTTTAGGCATAACATATCTTAACGTCTTGAAGATCCAAATAGTTTACGAATTCTTTGTGTAACATACTCAAGGTGGCAATGCCAAGATAGACGTTGATCCAGGTACACACCAAGATACTTAGTATTCGTAACTTTTTGTATAAAGGGGCAATTACATGAAGTATGATTTAAGTAGTTTTATCGCAGCCATGTATCTGGATTTTGTACTCATTTGAAGGTTGGGAGCTATTATAAATACTGTAACAAATAAAGTTTGTTTTTTCAGTGTTCAAGGTTAACAAATTATTTTTTAACCATTTAGCAATCTGAACTAGTCCATTCTCTGCTACTAGCCTAGCTTCCTCCCAAGTATCACCCTTAAACACGATGGCGGTGTCATCGGCATACGAGAGTATTTGCGCGTCCTTGATCCTCATATCACACAAATCATTTATATAGATTTAAAATAATGTAGGACCAAGAATACTACCCTGTGGTACACCGTATGACACCTCCCCGTATTCACTGGTACTGTTTGCAAGTTTGACCTTTTGTCTCCTACTTGATAGATAGTCAGTAAAAAGAAGAAGCGAGGTTCCTCTTACTCCAAGAGCTTCTAATTTGTGAATGAGGATAGGGATGGACACAGTATCAAATGCCTGTTTTAGGTCTAAAAATACTGATAGACAACATTTGCGCTTATCAAGTTGTTCCACAACCAAAGACGTATGTGTAATAACAGCATCCTCCGTTGACAGGCCCTGACGAAAACCAAATTGGTTCTGAGAAATAAGGTTAAATTTGTTTAAATATTTAAGTACCTAGTCTTATGTTTAAGAGTTTCTCCAGAATTTTGGAAAACGCTGTTAGCACTGAAATGGGCCTGTAGTTGTTAACTGCACCCTTATCCCCACCTTTATGTACAGGAGTAATAATAGATTGCTTTAGTGGTTTAGGGAAAACTCCTTGGTCAAAACAGAGGTTGACAGCATGTGTTATTACAGGTACCAAGACATTTTTAGCCAATTTTACAAAAGAAGAAGGAATATTATCCCAACCAGGTGCTGAGACAGATCTTAGATTACTTATTACATTAGCGACCTCGAAGGGGTCAGTTTGGAATAATACAAAAGAGCAAGTTCTGGATCGTCGATTTTTTAAATATGTATTAAGTCTTTTCGGTTTGGATTAATGCTCTGAGCTAGTTCTTTACCTATATTTATGAAGTATTTGTTTACAGCTTCTGCAGATTCTGTTGGAGTTGGAGTAATGTTTGATAATTCTATGTTTGTACTAGTAGGTTTATTTGTGTAGGTAATGTTTTTAATATTTTTCCATAAAAGTTTATAGTTTTGAACAGTTTTAGAAAGAAGATCTCTATCATATTTATTTTTAGCTGATTTTACCAACTTATTACAATAATTTCTGTATCTAGAAAAGGTAATTTTGTTAATAACATTATATGGATCCTTTTTATATTTTGCTTGAAGGGAATTTCTATTTCGAATGCATCTCAGAATACTAGGTGTAATCCAAGGTTTTATTATGCGCAGTTTTGAAGGTATATTTGTTATTTTTGTGTTTTCCGTTAATATGGAGCTCACTATATAAGCTAGGCGATCAAAAACAGCAGTAGGATCAGTACAAAATAAGAGCTCTTCTAGGTTGGATGTCATTAGTTGACTAAGTGCAGTTTCATAATCAATAGTAGTTTTAGTTTTAGGTATGTGAGACACTTTTGGTTGCTTGGAGATAACTAAAAGTATGGTAAAATGGTCAGTCGTTGAAGTATGTAGTATTGCTATATTAGCTGAGTGCTTTTTCGTGTTTAATTTAAGCATGACATGGTCTAGGCAGTTAGGTCCTCTAGTAGGAATAGTCGAAACATACAGTCGAACATAGAACCTCCTCCTTTTTTGAAGTCGGTAAAAATTCCGTAGACGATCAATTACACCATGCTCAATTACCTAACATGCATGACGTGAGTTTGTATTCTTATGTCTCTTCAAAAAGTTATATAAAAGTCGTTGACAGATGTGTTTTTACAAATGCCGAACATATGCGCAATGGCAATACTTTAATTCGTGTTTTGACGAGTGCCAAACGGGCTGTCGTGGTAACATTTGTTTATTCACGTAAAACAGAAAATATGACTCAAAATTAATGGATTTTCAGAAATAACAATTTCAAAACTACCTACGGAATACAATTCGCTAAAAGCTCTTTGTCGGCCGCATGAAACTTCTGTCAGAAAAACTTTGTAGTACATTTGATTCATATGTGAGGGGGGTCACACTGTCAAAAATATCCAGTCAAATACCTGTCATTACATCTCGGAAACTGAAGAGCTTAACATTATGTTAAGCTTGAGACAATTTTTTTCTGTTATATCTCTTGTATATCTCTCTTTTATGGTTTTGTGTCTGCGCCACATTAGACTATCACACAAAGGAAGTGATAGCCCAGTTGGTAATGAGCTAGACTTGTGATTGGAGGGTCGCGGTTTCAAATCCTGGTGCGAGCCTGTACCACTAAATTCGTCTTTTCGGATTTATGTACGGATTTCTAATGATCACTTGCTTAACGGTGAAGGAAAACATCATGATGAAACCCGCCTGTCCAAGAAAATTAATTTTCGAAAGACGAGCGGTCCACCAACCCGCATTGGGCCAGCGTGGTGGACTATGGCCTAAAACCCCGTCGTGTTGCGAAGGGAGGCCCGTGCCCCTCGGTGGAGACGTGGGCTGATGACGACACAAAAAAAACACCTCAACATTATATCCTCCAATGTTACTGACGGATAGTTACCTATGCTAGTGTTACAATTGAGAATAACCAATACTCTTTTAATCTTTTCGGCAAACACTTGATCTTTTTCTTCTTACCAGCCCATATACGTCCCCACCGAGGGGCACGGGCCTCCCTTCGAAACACGAAGGGGATTTAGGCCATAGTCCACCACGGTGGTCGCTGGCCCAATGCGGGTTGGTGGACCGCTCGTCTTTCGAAAATGAATTTTCTTGGATGGGCGGGTTTCATCACGATGTTTTCCTTCACCGTTTAGCAATTGACAATTAGAAATCCGTACATAAATCCGAAAAGACGAATCTAGTGGTACAGGCCCGCACCAGGATTTGAAACTGCGACCTTCGGATTACAAGTCTGGCTCATTACCCAACTGGGCTATCACCGCTGATGCGTTCTTGATGCGTTCTCTTTATCTCCTTTGATCTCCAAAGTTTTCTATTATTGCTGTTGCAGGCCACTTTGCTCCACTTTATTTAGACCACGTTGTTTCTGTGAGCTGTCTTGCTGATCAGTATCCCTTTTGAACTCGATAATGGCTGCACTTTAGTTAGCGTCCATTAGCTTCTGCTAAATAGTCCGACCAACCTAGTTGGTAGGAATAGAGACTAGCTAGGTGCTTTTAAATATTTCAACGTCATTAAATAAAGCATTTTAATTAAATCTTCATGTGCATTTGACATTTTTGGCTGAGATTTCGGGTCAGGAGTAGGTATACTGACTTATCCCTTTTTACCCATTTATGAAACCTTTCGACCGTTGTAAATGAAGACATACTTATTTACTTTTAGGACTGCCATGAAAATGTCCATTCCAGCATTTTTAAAAACGAAACCCACCAGAGCCACTGCCCTAGGGCTTGGTTTTTGTATATTAGGTAGTCAAATCCCAATATTGACGTGGAACAACATTTTTATTGCTAACTGTAACCTTTAACCTTCAAATGGAACTACGATGACCACTTACCGCTTTACCTATCTCGAAAGGTGATAGTATCAATGACTGGATAACTATGACGAAAGCGCCGTTTTTTTGTGATCCCAGGATTTTGTCCCATTAATGGGACCACGAGGGAGAACTGTTCCTCGTAGTCCCAGTGCTATGTTCGGTAATTATCTTCCTGTATATATTCTTCTAGTATAGATACATTAAAAAAAATAACCTGCATAGATAAACTTTTTTGTGTGTGTCTTCCTAAATAGATAAATTTAAAAAATATATATAAATTAAAATATCAACTTTAGGTATTATTATTTAGGTATATTTATTTATTTCAATCTTTCTAAAAAATGTCCCACCGAAATATCACCGCGGATCAGCTGTTGTTGGTAATCCATAATGTTCTCATCCCGCTTTACAAATTCTCGTATCCTTTCTGATGACTCCGAGAATTCTTGTTCTCTATCAACCAGAATGTTTAATAGGCGTAATACAGATTTGGGATGGCGTTTCTTCATGTTAATCTACATTGAATCTACCCAATGATTTGAGGCAAAATCAAACAAATTATTATCACATAGTAACAAACAAACACCAATCTTAAATTGTCTGAATTTTAAATAGGCTTTAAATACCCTATTTAAACGTGCACCCGACAAAGCAAATAGGTTACAAATGTCAGTTGAAAAGAGCATGATGTATGGTGCTCTTTACAGCTTTGTTCTTTATAACATCGTTAAATGCGCCTTGATGTCTGAACTCACAGTAGCGCGTGCGCCGGAAGATATGAAAAGATGAAAATGGGAGCGACTCTCATAAAGATCATCTTTATGGTAGTGTAACAGGAATGTTTCTAGGTTAAGAGTAATAATTATAACAGCCCGTAAGATCCTCAAGCTAAGACATAGGTCGTCAACGCATTGGGTGCCTCAGCAGCTCAAACACGATGGCGATAAACTCGCGCGGTGCGCCACTCGGCTGACGCTGAAAATTCACTTTGATTGCGCGAGGGCCCCGCGCAAAGGCTTGCTCACCCTCTGGCGTTGTCAATGTTGACATTTTGACATAGGACCGCGGCGCATTACGCGCGCTTTCACCATCGTGGGATAGGCAAAGAGGCAGACTCTGAAAACGATGGCGTGACGATCTGGATGCCTATATTAAGAACTGGTCGGGGTTTCAAATTATTTCAAATTATTTTTATCAAAAATATGAACGCAAAAATATGAAAAAATATATAAAAATAAAATATTATGTTCGGATATTCGTGGCGACATGTTCATCACCGGATAGTGACAATATCGTCATGTCAATCGTAATTGCGTTCGTAATGTAGTGTTACAAGTTCATTTAACCAGCTGTCCACCCACATTTCAGATTCAAGAGATAAGAAAATAAAAATAAAGACTTTATGACTTTATTAAATTAGTTAAAGGGGTGATTTTCTAGGACAGCCTTACTACTTACTACTGAGACAACCCAGAACAGAGTTCTCTGGCGCAAATATGTGTGGAGATCCGACCCCAGATAAACTGGGAACATTAGTTGGACAACGAAGAAGAGAAACTTTATTTAAGATCCTCGCGGTTATTTTCAGAGCGCCGAAACATCGGATACTAAATTAAATCAAAAAATCGTGGTACCTAAGAACCCGTTGTAATATGTTTAAACTTGGACATGTACTTCAACTGTATAGCAATATGGTATGACTCTTTCCATTGTATGTAGAATTAGATGATGGATAACACAATAAACAACATCAGTTCTTCTTCTTCCTAGCGCTTAGTGCCGTTTCCCATTCGGGGTAGGTACGCTTAACCATGATCCTGGATTTGAGAGATACGATTACAGTGGAGCGGCTCAACATCAGTTACACAATGAAACATTCCTCTTTGAAATCTAAATTATATTTATAGAAAAACAGATGTGCTATCACAATAAGAAACCGTGGAATCCAAAACATTTGGAGTAGTGGAGCTTTGGTTTTTTTAAGAATTGAGAAAAGCAACAGAAATAATATCAGCCGCCTTTCTTTACAACGGACTCATTAATAAAAATTAAAATTCTCCTCGAATTAAATTAATCAGAAATTATGCTACTCCCGGAGTATTAAACTATTCTGTGGAAATTCCAACTTCTATGCTGGACTGTGGGAGTGAAAGAAAAACTTAGAAGATGCTAGCTGCCAACTCTTCCCAGGCATACTGGAGACACCAGTACTTACTGGGATTCGAGAGTTTTGGTGTATCGACGGCGAAAGGCGGACACCTATCACCATTATACTCATGTTCCATCTAGTAAACTTAGAGTGGTTCTCGAACTACATGACGTTCTGCCTACCCCAAAAGACTATAGGCGTGTATGGATGGATAGAAATTCCAACTATCTCGAAAAATAAAAAGATATACAATACTATGCCTAGATGTTCTCGTGACAGGACATTCGGAAAAGTAGCACGTTTATCCTGGAAGGTGTGGTCATTCTGAAAAACGATTTCATGAAAGGTCATATTTTACATTTATTTTCGAAATTTTTGATGATAAAGTTATCTTAACAAATTTTGTATCAGATTGTTCATTAGTAACATCCAATTATGTATTTTACGAAGCCATTAAACAGTACAGTGCTTCTCTGTTTTCTTATTGTGGTTCGGCAAATTACGTTGTCGAAATATATAAATCGATTTTCATAAGACAACAACGAGACCGACACTGTTTGCGAAGAGACATTAAGAAAATAGACTTCATATCTCTCGGCAAACTTGTACAATGCGTCCGAACTAATAAAATCAACTGACATCTTTCTAATAATGAGAATAGCTTTGTTTATTTCAGTCTGTTTCCATTGCTTCTTTTACTCTGTGCCCGTTAAACGCAATAGGTGCCCATTATTAGTGGATAGTAATTAAGGGAGGAGTATCTTCCAAATGAACACTTCACACGTTATCCTGTCCCTCCTCCAATCATAACAGCTGTGATATAACAGGAAATGTGTCGCCGGGCTGTCATTCCGTCTGTCCCTTATTTTTATACGTCCAGATGCTGAAATCAGAGTCGTCGTGTTACGCGCAATTTCAGACCGATGAAGAAAATTATTTTGTTTTGTTGCAGTCGTAAAACTAACAAGCAGTAGCGTAGCATAACACGGGCGTAGCAAATGGTTTTCCATGGAGTGAGGTAATATCTCGTTGCTGTTTAGGTACTAGAGTCTGGCCAACGAAAGCTGACCACGAAAAACGGCGACAGATTTAAAATTCGTCCTCTGAAAACACTGAGTATACACTGAATAAACGGAGTTAATACTACATATTTTATTTTCTACTAATTTGATTTGATTTTTTTCAAGAAGAATAGACATTGTTCAATTCTCTCAAACGGCGTTGTGAGTTTTTTCACAGACTTTTGTCTACTTTATTCATTTAAGAACAATAAACATGAGCAACGGAGTCCTTAGATTTTGATTGAAATCGACAGCAGCCTAGATTCAACAAAAAAATAAATGAATATTTTAATTCTTCTTCTTCCTAGCGCTTAGTCCTATTTCTCATTCAGAATACGCTTGGAATTTGGTAGGTCAAATTTATTCTAAATATACACACTAAAACTGACATACTTTTTACATGAATTATCTTTTTTTTTTGAATACGTTAATAAAGAGGAAAAGCCCTTAAACCATAAATAAAGTATCACCTAAGGACATTTTATTTGACGATCGGTTTGGTCTTTATCGACGGGTCCTGGGTTCGAGTCGCGGAAAACATTTGTTTTAAATCAGGCGTTTGTTATCGGGTCACGCGTGTTGTGTCTGTCTTTAAGTATGTTCCGAGGGACCCACGACACAAGGGAAAACCTTAGAGTGGGCGTTTGAGTGGGTAGTTTTTATTTTTTATTAATTTCCTTTTCGCATATGTCGTGATATCTGTGAAGATAATCTACTGTCTGCAGTGTTCCGTAACGTCGGACAGCTGTTGGCCATTACCGTCGACTTTGAAGCCGCATTAAAATGTGTATTTTGTTTCAGAGCCCACTGATTCGTCATGCACAAGAAATCACACAAGAAAAAGGTTTGTGCTTTGTGTTCTTGTATTTTTAGCTAAGAGGCCGGTAGGGATCTATTGTAAAGCAAATGACGATGATGATATAAAGAACAGCAACTATTATTTGTACTTCTTTGACAAAGAATAAAGTATCTATGAATTACTTCGAGCAAACAAGAAATTTTTTATTGACTTCATTTATTATAGAGAGCACGTCAGCAAAAAGTGTATCTATCTATCTATATACATAATATTTAAAAATTAATTGCTGTTCGTTTGTCTCGCTAAAACTCGAGAATGGCTGGACCGATTTGGCTAATTTTTGCCTTGAAATAAAAGTGAAAGCTCAGGGAAAGTTTAAAAGGTGATAAAAAATAACAACTAGTTTACAAACGAAGATTAATGAAACTATTATATAAAGCCTGTATCTAAATCATCTTGCAACATCATGTCTCCCGGCGCCTCAGAATGAAATAACAAACCATTGCAATAAAATCCCGAATATCAGAATGCGACCACACAATTTGCCAGTGCCAGGGCTGGCATGCTCACCACTATCGGCATTTGGCAACTGGCTTTGGCACTTATTCGTTGATCAACTTGAGCAACGTGGATCGATGACGACGCCAAAACAATACGATTCATGAGAACATTTGCCTCGAGACCTTTACTGCTAATGCTGTGAGTGGTCGTCAGGTATCTGATTCAAATTGACGCTTGTCAAATTTAAAGTTTGTCCTTTGGATTTTTATTACACTGAGTGCAATCTCCCGTGTTAGTTCTCCTTGTTAGTTATTGTACCTATTAACAAGTTTTTACCGTCAATAACAGATTACACTTCAGCTGGATATAGCCAATCTATAGCTCTTACCCAATATTATAAACAATGTTAAAATTACTATAATAACAACTTCTGCAGTTTATTGGTTTGTTGTCCTTAAAAATTTGGGTTTATGATTGGCATATGGGGAAACTCAAAGAAAAGAGAAAATTCTATAGGTATACCTCTACAAGCTATGAATACATAGGAAGCTTATAGTCGGTCTACATCTCCAATTACTGGCATTCTATGAATAGATAAATTGTTTCATGAGGCCATAACAAAATGTGTGATAGGCATAGAGCCACTAAAACGCAGATTTAACAAACCTTTCACTGGTTCTCTAGCTACAAGATTTGTCCCTAACTACGTTAACTACAAGGGTAATGTGACAAGATGACTTTGTCCACTGCTATCTAAGCGGTGACAGACATGTGTCGGCAGCTGATGTGTTACCTCGCTCGATATTTTCTTGACATCGTCGGTTTTTTTAAAGATAATATCTATTAGTGTTGTTTTCTCGTCAATATTAGTTCAAGGGCTTTGTCGTTAACTAAGCACGTGACAAAATGCTTGCGATGATTGTCTAGGTACTTCGAAGCTGAGTTTTGACGTTTTAAGATTTTGATTTTGACACATAACTTAGGAATACTTAAAATGCGGGGTACCGCAAGGTTCAATCCTAGGATCATTACTTTTCATAGGGCAAATTCTTCGAGTAGGTAATGTTTTAAAGCAATAGTCTTTAAAACTTCAAAGTAACTAGCGTAGGTTCTTACCTAGGCACCTATCTATGCCAGTACCTATTCAGAAACTTCTGCTTATTATAAACTTTATCGTCGAAAATCAGATTCAATAAATCATATGAAGATCACGCGAGGTAAATAAAGCTTGTGCAAACAGCTGCATCCGCTGGATTTTTGCAGAACTGCAGCTGCATTGCCAACTTGTGACAGCTGGAAATACAACCGAGGCTGACTAATGCCCGTCAAGGGCTTCTAATTTAGACCAATTATCATGCATTTGGTTAATATTGACCCATTACAGTAGGCTAGAAATAATACTCAGATCAATTCGGATGATGCGCATGATGCCAAATGTTATGGACGCATTGTGCTAAATGAAAAGATCCTAAATATGTTAAGATAATGTATAGAGTTTCAATAGACATTTTTTTTTATTATAAGATGGGTTAACTCTTGACCTCAATCTTGACCATAAGGTCAAAGATGAGGTCGACGATGGAGCGAGTTAACCCAGAGAATACCTATAAAGGCGCTGATATTCCCACGCATCGACGGAACACAGCCAGCGGTTTGGCGTCGGACTTCGGTAGGAGGGTGGTCGCGAACCAGACGGCCCTTTACAGAGCCTACCACACCGCACGAGACCATAGGAAGGCACCTGAGATTCGGAAAAAAATTAAGTGTCGTTGCCTGGGATGGATTAAGTACCAGGAGGCAGGTCTCATTTGTGTTTAGTTAAATTAGGTTCGATGCACTTAAATTCTCTTTGGGTCTCACGCAGAGACAGCGATTATTTGGATACTGTTAAGCAAAAAGGTGTCAACTGGCAAAAAATCGAGTATAGAGTTATGGGTACCATCGTGTTCGTTGAGACGACGTCTATCGACTTGACAAATTGGTATTACTCAAAAAAGTATACTTTTGTCTTTATTTAGACAACAACATTTTGCAAAACGTTCTATCCTACAAATGGAATTTGCAAAAAGGTGTTAGGGTACTTTGATTCCGTTTAGCAAATTTACATTAACCTATTCACAGTATTGCCAAAATGTTTCAACTCAACTTAAAAATACTTGCAATAAGTGTGATATTTTTAGTGTCAAGAAGAGAAATTTAGCTGGTAGTGACTTGGAACAGGCGGAAAATGAGCATAATATACATTTAAATAATGCCAGAGCTCTTAGAGAACAGATGAAAAGAGACATGAAAACTGCCACCCAAGATGATACAATAGAAACTCTTACTTTTGATCTTAAAAAAACTAACTGTTTACCTAGACTGCCAACAAACCTCGTACCTACTATAAAAGACAACTAAATCTGTATAATTTTGGAATGCATCAAGCAAGTAATAATCAAGGATATTTTAACATTTGGTTAGAGCATGAAGGAGGAAGAGGGACACAAGAAGTGGGGTGTTGTTTGAAAAAAAATAATTTCAAATAATTTATGCGATAGTACGAGGGAGCTAATTTTATGTGGGGGTCAAAATAAAAGCATCAAGTTGGTTTTGATGCTCATGCATATTCTGCACAACCATGAAAAGTTAGACAAAATTACTATGAGATTCCTTCAACCAGGACCTTTCTCCCAAATGATTCTGAATTTGGAATGTGCTTTAAAGACTCACAATCGCCTGTATACCTACTGATGAAGATTATATTAATGTTATGAAAACCTGTCGGAGTAAGAATAAATTTGTGATCAACAAGTTTTGTAAAGACGACTTTCAATCCGTAGATCTTTTGCTAAAAGCGATCACTAACAGGAAGAATGATGTTGACAAAGAAAAAATATACTGGCAAAAGACATTTGAGATAGAAATAAGAAAAAAATGATCCTCATAAACTATATTTTAAATCTGATATTACATCAGATCGTGTCCAAATATTTGATATTGAAAAAAAAAATTATAAGAAGACAGACCGCATTCAAAAATATTGAGCTACCCCTTTTATACCCTGATGGGAGAGCGTTGTCTACAGCTAAAATAAAAGATATGTTAAGTCTTATACCAAGGGACGCTAGTAAGTTTTACGATTTTATAAAAACAACTAGTTCTTCTGAGTATGAAGATGATGTTGATGGGTTTGGGGAACCCGTAGACTTTAATATTTTAGAATTTGAGGATAGGGACGAAGAATAGACTAAGAGCAGTAATGAAAAAAATATAAACTTTAAGAAGATTAATCCATAAAAAAGACGGTAATGAGCGGTAATTGAAAAAGAGTAAGAAGTGTTATCTAATTTTCTAAAAATATTTTAAACTTGCTTTTAGGAAGAACCTACTATGAAAAATGTTTTTGTTTTTGTTGATTTTATTATTAAATTATTACCGTGGAAAAATAATAAGATACACGTATTTTTTAAAGTTCTTTAAGTTTTATATGCTGCTATAAAAGTGATGGTATTGAAACTCTTTAAAATAAGAATATTTTTGTACGGCTTATTGAAATCTCAAGACTGATTAAATAATTTGATTACATTGATGCCGATTTACACATATAAAAAATCGGAAAGATTCATTACATACATAAAAAGTTATAGCGAATTTGAAATGAGGCTACCTTTAAAAAACTTAAGTGCGTTTATCTCGAGATGACTGTAATGCTAGTTGACACCTTTATGCTTAGCAGTATCCATTTCGCATAAGAAGTAAAGACACAAATCAATTAGTCATTTTGGCGACTTTGATATTATCTTTCGGCAACAAATTCAATAAAAATCCAGATCATTCCACGAAAAAAGTCGTAACAATCTCTTTACATTCTCACATATAAAATATCTTAAAATAAAACCACAACGTATGAAATTTCACATTTGATCGGATCGTAAAAAGCTAAATCAATCTCTGATCTTCTGACGTTAATTTTTTATGAGTTTAAAATAAAATATTCTTTAAACTCAACGAGTTCGGCTATATTTCGTAATTTAGCTCTTAATTAGGATAGCACAATATCAACACGGAGAAACGAAACTTTATTTTTAACATTCAATGCGACTATATAAGTGAGAATATTAATACTGTAGAACTGGGGAAGAAATGGAAGATGTTTTTGAAGTTAATCTAAAAGATGCATTTGTTGGAGTAAAAGAATTGCAAAATATTTCCAGACATTAGAACAACATAATGACAACATAACATTTATTAGATCGGACAACACAGAACGTCGTCGTGCCAAAGAGTTTATTAAATTAATTTTACAATAAAAGTGAATGGGACTTTGATGAAGTAAAATATGAAATGAGTTGCAAAATAAAAACGATTCTAGGAGAAAATATATAAATTGAAAATTTGGAAACAGATGAATAAGCGTTTCTGGAAATGTAAATAACGATGAATTTAAATAAAGCGTTAGACAAAACGTAAAGGTCATAAGAACAACAACAAACAAACTATTTATCATAGATTCCTGCCACAAAAAATATGTTATTTTCAGACATTCCTCTAATACCTATTTATTGATATTTTAATAAACAGTATTTTAAATAAATATAAATAAATAAACGTTACACACTCAAAGTCCCACATAAAGGTTTTCCCTTGTGTCGTGGGTCCCTCGGAACACACATAAAGATAAACACAAACACCCACGACCCGAGAACAAACATCTACTTTTTACACAAATATTTGCCCCGACTGGGAATCGAACCTAGGACCCGTCGATCAAGAGGCACCGCCACTACCACTCGACCAAAACGGTCGTCTGTTGAAGACTTCCAGGCAAAGACATTCACAATAAACGGACATTGTGTCTAAAACTTTGTTAGTAAAATTCTCTGCAATCTGCTAGTGAAGAGTTTTTGTGGAGGAATTCAACTCTGAGCTCATAAAATGAGTAGGAAAATGATGATAATTTAGCAAGCTTTACGAATAGAAGTGGCGATGTAATTGTTGTTTGAACACGATCCAAGATATGCGATATAAACAATAGTGAAACTGAAGATCATACTCATTTGTCACATCTGCCGTCTGCCAAGAATAATATTAAGACTATATTGATATGTATATATTAAATTATATTTTTATAGGTAACAACCTATAATACATACATACAATACTAGAAAAATACTTAAAAATATGGATTACAAAAATGTATCTTAAACCTAATTCACACTATTTCATTCAGGAAAGCATACAATGTATTTCGCTATTTATAGAAAACTAAATTATGTTAATGCAAAAAAAGTAAAATACGTGAATTCAAGGTGACATAAATACATATGTATTCACAAGATAAAATAATATTCCGAAGGCTACAGAGGGCGCCTCCATTGAACTTGCAGAAAGTATATATAGCCCAATAGGAGTGTATGTGTCGCTTTATCTTCCAGGACAATCCTGTGGAAAGTTGAAAGGAGAATAATGGGATCTGAAGGGTGGTGTAATGTTTCTTCCCTATTAATTTCCTTATATGAAAATAACAAAGAAACAAGAATAAACAAGAAAAAAGTAGCACATAACGTAGATATAAATAAACAAAGTCTGTAAGAAGAACAATTTGATAGGCGACAGCCGAGGACGCTATAATCCCATCTAATTTTAGCCTTGTACAATGGAATTTGGGCCGGGAGAAATCCCAGTAGATAAAAACGTGAAAATAGAAGGAAAATAGAATTCATATGACAATAAGGGTTAAAACACTCTTGTACTTGTTTACCAGGGTAGGGTAGGGATACTGGAGCCCTTTTGCAGACGGCGAAGTTGATTGCGATTTTAATTGATGGTTAGTGGAGATGTAAGCCAAACGCAGCAGCAGCAATGCCAGCAATGTACAAAAAAACGGTATCATTCTATCGCAATATTAATTTCATCTGGAATACCCTTCTAGACAATGTCACTCTTTGAGCGATATAATAAATGTATGAGATTTACAGACACAATAAGTCACCTACGTTCTTATCAATCCCATACATTTCGGAAGTATCAATCTTAGAAATAACTAACAGAATGTATTCTATAACTCCTGAAAAGACATAATAACGTAAACTTGAAAGGTAATCACCAAAAATGTAGTTCTTGCTTATTTATTGTTCCTATGGGCGTTTTATGAAAATAACAAGTCATATTTTTTATAAGAGAACCAAACATCTATATATATACAGTTTCTTTTTTTTGTACTGATGACAAAATCATATCCCTATTTAGCTACATATCCAATGCTAACTTTTATGGACTCTTCTTTGTTAGGGATACCTTGCTATAATTATGTGTCTTACGTTACTATACTAATTTAGATAATGAAAAATTGTTGTAGTCGATTTCATATTTGCAAGGTTCACTGAGATCACTAGCATCACTAGCATGGTCTATATTTGTTTTAGTATCTAAGCGGGATTCCCATGGATGAAGAGCATTCAACCTTGCCCCTGCAGATTTATGGGATAAATAATCCATTACTTATATTCGGTTAATGTACTTCTGTACATTATATTCAAGTGTTAATTTTATGAGAGTTCCAGATGATTAGGACGCGTTTATTAGCATAAGGTAAACTGCACTGGAATTGTACGTTTTAGTGAATAAGTGGATCCTATCTGATGGAGGGAGGGTTAGCAAAATCATTAGAAAGCTCATTAAACTATATTAAGGTGGGGTTTTTTAATCTTTTCTTTCACTAACTCTCTCTATGAAGAGCATCATGTTTATTTCCGTAGATGACTTATAGAGAAGAGAAGTAATTATTTCCTTTAACACTCAAGTAGGTTAATATGTTTGTATTGTACACCTTAAAAATACATGACGAATATGTTATACATATATGTATATGACTTATGAAGTACTTATCTGAAACCACAGTGTAAACCAGCCTCAAGAAATTCGATTTCACGGTCGTCATATCATTGGCAGGGTTATGAAACAGATTTTTACAACAGCCATTGGCACGCCAGTCAAGTGGCGAGCAGAAATACATCTAGACAACGCCTACAACACATATCCACTCATTCATATCCCTATACGTCATTTAGTATACATTCCCAACTGATTCTGAAGACTTGTTTCTTAATTCATAAAAAAATTGTCTCGCTACTGTCTGTTATTTTTCCGTTGAAATTATTGTGAAATCTGAAGAACTCGTGCGAATGTTTCGACGAATTTTTTGTGTAAGACGCAAGAAAGTATTCCTCATTCTAATATAAAATTTAAAAATAGTGTATTTGAATTTCTTTTTTATTAAAGAACAAGAAGAAGGGGAGGGGAGATGGAAGTAGAAACAAAGAGAATGTCATGGAACCGGAAGTGCAGTCAGATAAAGAAGATGAACAGCGGGAAGAAGAAGTGGCGGTTCCCCAAAATGATGAGAAGAAGCTGTGCTATGAAGTGAAGCATTCGGATGTAATGGGCAGGTTAGTCAACTTTTGAATACTAAAATGTTACAACATTATTTTTTTATATTGTGCAAGCAAAGACATTTTAGACAATGTAAAACTTAATTAGACGCAGCAGGGATAATTTAAAAATGTGAATCAAAGCGAAGAGGAACTTATAGGATATCATCGACATACAAGACTTTATTTCTCTCTAGCAATTGATTTGTTTTATAAAATAATTAAATTTAAATAGGCACACCAATTCATCATTTCAGCATCAACACACATAAAAGCACGAAATCGCTCAATTTCTTCTCATTTATTTATTTTACTGGCCGCTAAAAGATAATTATAATAAATTTTTCGCGGGACTTTTTGTCATTCATTAGTCTTGGGGAAAAAATAGCGTCAGTAAATTTATAGAGACATCAACTGCTGGAGCTCATGCGGATAATACCTGACAAAATAATTCCGCCTATGCTTAAAGCGACTTTGTTATTTATAGCTTATTGATTAATTACTGTCTCTCGGTGAAATATGCTGTTATATCATTATGGTGAAAAGATATATTAAATTCCAAGACAAAGTCCGGGTCCGTAAAGCTAATTAAACTTAACGGACCGCTAAGAAGACGATTTTAGTAATTAAGGAAGACGGGCGATAGAGAGAAATCGCGGAATTTGACATGTTGTGTCAACCCTAAACGAACTGTGAACGGACAGGCGAATAATGATGTTGTGCAATCGAGTTGGTGTTACAGTGTTTTGATTGGGATTAATATGACTGAATTTCTTATGATTAACAATTGGTTTTATTTTAGCGTCTAATAAAGCTGCCTCTGAATCAACGATTTCTGGGTTTGAATCCCGATTGGGGCAACATTTGAGTAAAAAAAAGCAGATGATTGGTCTCCTGGGTGTTCTTGTCCATATTTTTATGTGTCTTAAGCTACCTACGATAATAGGGAAAAGCTTTGACTGTGTGGCTTTAAAAAAAACTTTGCATATTTCTGCTGTCTTATCACTTATGATGTCAATTCCAGATATATAGTAGCGACCCGTGACATCCGAGTAGGCGAGGTGATAGTGGAAGAGCCTGCACTAGCGGTCGGCCCCTGCTCTGGCTGCAGCCTCGTCTGCCTCGGCTGCTATCGGGAGCTCGACGAGGAAAGCTTTGCCAAGTGAGGGTCCTATTCTTCTTCTTATCGTTTAGGTATAGTCAAGTGTGTAGCGAACTTGGCTCACCTTGGTGTCAGAGTTTTCAAACCGCACAATGGCCTTTGACTCGGTTTTAACGATTGTAGTCAATCGACAACAGCCAAGACATATCGAATTTGTTGCGGATTTTTAATCACAATTGCCACCCACTTACCGTTTGGCTAGTAGACTACTACTTGTTTTTCGATATGACGATGTCACAACGAATATCAAAATTATAAAAATGATTTAGACTCAAGAGCGGCTACTAATGGACTGATAGAGTAAAAGGCAGGGCCACTGACGTCAAATGTTTCCCTCATCTTTCAGATGCGAAGGCTGCAAATGGCCCCTGTGCAGCAGCACATGTACTGGGAGGGGAAAGTACACAGGTCACTCTAAGTACGAGTGTGATACACTCCGCACCGTACCCCCGGACTACACCAAACTGGACGACGTCCGGAACTCCTACCACGCTTTGATGCCTTTAAGGTAATTGAATTTTATGGACTTTTAATAACTTAGCATAACCTTAACATCTTACTGTGTTATAAATGCTAGAATACTTACAAATTACCTAAAAAGCAAAGAGAAAACATTACGACAAGCCGGATCGCAGTAAGTTTGAACGTGTTTACCAAAGCTAAACTGCTCACGTTGTATTCAGCCCATGAGAAACGTTGAATACTTACAACAGAAACGTGAGCGTGTAAACACGTTAAAACTTACCGCGATCGGGGGGAAATTTATAAAATGTAAACTAAAACTATACACATCAATACACATCATTTCCGTCACGTTTTCACAAATTTTAAGTAAAAGAAAATCTATTGACTAGAATTTAAAATTCAGGTTTAGCACTTGCTCGTCTGAAAATTATAGCCCTCCATGTATCACGAGTATGCTTTTATAGCTTCTCAAATTGGCCTCTTTTGTATGAAAAATCGTGGAAAATCCCTGGACCGTGTTGATGTGTGTATTTGTTTGCTTTTAAGGCTGTTACTGTAGTATTGTTTTTAAAGAGTACGAAGAACATCTACTGTTTTTGAGAATTTGATACTAAAAAAGGTCAGCCGTGAAGATGCACCCTCCCACAATGAACTCTACTGTCTCCAAATATGAAAATTCCTTTAACTCCAGATGTCTCCTAACAAAAAAAGCCGACCCAGAGAAGTGGCGCAAGATCTCAGAGATGGAAGCCCACAACGAGATCCGGCGTACCCGTGGTGACATCTACCCAAACAACGAGAGAAATGTCGTGCAGAGGATCAAGAAGTGGAAGCTGGACTATGATGCTGAGGAGATACACACCATCTGCGGGATTTTGGAGGTGAGTTTCTTTGTCTATACTACTAATATTATAAAGAGAAAAGATTTGTATTTTTGTATGTATGTTTGTAACGAATAAACTCAAAAACTACAGGACCGATTTCAAAAATTCTTTCATAATTTGACTGCTACATTATCCCCGAGTAACGTAGGTTTCATAATTTTCCCGAATTCCTACGGGGATGAAGTCCCGCGCGGAAAACTAGTTAAAAACTAGTTTAAAAACTTAGTTCACTAAAGCATCTTGTTTTAGTGAACTCAAGGTACACCTGGAATATTTCATGATATCAGCTCTCTGTATAACGTTAACCTAGATTTCAGTACCTATTGTACGATTAAATTGGAATCACCATTCCTTTTGTAGTGATTTATAGCCTTTCAGCAACAGCTACCATAAGTCAGTACTCAATATTTTTACAACACAGTTAAAAACTAACAAAAGCAATAATAAGAACACTACAACACCTGATTGACAATCTCTACTTTATTCTCCAACTCTATGTGAAGCATAAAGTCTGGCCATCGAAAGCTGTCCACGAAAAACGGTGGCAGATAAAAAAAATTGTCTGCTGGAAACTGTTTTCTACATATAAAAACACACTTCTATGTATCTAACAAAAAGAAAAAAGTCAAATAAAATTACTCTAGCCCTAATGTGATCGTAATAAATGGCTTAGAAAGAGAATAAGAGTTCAGACCATCAAATGAGTCTCCAATTTGAACCTCCAGGTGAATGCGTTCGAGGTGGGCGGCGCCGGCGCCAACGCCCGCGCTCTGTACGACCGCGCCTACCTGCTGGCGCACGACTGCACCCCCACCACCACTCACACGGACGCTGAGAAGGCTCCCGGCAGACCCATCATCGTCAGGGCTTCCGTGCCGCACAAGGCTGGGGACTTGATATCCTTGTGTTATGCTTACACTTTGCAGGTTCGTGGAGTTTTTTTAATGTGGCAAGTGTGTGCTCTTTTAACCCCAGTAAGAAATCCTATCTAATGGTGATATTATCATCTTCTTTCGGAAGTTATAAATATTTCCTAAGAGCTTAGTTACCTACCACAATGCACCTACCATTTTGTCATCTGTATTATTTGACCATGTATAATTTTCTAATGTTTGTTGTTTTTTATGGACAAATAAATGCCGTTTGTTATTATTATTATATCTGGTAGTTTACCTACAGCGAATTGCCATCTTTAGAAGACACGTCGTATTATCGTATATGGTATGCTTTCCAAGCCTCTGTTCAGCGGATAGATTCCGTCCTAGTTAGTCAATCGCATAAAGGTGAAGATATATTAATGGAGTACTCAATGTCTTAGGTCTGTCTTACAGAACGTGACTCAGACTCTGATCTATACTTAGGTAGCAGTCGTCTTTTTATTTTAATAGGGAGAGAAAGAGACAATCAATACTTCAGTGTAGATCAAGAACTTTGTCTCCTTCTTTATGCAATGTGGGGACCGGGAGATGTGGCAATGAGAGACGTGTACGTTTATTGACTGGGAGGCATTGACTTGCTTACATATATTTATTTATTTATTTATTTAATAGGTACATCAACAGTAGTACATATATTTTTAAGGTATATAGTATTATAGTTGTACAGTTATGTTCTTATATGTCTACCAATTACAGATGTACACAACATTGTTAACATAATTGGGTAAGACAACACATGTAAACTATGAAAACAAAACAAAACAGTTATTCTAAATAAATGAGATCAGATCACAGACAAAATAATTAAATAACATATATATTGTATAATTATTGTCGACTTAGGATGGACGAATCTGTAGAAGACATTAGTTTCAGCAAAGTGTTTTTGAAATTTAAAAACTTAAAATGAAAAACGTCCAGTTGATCGTTATTAATTAGATTATATTCGGAACAGATTCTGGGAAGTGGACTACGTTAGTTCTACATCGAGGGATATACTTATACTTACTAGTTACAACTAAGAGTGAGGCGAGGTGCGTGGCATACTACATGTAATATTATTATGGGCCTTAGGTATTGCTCCAAGTATGTAATAAAACCGGCTGTATTCAGCTCATTGGTTTTTTAACGTTGACATGGGTTTTTATAATTTCAATGTATCTTGCTTATACTGCTAATGGTAACTTACTCAATATTCAGGGCACCCTAAGACGCCGCGAGCACATAAAACTGAGCAAGTTCTTCGATTGCTGCTGCCGACGCTGCAGTGACGTCACGGAGCTGGGCACGTACTGCAGCGCGTTCTGCTGCCCGCGCTGCGCCGGCCGCGTGCTCAGCACCCACCCGCTGGAGCCGGCTGCTGACTGGGCCTGTGGGGATGTAGACTGTGGGTATAAGATGCCGGCAGCTGCTGTTGATATGCTGCTCAAGAGGTCAGTTTGGGTAAAGCGCCTTTAAAAGGTTCAAGAGATTGCGAAAAATAGGCTAAGATTCGCTTTCTGATTCGCAATGGGAATTGGCAATAATGATGATGTCGGTGGTGATATGCTAAAGTTTGGGCTAAAGGGGTCTGGTTTAAGGACTGGGCTCGTCCTTTGACCACTTTGGGCCTCTGTAGGTATCAGTAAGAATGACGAAATAAGTCAAGATGGCTTTCCTTGCAGAATTTGATTAGTTTTAAATACATAATGAAAAAAAGTAAATATTAGTGTTAAAAGTAAAATTAGATAGGAAATAGAAGTAAAATTTCAATATGTAAATCGACAATCGTCTTGTCTGTCTGTCTGTCATATTTCATCATTGTTTCAGACTCACCGACGAGTTCGACGCAATAGACGCGAACGACGTACCAGGTTTCGAGTCATTTCTCCACAAATACCGCAACGTCCTCCACTCGTCGCACTACCTGCGGCTGTCGGCGCAGCACTCGCTCAGCCAGCTCTACGGGAAGGTGCAGCACTACCTCATACACGAGATGCCGGACCCGGAGCTACGCAGGAAGATAGACATCTGCAGGGGACTCATGAAGGTCTTCGATGTTATTGAGCCGGGGTACTCTAGGTTGAGAGGTTAGGATGTTTTAATGTACCTAATGCCTTTAGTTAATAGAGTCAGGAGTCAATTTACGGATGTAGAGGAAATATTTGGCACTACATGATACGTAAGATCATTGTATAATATCATGTCCCGGAGCTACGCAGGAAGATATACAACTGCAAGGGGCTCATGAAGGTCTTCGATGTTATTGAGCCGGGGTATTCCAGGTTGAGAGGTTAGGATGCTTTAAAGTTCCTAATGCTTTTAGTTAATAAAATCAGGAGTCAATTTACGGATGTAAAGGTAATATTTGGCACTACATGATACATAAGATGCCGGACCCGGAGCTACGCAGGAAGATAGACATCTGCAGGGGGCTCATGAAGGTCTTCGATGTCATTGAGCCGGGGTATTCGAGGCTGCGAGGTGGATGCTTCATTTTATGAAAGTAAAATTTTTTTACCACTCTGGACTGGGAGCGAAAGAAAAACTTGGAATGTTCCAGCTGCCAACTCTTCCCAGGCATACTGTAGAAACCAGTAATTGGGCCACGAGGGTTTTGCTGTATTGTGGGCAAAGAACTGATAACCTCTCACCATTATACTTATATTTCATCTAATACTCCTTAAATCATATGAGGCGTGAAGTGGTTACAGAACCACATGACTGCCTAACCCGAAAGGGAGTATAGGCGTGAGTGTATTGACAGAGAGATAGAAAAATAATGTCGATACATTCTGATCCAACAAAATCTAGCCTATCCCTGGGAACTATGCCACCGGTGATGTAGCCAATAAGTATATCGATAGAGTCACTTTTGGGCTGAAGCAATGTAAAGTAAATCGGCCCCCCCTGTTACTAGAATCTTAAAAAATCAGATATCGTATCCTGAAACAACCAACTCGACTTCAATAGGTACATTTCCTAAAGACTATCAGCACCACAGAAAACAGAAAATGTGTTGTTTCCGGGCTTCGAACCCTTCTCCCTCAAATGTAATACCTCCCATTGCCTGTTTCTCTCAATCAAATCTGCGAAAAAGTACAGCAGTAGGTACATAATACATGACATGCAGGAGGCAGAGCTGTACCGGCAGATAGACACATACGCAGAGGACTCATGAATGTGTTCGATTTTATTGAGCCGCTTGAGAGGTGAGATTAGTCCGGATTCCCCTCTTGGAGGGCTACCATCAAATATGTTGATATCGATTGGTATACATTGCTGTGTTTAGTATAAATCTGTGTTTAGATTTCATTTACATATACGGGCCAGGATAGCAGTTTCTGTTCCTTGGATACACAATCTGCCCCAAACTCCGAACCGAACGTACCCTAGTCTGCAGCCGAAATACACTGGGCGTCAAAAATAAGTAGTACAGTTTTAAAATTGCGATTTCTCCCAAACTATAAAACTTAGACCTTTGAAACAAAAAAGGTTAAAAAGAAAATTTAATCTTATTCAATAAAAACTTCATGCATTATAAGAACTTATAATGCTTGACTTTAAAAAAAACGAATAAATAAAAACACTTTTTTTAAACTGTTGAAAGGTGTTGTCTTACTTAGGATTTTTGTGTTTGACACATTCGCTGCTGATAAAGCAATTGTAATTGAAAAGCATAGGTATCTTCAGAGAGTAAATTTGACTAATCATGCCTCTTTCACCAGAAGAATGTGCAAGAATCTTAGCTTTTCTCGAAGTGGGCATCAGTATGCGTCGTACTGCAAGGAGGGTGGGTGTAACTTTAAGAACGGTTCAGCGAGTAAAGCAAAGGTACGAAGAGACTGGAAACCATCTAAGGAGACGAGGTAATGGCAGACCCAGGTGCACAAGTACCCGAGAAGATCGCTTTATTGTTTCCACTGTGTTAAGAAATCGACACCTTAATGCAGTTGAGGTTCAGCAACAGCTTCTTCGGACCCGAACAGACTACATCAGTGAGAGTACAGTGAGAAGAAGACTTGCTGAAGCTAACCTGAAGCCTCTAAGACCAGCAAATGGCCCCAAACTTGAGACAGAGCATCGCGTAGCAAGACTACGCTACGCCCGTCAACACGTACAATGGGGCGAAGAAGAATGGGCTAGAGTTTTATTCACAGATGAGTCTCGATTCTCTTTATACACTTCAGATGGACGGCGGAGAGTCTACAGACGACCCGGTGAGCGATACATTCAAGCTTGTATCTCGGAAAGAGTCCAATATGGCGGGGGCTCTGTACACGTATGGGCTGGTATCTCTTCAGAGAGTCGCACAGAGCTTGTGGTAATAGAAAATGGGACTTTGACTGGTGAAAGATATGCCTCGGAGATCCTCAACGAGTATGCAGGGCCATATTTAATAAATATGGGTGATGGAGCCATCCTAATGCATGATAACGCCCGGCCACACACTGCTCACCACGTACAAGAGTACATTCAGGAGGTTGGCATCAACTTGATGGCTTGGCCATCGAGAAGCCCAGATCTCAACCCGATTGAACACGCCTGGGATGAGCTTGGGAGGCTAGTCAGAAGGCGCAGTCCACCTCCTGCCACACTCAGGGCTCTAAAACATGCGCTGATAGAAGAATGGGAAAATATTCCCCAACACCGCCTCCGAAACTTAGTGTTCAGCATGCCAAACCGGATCCAAGCTGTAATTAGAGCCCGAGGCGGCAACACAAGTTATTAAATTGTGAAAAAGTTCCAAAACGTGAAAATTAAGTGGTTGACATATCGTTAAAAATTGATACTTTTTAGTATTTATCTTAATTTTAAGTTTGAAACTTTATTCATGCCAAATAAAATATAACTTTAATAAACTTCGTTAAGTTTACTATAAACTGCTTTTTATTTCATAAGTGTAACTACTATAGTTTAGGAGTAATTGCAATTTGAAAAGTGTACTACTTATTTTTGACGCCCAGTGTAGAAGCAAAAGACAAAAATATTATACAAGAATTTCGAAAAAAATTATCAAACAACACCTAGGTAGCTGTTTTTGAATAAAATTTAAAATTTTAATTAGAACCAATGTATCATTGATGAAAAAGTAAAGAAAACTAATGTTAATTTAGACTTCATTAATAAAAAATACCAACAGGAAGGTAATTAAACTGTAATATTTGTTTCAGGTGTAACATTATATGAACTGCACGCTCCTCTGATGATACTGACGACAAGGGATTTTGAAAGAAAAGCAATCTCTAAAGAGAACCTGAGAAGTCGTCTCAAAGAGGTAATATTCCAAATCAAGTAAATTTTAGATTCACAAAGATTGCAAAATTAGACTCTGTATCCTGAAAGATTCAATGCGACTTCAAAACCTTTTCTAAGATAAGTAATTTTAATTAGAAAAGACAGGGCAAGCATATGCCAATTCTAAAAAGGGACAAAACCCTAGGAGAAAGAAGTATTGCCCTGCTAACTAGGCGTAGATTTAAAAGAACGAATATATATGTATATGTGGGTAATTAAATCCTTTAATGTACTAGGTACTTTACTACTTTGAATAATTTTAAGTAACATCCTATAAAATAAAGCTATTTTTGACTTTAACTTTGAACGCCTAACAATCTAGCCATGGCATGCAAGATGTAACATTCAATTTAAATCTAAAGTTTTTCCCGAAACACTTACATCTGGATAAACTCATCTCTTAAAAGAAGAAAACGAACACGCTTGTTTCATAGCTTTTCAATTCTTTCAGATCGTAGGTTATTTGACAGAAGCAGCTCTTATCCTGGGCTTTGAGCCTCCGCAGTCGTCTGAAGGTCTCATGGCGGCAGCAGCACGAGACGCGCTTAAGAAGATCAAGACTTGGGAACAAATCATTGGAAAGATCTCATGAGGATAATAAGAAGAACCAAGAATTTGGGAGATATTTGGATAAAAGTTGGAAAAAAATTTGGATTCGCTTTTTGGAATGGACACAAGACGATGAAATTGTTAACTTAGGAAACCATATTTCGTATAACGACTTTTTCTAGTTTTAATTTTCTAAATGTTGCTAGATGACTAAATGTGATTCATAGGTTACTTACGTAGTGTTTTATCTAAATGGATTTATTAATCTTATTTATTTATTCTAATGTTTTCTAGATATCTTCCTACTTTATGCTCTTGTGATTATTTCTTAATCTTTAAAATAAGATCTTATCTTTGTATTATTTTGTACCTGTAACAACCTAATTTTTAAATGAATTTGTGAGTCCTCCTAATACTACTTACAAACTAGTAAGTCATCTACATAAGTTATAGAAATATGTATTTTTTATTTCTTTGTAATTGTAACATTGTCGATCTATTTATTCATTCCTTCTACTAAAAGACATTTAAAATTATTTAGTGTGTTCTATTTATTTTCTTAATTGTTTTATAGACACTAATTTGGCATTTTCAATCATATTAAACTATGTTTTAGTAAACTTTGTTTTATTTCAGAAATCTTTATTGTTTAAAAATCTGAAAAAAAAAATCTACTTCCTATATCAGCATGTCAGCTGATCAGATAGTTGTATGGAGAACAGAAACTTTTTTTAAAATTATTTTAAGTACTTTAAAATGATATCTGCTTAGGGGGCGTCCATTAATTACGTGAGGTGTTTTGGGGGGGGAGGGAGGGGGTCAGGCCGGATCTCACTCAATCTCACGTGGGGGAGAGGGGGGGGTCTCTACAAATATCACGTAATATTTTCCTCCAAAAGAAATAGTGTTAAATTGTAGGAAAGCTAAGTTAAACCAACTAAACCATGTTCTTCCAGTAGCCACTCTGAGTTCCCGTGGACTGAATTAGAACAATCTTTTTTTTTTCAAATTTAAATTGGTAAATCATAGCTGTTTTTTATTTTTAGATTTTTAAAAGTTAAAAAATAATTAGGCAAAATAAGTAAGTTTTCTAAATAAATTACCAATTAACGTATTTACACTAAAACTAAGCATTTTCATAAAACTCACGTGAGATAAAAGGGGGAGGGGGGGTGTCGAGCCAAATCTCACGACATCTCACCAGAGGGGGTGGGGGGGTCGAAAAATCGCCAAAAACACCTCACGTAATTAATGGACGCCCCCTTAGGTTATTTGGGAAAAGTTGTTCAGTTACTTCCTTAATTTTTTCTTAATAATTTGCTTCATTTTCGAAAGACGAGCGGTTCACCAACCCGCATTGGGTCAGCGTGGTGGAATATGGCCTAAATCCCCTTCGTGTTTCGAAGGGAGGCCCGTGTCCCTCGGTGGGGACGTATATGAGCTGGTAAAAATTTTTTAAAGTGACCTAATGGTCACTTGCGTAAAAAGTAAAAGCTAAAATAGGTACCCACTCGTACATTGATATAGCATGCACTTTTACTGCTTAAGAAAGTGAATCTGCGCGAATTACTTTAGTTATCTAAATTTTGGCAAGTATCCTACATAATTCTAGTAAGCTCCGTATATAGACGACCTTTTCTTTGGCAACATATGAGTTAGATAGTTAGAGTCGCTATTTGAGTACTGCAGCTCGAGTACGATGGTGATAGCTGCGGTCAGGTCATATGTCAAAATGGCAACATTGACAACGCCATCGCAAGCCTGTGCGTGGGGCCCTCGCGCAATAAAGGTGAAGTTTCAGCGTCAGTCAGTCGAGTGGCGCGCTGCGCGAGTTTTCGCCATACCTACCGTGCCCGAGCCGCTGTAAACATTTTTAAATAACGGCCAAGAAGTAAATAAATTAAAATAAATGTGAAATTATGTAAATTTGCTATAATTTCAAAGAACATGAAAATATAATGAATGCGAAATGACATAAGTACGTCAAACAAAAAACTAAAACTTAAAAAATAAAATAAAATAGGCCTCTGAGCTAAATTGTGATCAAATAAGAGCAATCCCACACGTTTTAAAAAAAAATGTGGTGTAAGGCTAAAAAAGAAATGTTACCTATTTACAAAACTCCCTCTTGAGTCTTGATAGACAATATCTGTTTTGTCTGCTTTGAAAGAATACGGAATGCTTAGGAAAATAGTGATAGGTGTATACAGTTTTTCGCGAGAATAAGTACCTACCTACCTATCTGTTGTATGATTAATAATGGCAGGTTCATCATAGTTTCTGAAGCTTCAGGATGATAAAAACCTTTACCTATTGCAAAAAGATAATTTGTTTCAAAACTGGTCGTCAGAACCAACGGTGATGGGATAGGTATAACAACCAAGATTCGTTAATACATATCAATTAAGATCTTATTTTATCAGTTAAAAGCAACGTTGGTCCAAAGCCTAATGAAGAAGCATCTCCGTTAGAAGATGAAACAAACAAATAAACAAATAAGTAAGTATATAAACAAATAAAAAGTAAGTATATTTTTCTCATCAAAAAATTTATCAGAAAGTTTACTGAAGTACTTATTAATATGTACGTACTCTAAAGACGAGGGTTCAGTATTGGAAATATCAAAGGCGACCTTATCAAAGTTAAGCAGCCTTTGGGAAGCAAAAAGCATAGATGAGTAAATGTAGTAAACAACGCTTATAATGATACAGATAACATTAGGGCCATGTCACCATCCATCAATTTATTCTGTGTCACAACATTGTTCTAGAGAAACGATTACCCTGCCTAGGTACGTCACGACCGAGGCTGCCCACTGAAAGAAACTTCAGTGTTCGCTTTCAGTCGAGATCAGTCGAGAAACGAACTTCAGTTTATTTTTACCTTACCTTCCCTGCGCAGGCGCACATGTTTAGTCGACCCGGTTTCTCTACAACACCGTACGCGTAAAAATAAAAGCAAATCAGTAAGGAGATATTGAAAAGAAGTTTGATATTTCAGTTTCTTTTGTGATAGTTTGTGTGCCCGTTGATTTGAAACAGCAGAGGTTAGTAAAACGCCAATGCTAATGCGCTACTTAAATTCTTGATAATTAATCGAATGCAATAAAAGCCGGTGGATAGGTAACATTGCATTTTAATATCTGTTTTAGTCTGCTGAGAGTTCCATTTCTACTGTATTTATACTTAAGAGCATTGCGAAAGTACGTTTGAAACTGTCATTCTCTCTTAAATAATTTAAACTAAGTGAATAAAATCAAATACTCTGGTTCTTACCAACTCCATGACGACCATAATATTATATCAATTTATATCGTATACAAAAAAAAACATTACCCTCCTTCTTTGGCAGTCGGGTAAAAAGAAGGGGGCCTAGGACAGATCCCTGTCGAAATTTTGAATAATAGATCGAATAAACAACAGCCATACAACAGGTAATACTTAGTCGCCAGTTCTTTCTTTGAATTTGGCTTTTCTAGATAAATATTTGCCTATTTTCAGAAGATGACCAAATCGGTCTGTCCTATCTGCTTGGCTGATGCCGAACAGAAATGTTCCGGCTGTCAAACGGTTCACTATTGCTCGAGGGAGCATCAAAAACAGCACTGGAAGGAACACAAGAACCAGTGCTCACCAGTTAAGGTGAAGCAAGATGGAAAGTTTGGGAGGTACTTGGAAGCCATCAGAGAAATCAAAGCTAGAGAGATTGTGATGAAAGAAAAGCCTTTAATCACTGGACCTTCACAGGTATACGCAATTCAAAATCTTACTAACAATAACAACGTTAGACATTAGAAATGTATTTTTTAATAAAATTATTACTTAATTTTAAACTTCATTTAAGACGAGTTCAAACGTTGATGTGCACACTGAAGAAAATTAAATGGAACATGATTTGAAAAAATGAAAACCAAAATAATTCTATATGCTGTAATCTTTAGCCCTGATGACCTTAATTGTAATATTCTATCTATCTTGTTTATTGCAGATTACACCACCAGTCTGTTTGGGATGCTACAAGCTTCTAGAAGAAAACAAAGTCGTGATTTGCGAAAAATGTGGCTGGCCATTCTGCTCCGAAGAGTGCACTAAGAAGGATGATCACATACCTGAATGTTTTTACACTGTCAACAGAGGGGAGAAGGTAGTTTTTTGAAAAACAGATTTTCTTAAAACTCTGAAAATTATATTACAAATACTTTTACAGATATACACTATCCTAAAAGAAGTAAGATATTAAGATTTCACACATAGAAGTACAAACATCTTTTGCCTTCAGGACCATATGACAAACAGTCTTCTTTCAGCAGCTTTAAAATTGCGTCCACTAGCAACAGTACCTAGCAACCGTATAAAAAAATAAGTACCTAAGTTAGATATTTCAGCACCTAACTACATCGAGAACAAAATAATAGTGTGCTGTTTGAACTTTTTGCACCGCTAAAAGAAAAAGAGACCTGGATAATGACATCACGCAAAGTATTTTCACACATTAACAAAGTAATCATTGGCAGGTATCAATCTCAAGCTACGGCATGCCACATCCTAACTACCAATGCATCACCGTCCTTCGCTGTCTCTACCAACGCGATCATGACCAGAAGCTCTGGGAAAAGATCCAGACCCTGGGGTCCCATTGTGAAGACCGCAAGGGAACGGATAAGTGGAACAACGACAGGAAGATGATCATGGAGTTCATTTGGAAGTTCTTCAAGCTGGAGGGGACTTTCAATGAGGAGGAAATCATGAGATGCTGTGGCATTGTTCAGGTAAATTATGTTCGAAATGTTCGAATAAGTATTTCAGTATTTTGAATTAAGTACTTCTGCTCCTGCACTTGAAATCCAGTTATTTTCATCAAATTTAATGGGAAAATCCATATTCAAAGTGTGTGTACTGTAAAACAGACACCTTTTTTAATAGTGCTATTGCACGCCTATCATCGAATACAATTATATCGCGGGCTAAACACCATTAATCCGCAAAGAACAAATATTAAATACGCCACGATCAAACAATGAATGGCGCAAGACCAGATCTTCAATCATTTCGAATCATGACATCGAATACCATTTCAAACCTTTGAAATTGATATTCGAATTATCTTCTTCGAAATGATCGAATGAGAAAGAAGTTGCGTTATGCCCGATCCTCTGTGAAGGTCTGCATACCACAACTGCCTCCCCCCCATTGAAAAATTTTCGATCGGTCGAAAATTTTTTCAACAGGCCTACCTAACTTCCTATACGATGGCCCTAAGTTTTTTAATCCATCGGGGTGGCCTTGAAGTAACATCTCTGGCCTTGAAGTAGCATCTCTCTGGGCTGCATTGGATCAGGTGGTCGGGTCGGTCTTCTTTCTTCCATCAGGATAAAGATCTTCTTTGTTCGGATGATGGGGAAATAAGACCGAATATTAATAGCTCCTATCAAACCCGCACCTGTCCCTAACTAAAAATTAAAAGGAGTAAACAAGTGTTAGCTCGACGCTGCACACCCGGGTACTGCCTTTATGAACATGAAGCCGAAGGTCACCAGGTGGTGGTGGACCCTGACCCCAAGTCAAAGACGCGGACTTAAAAAATTTCAAAACCGCACTTTAACACACGCGCCTAACTTCGAAGCTACGGGTGTCTTCAGCGTCGTTGCTCGAAGTCCATATGACATGAAAAACAAATAAAACAGATCAGAACACAATAACAAACATCTGAAAACAGAGCATTAGTGAAACTGGGAAAATATTTATATGCATGTGCATATCCTTACATTGCACCTATACCTACATGCATTCCCATAATGCCCCATATTACCATAATGTCTCCATATATTACCATAACGTCCCTTTATTACCGAAACGTCCTTGTACCATAATGCCCTTATCACAGTATGCCCAAAAGATAATGGTATTCGATGTCATGATTCGAAATGATTGAAGATCTGGTCTTGCGCCATTCATTGTTTGATCGTGGCGTATTGAATATTTGTTCTTTGCGGATTAATGGTGTTTAGCCCGCGATATAATTGTATTCGATGATAGGCGTGCAATAGCACTATTAAAAAAGGTGTCTGTTTTACAATTGTGATTTTGTAAAAGAAGTAAATATTTATATAACGAAGAAACTGTTGTTAATTATAATCAAGAATCACGAAGAATCCAGCTGTTTTACTAACGCCCCCCTAGAAGACACCTTGCAGTACCGATGTATAACTGGCAGCTCATCCGGTTATACATCGCCTTTATGTCATTTGTAATAGGCCCTTGGGCCTAGAGTTTCGTAGCTCAAATGAATATATTTCCATTTTGATTATATTTATGTTTCAAGGATTTGATTCTATTTCTTTTCACCTCTGCACAAAATGAGAAGCATTTCATTAGTTTGTTCCCTTTGCTAACTGAGGTATGTGTTTTACTATTTTATCGAAAAAAGTGCATCAAGTTTCATGTAGTACTCCATTACAACTTCCAGATCAATGGTCACGAGATCCCCCTCTTGGAACCGGAGTATGTGGGGGTGTTTGATCGCATCTCCATGGCAGAACACAACTGTAGAGCCAACTGTAACAAGAGCTTTACTTCCCAGGGAGAAATTGTATGTTACTATTATATTTCCATTTACTTGCTTTGCTTTGCTGGCTTCAATTTAAAAAAATCAAATTGCATAGTCGTCCCAATTTGTTTTCATCTTTTACACTCAATATCATTCTTACATTTTGAAGATATGAAGATTTGTTTTCAAATTAATTAACTGCACAGGAGATAAATTTAATGCCACCCTTCAATTTGTCGAAACAGTACTGTGCTTTGTAGAAATGGATCGCATACCGGTGTACAGTTTTCAATATCAACTTAAAACGAGGCGCTTGTCTCGCGTCGAAGCCTCCTTTTGCATTCACTAGTTTTGAATTAAAAATGCGGATTATTTATTCTTCTTATAATGTACGTATTAAAATTTCACCATTTCCTTAACAAGTATTGCTCTTTCTGGTATTAGTTTTATACTTTTGTTATCATGTTTTAGATCCTAAGCGCAGGCTTGCCCATTTCTCCTGGCACCCACATCTCTCTTTGCTACACCGACCCGCTCTGGGGCACTGAGGCCCGCCGGCATCATCTCGCTGACACCTGGTTCTTTGAGTGTGGCTGCGATCGATGCTCTGACGTCACTGAATTCGGCACCATGTACAGCGCCGTGAAGTGTAAGAAAAAGTAAGTAGAAATTGGTTTTTTGACTTTTGCATTTGTTGCTCTATACGAAATAAGCATTAAGAGGATAGGAATAAGAACAAGCCCAGCAAAGGATGATGATGAACACAAAAATGAAAAAAAAGCAAAACCTTGA
The DNA here is from genome assembly GCA_949987775.1 of Aproaerema taeniolella. Lineage (NCBI taxonomy): Eukaryota > Metazoa > Arthropoda > Insecta > Lepidoptera > Gelechiidae > Aproaerema > Aproaerema taeniolella. The sequence goes on along the minus strand of OX465257.1, from coordinate 18,316,600 downwards.
AGTTTCTACTAGTCAAAAAAAACTGAATCATTCAATATACTTAGGTACTTGAAATTAAAGAACACGCCTGTCCAATCTTGTAGAGCAATTACTTCCATGTTATGTGCTGCGCTGTGACATTGCCCGGTATTTAAGAAAAAAGTTATCTCGTCATAAAATTATGAATACTTACCTTACTGAATCACATCGTTGTTACATCTCATTTTAAATTAGAATTCTCAAAGTTTGTTTTTGTGATAAAGTCATAGATAAGGATAGTTTCTTTTTGTCGTAGTTAGTTTATATTTTATAGTAAAATAATGTTTCATAGTTATATTGTCATTGACATTCTAAAGTTCAATGTCTTTATCCAAAACGTGAGCATTGTAAATATTAAGATACCATTCTTTTACATTATCAAAGAATTTGTTTATTTTAGTTAAGACTCCTCTCTAGATAATAATTTTTCGTTTGCCTGATAAATATTTTATGATTTTCACGTTTCGGCTTTTGCCAATCTCGGTTAATTTACATTGTGTGCAAACACATTGTACTACATTTTTGTTAGGGTATACTTCGTTTTAATATTATCATTATCATTTGTCATTTCTGGAATTTTCAAATCTCTAACATCACGTTAGTGTGCTTCTACCTTAAAACCGAATGCAATACCTACCAAACATTTGTTTCAAAATGTAATCAAATCAACAAGGATAATCATCATATCAGCCTATTGCAGTCCACTGCTGAACATAGGCCTCCCCCAAGGTGCGCCACTTTGCACGATCCTCCACTTTTTTCATTCAGCCACTACCCGCGCTATCTTCTTTAGGTCATCTGACCATCTGGCTAATCTGCTTAGCTTAATTGATAGCCCCTAAATTAGTAAATACCTCAGGAGACCGAATCCAAATAACAGTTTTTAAATTGGACTAAATAACTAGCATTAGGTATTAAGTCAGTTTCTTTAAAAACGTAAAATATCTTAATCAATTCATGCTCAATTCTAATAAAACCTTTATTCATATATCAATAATTGAGAGTCAAATTTTATTTCGCAGTAATAGAGACTTTAAGATTGTATTATTTTTTTCCAATCCCAATCTGCTCAGAGAGTGCAAAGGCTACCTGCTGCCAGAGACCTTCATCCACCCGATACTCCAAAAGACCAAGAACCCCGACCCGAAGACCCGCAACCTGGACAACAAGACCTGGAACTGCGGCGCCTGCAAGGACTCCGTCACAGACGGCATCATCCAGCAGCTCCTGCAGGATATTGGGAAAGAGATCAGCGTCATGCCGAAAGGAGATCCTGATGCTTGTGAAAGGTGCATTTGTGTCACATAATGCTGCAGCTAGATTAACGTTTGATAATTTGGATAATGCTTTAGCTAAATTCAACTTCAGATTAGATTAAGCCTTGGGGGTTAATGGTAGTTGTTTATAGAAGTTTGCACAACCGACATAATACAATAATATAAAAAATCAAATAAAATATAAATACCAATAGGCGGCCTTATTGTGGTCTTACTGTCTATTGTCAATAATGGTCAATATGGCCGTGTAAATAAATTGTGGTACGTAATATGTAGTATGGGGTTAGCAGCTCAAACAATTTGTTAAAATTCTGATGTTAAGAAAAAGTATAAGTAGTTGATACCAAAAAAATAAAGTTCTTTTTTGGCGTAAATACATTGGGCCACGTTTTGACCATTATCAGAGAGGTAGGCCGATTAAATCATTGTCGCTTTAGAGTCTAAATCGACAGTGAGAGTCTAAAGTTTAGACTCTGAAACCACAATATACCGTAAACTACCCTGAAGAAAATCTTATGTCTTTAAGAAAATGCTTAGTAACAATGTAGCTGACGATCGTCAACCAATAATGTTGTTTACCAGATTCATCGCTCACTGCAGCAACTACCTGCATCCATTACACTACTACATGACAGACGTGAGCCTGGCGTTAGCGCAGATGATAGGACAGGAACACGAGATGGGCCTTGCAGGGGTGACAGAGGACAGACTGATTTTGAAGACACAGCTGTGCAGGAAGATTGCTGACTTGATGGAGACGTTGGCGCCTGGTATGTGCGTCTTCAGATTTTGCGTTTGTACCACCTTGGTGATTTTGAATTAGTCTGAATAGCTTTCTCCAATGGGCACAGCATATCCACACACTCAGTCGTATATGTACCTATGTATTTATTTTTTATTGTGCAATGATGATACGGAGGATAACAAGTTTACAGTAAGAGGAAGTTTACAAAGCGGACTTATAATCTTTTAAATTTTTTAATTGTTTATTGTTTATTATACCTACTTTTGAATTTTTTGGGAATTTATTGCTTGCACTAATTTAAAGCCACCGATACTTGATAGACACGCAGCGCAGATTAAAAAGAGTTTCTTCAATTCCAGCCGAGACTCGTCTCCGAGGTTCATTACTCTTCGAGCTTCACGCAGCGGTAGCTGAGACTGGCAGAAGAAGGGCCGCCACGGAGGGACCCATGACCTTGCTGGGATACGTCACGGTAAGGCCTTGACTTCTTCTTGTTCCTAGCGTTTAGTTCAGTCTTTAATTCAGTGTATGCTTCGCCACGATCCAGGATTTCTCTGGTCAAGTCACAACAGTGGAACGACTGCTTGATCTCACGTGATCCTGCTGACAAGGGATTCTGACCGAATACATTAGCTTAACCAACCCTGAAAAAAGTTCAGTCGCTGATATCAGGGACTATCGCCCGACTGAACGGCTTCCATTGGTCGCACGTTACTAGAAGGAATGTATGGATAAAGAACTTGCAATTGATCGAAATTTTTATCTATGGTAATTGACTTTTTCGCATGGGTGTCATAAAAGACAATTAAATGGTAGTACGAGGAAACGTGCAGCAGCTTATTTCTAAGTATTTTTACCACATGATCCACAATCCGCTTCTTAAGCTTCGATCGTGATTGTGCAATTTTCTCCCAAGTAGACAATTGAGTGTCTACTCAAGCTTCTTGTTTGCTGGTGATAAGGTTGAAATTAGAATGAACTTAGCCATTTAACTTGGGACATTGAGTTTACCAGACCCAGACTAAACAGTATCTGATATAGTACCTATAGTAGTATCTACAGCTGTAGTATAGTAGTACATATTTACCTATACTACCGAAGACATTCACTCGTCAAAATGATTTACTTAATCGTTTATTTACTTAACTTTTTTGATTAGATACGAAATCAATTATACTGTTACGACTTTTTAGCCTTAGACAAAAAAGGAAAACACTGGTCATCTCAGCTGTTCCGAATGGTGTCGTGTTTTGGTAAGCTAACCAGAGCGTGAAGCATCTATAGTCTACTTGTGCGACGGCATATCATTGCTGACTTAATTCATAAGGCAGAGGAATTTAAAAAAAAGATTTTCATATTTTAAGTTTTCAGTAACTGCTTTGAAAGGTCTAGTGGCTAGGCAATAGACATGGAGACTCGACGTGCAGCTTCTCGTCCAATGGGGAACACTTCAGAAAATCTGCCTCTGAATTGGCGGTTCTTGGTTTTGACTCCCAGGCGAGGCACACATTTTTGGAAAAAGCTGATGTATTTACATTTCTTGTTTCCTGTTTAGTTATTAGATTAGCATGTAAGACACACTTTAGTACAAAAATAAATAAATGTTTGTTCTCTGGTCTGGTCAGGCTCTTCGTGTTCGTATTTTTATCCGGGTGCAGGGACCCAAGATTAAAAGAAAATCTCAGCGTTGGCCTTTTGAGTGTGTGGCATTTATTTATTTACTTGTGTAAAAAATAAATTATAAAAAAAAAAAAAACCCGACTGCAAAAACATCAACAGATAAGTAACGCACTAAAAAGAACGAAACAAGATTGAGAAAACAAACTACTAAAACTAAAACCCAATAAACTCTACTATGGTTTAACAGACTGAATTATGAGTTGAAAGCCTAAGTTACCTAAATAATTTACATTATGTTTGGCACCAGGCGGGACCCATTATTTTTCTTTCGGTTTATAATTAGCGAATGGGTCCCGCCTGCCACCAAACATAATGTAAATTATTTAGGCTTTCAACTCATAATTCAGTCTGTTAAACCATAGTAGAGTTTATTGGGTTTTAGTTTTAGTAGTTTGTTTTCTCAATCTTGTTTCGTTCTTTTTAGTGCGTTACTTATCTGTTGATGTTTTTGCAGTCGGGTTTTTTTTTTTTTAAATAATTTATTTTATTTTAGACTTTTTAGTGTTCCGGCATACTTTTCTGAACGAAAACGTGTACCTACTTTTATGACCTATGTAAATCGGAATGTAGAATTATTGATAGTGATAGTGTATCAAACAAAACAAAAACCGGCCAAGACCGTGTCGGGCTACGCGCATTATAGGGTTCCGTAGCAGCATGGTTCAAATATGAGCATATTGCGTTCACAGTAAGCCGCTAATAACGTCTAATAAAAACGAGCCTCACATGAACCACCTCGTATAGTATAAGAACTACCTCGCGTGGATACAAACGTTTGTATAAAAATCGTTAACATTACGTATTAATTTAAAAGTGTTATACTATCGTTATGGTTATAGTCGTCGTCAAAATCTCCAAATACCTATTAAGAAATATTTGAATAACAGAAAGAATGATTTGAATGCGCGAGCGAAGCGAGCCCGCATTTTTTTTTTAGGTTTTTTTTAGAGCTTCACATTACTTAGTTCCGTCAACTGAAGCTCGAGCACGATATTTCTGCGCGCATGCGCCGCGGTCCTATGTCAAAATGTCAACATTGACATAGGCAAAGGGCGACCAAGCCTTTGCGCAGGGCCCTCACGCGATCAAGGTGAAATTGTACCGTCGTCAGTCGAGTGGCATGCTGCGCGAGTTTTCTGTTGTAATTGTTGGATTGTTCTTGTTGTAATGTAAAGTAGGCATTTTTTTAAATAAAAATACTTTTGTTTGTTTTTTTAATTTTTTAATTTCACGAACATTTTGAATTATAATTTTGATGTCATTTTCGTAATAAGCACCCAAAAACGACACCTATGTCAATATATTAAAGCTTGGCTTTCGCCCCGCCTTACTTATAACGTGGAACCTTGCATTGGCGAGTAAAAAATACATAACCCTTTCACGTGTATGGGAGACGCCCGAAAAAAACCTTTTTCCAAGTTTTTATTTTACGCATCTGTGGGATGAATATGAGCATTGAGCATGCCAAATATCAGTTCTGTAGTACCAAGGATCTACTATTAGTAAATACATAATAATCTTAATATCCAATCAATGTTTGGCACTAAGTCGACTGATACTCGTTAACTTGAAGGGCCAATTTATCTGTGATAGTTTTCCTTTTAATTTCGTAGCATATTCTATCACCGTGAATTTATCCACATTTTAACAACAACAGTTTAGCTGGTAGAGGGGGGGGGACACACTTGTATTTGACAAAAATTTTCACTTTAAAAATTAATGTTTTGAAAAAGGAGTGCTGAATCGAAAACGTTATTAGTAAGCCCCTACTATCTTTAAAAAACCGACCAAGAGCGTGTCGGGCCACGCGCATTGTAGGGTTCCGTGGCAGCATGGTTCAAATATGCAGCTGGCTTCTTAATTCTAAGAGCATATTGTCATAGTCGATGTTAAAATCACCAAATACTATAGTATCAAAAAAAAATTATTAAAAAGTTTGTAGTTTCAGAAATAACTGTAGTTTGGCCCAATTATAACAGAATGAAAGTATTGAGTGCGCGAGCGAAGCGAGCGCGAATTTTTTTTTGTTTTGCTATAATATTATTGTTAGGAATAATATAATAATATCGAGCTGCTGCTAAAGCAGGTCGCGTGGTGATTGTGTATAATTTTGATGTCATTTTCGTAATTAGCACCCCCAAAAACCTATTAAACGACTTCTGACATGTCAATATGTTACAGCTTCGCTTTTGGCTCGCCTCACTGTTAGCGTGAAACGTTTAAAAAGCTATCCTGTGATTTCTCACTCGATGATATCGGTGAGAAAAAAAAATCCATTGCCCTTTCACGTGTGTGGGAAACATCCGAAAACTTTCTTTTTACAAAAACTTATTTTTTCAATCTGTTGGCACAATCAAAAAGCTGTCCTATGACACCCTATTTGATGATATTGGCGAGAAAAAAAAATCATAGCCCTTTCACGTCTATGGGAGACACCCGAAATTTTTTTTAAAAGATTTTACCCTACAGTTCTGACGGCGTAGTTTATTGGCGAGAAAAAAAAAGTCCGTCGCCCTTTCATGTGTATGGGAGACACCCGAAAAAAAATGTTTCCCAACATTTTATGTTAGATCTGTCGGCGCAATTGATATGTATAACCATGCCAAATTTCAGCTCTGTAGTACCAAGGATCTAATATTAATAAATATATTATTCTTATTAATCCCAACAATGTTTGGCACTTGGTCGACCATTATTCGTTAACTTGAAGGGTCATCTTATCTGTGATAGTTTTACTTTTAATTTCGTCGTATATTCTACCATCGTGAATTTTTCCACATTTTTAGAAACAACAGTTTGGCTGGTAGAGAGGGGGGACTCGAGTTTGACAAAAATTTTCACTTTAAAAATTAATGTTTCGCAAACGGAGTGCTTAATTGAAAAACGATATTAGTAAACCCCTTCTATCTTTTAAAAAGCTATCCTATGACACCCCATTTGATGATATTGGCGAGAAAAAATAAATTAAGAACTTACAATTTGGTGCCAAAACTCCGCCATATTGTTTTTTTTTTTTAAATCGCCTACCTAAGAACATTCGGGTGTTTGAGACAAATCAAACGATACCTTAATTGTCGAAATCCATTCAGCCGTTTGGAAGATACGAGGTAATAAAGAAATTTACAAACATACATACATACAAGATACGCGCGAAAAACATAACCCTTCCTTGGCAGTCGGGTAAAAAGCTAGTTTATTTGTGTATGTCGTGTCATCAAACCATTCTACCATGTGGTGGAAACCTTAACTTTAACGTTTTTTATGAGGTGACATTAAGTTAACGAAACTTTAGGAGGATTCTTCCCACAAAACTGTTTTTTTTTTTCCTAGAAAACCCGTACTAAATTCCCAGCTGATTGTAAAAGTTGTATGAAACGGCGAATTATTTTTACATATTTCGACGTACGTTCTTTTTAGCCCAATCGGCTTAGAATTTCAAATCGGATTTAATTCCTACAAAAGGTTTTAATGTTTTAATAACTTCATTTGTTGCCAAATAAGACTATCCTAAGTTTTCCCCCTCGGCGGAGGTGCGCGTGAGTGGTGGGGGGTAAAAATGTATCCCAAAAGGGATATTTTTGCAATTTTTCGTTTATATCTCGTAAAGGACTTACAATATCGAAAACGCAAAAAGCGCAAAAATATCCCTTTTTGGGTACATTTTTACCCCCCACCACTCATGCACACCTTCGCCGAGGGGGAAAACTTAGGATAGTCTTATTTGGCAACAAATGAAGCTATTAAAACAATACAATCTCTTGTAGGATTTAAATCCGATCTGAATTTTTTGTTGGTTTTATTCTATTGACCTATTTGGTAAAGTTGTTCAGTTTAATAGGCTGATTGACATCCATAATTTTTGCCAAGTGCCCAGCAGTGGGACACATTAGGCTAAATAAGATAAGATTTAAAGTACAGAGGCCAGCGCATCAGGTTACTCCATTTACATCGCAAAATCGCTCTTATCACAACAGCACAGGGTGCAAGCGTGTGGTAACCTGAGTTGCGGCCGTCCGTACATTGTATTTGTTTTTGCCAGGAATCTCGTAAGATCCTGCTGGAATCCGCAGCCCTGCTTCGCCACGAGCCACCAGAGCTTCCAGAAGGCAAGCTGGCGCGTCAGGCCAAGATCAACCTGGTGCAGATGGACGAGCTCATCCGGAGCCTGTCTGCCAATCTACCTTCACCTTTATAGACCACTAAGGAATGTTTATGTTTAGCTGTTGATTTTAGAAGACTTTTTTGTGAAGTAAATGTCTTTTACAATTTTAATCGTTGCATTATTTTAGGAATTGTACGAAAGAATAGAAAAGTATTTAGGCACTTATTAGGAAAATATATAAGTATCCACACAAAGAAATAATTTTGCCGAAACGGTTGCAGTTCTGCGACCGTTTTTGCGGTATTTTTTACGCGTGGTAAGTACCTACGTATATAAATATTAATTCTTTGATTTTTAAGGGCCTTTGAAACTACCACGCTTGAAAAAGAAAGAAAATAATACCTTTCTGCGTTGTCGTAGCTTTTGAACTAAGTTTGAGTTTTAACGGCTCTTTAATAAGTAAAAGACTTTCTTTCCATTGCCCTTTGCGCGCTTTTTTTATATACGAGTAGTTATCAAAAATTTTTTTTGTGACTGCAAAAAAGAATTTCTGTCTATCTTCTTATAGACAGACACTTTTTGGACAAGTTAAAGACTATAAAATCAACTAAGTTGTAAAATATCATGTCTTGAGCATATGTAAGTAATAAAAAACCGACCACCAACGAAGTACATTAATTAGCGAAGCAGGTTAATGGAGTGTGCCAAAAGTGGGGTAAAAGTACATATGACGCCCCGTCGATCGAGAGACCGAGTCCGATTCCTAGAACCATCGATATCGGCCCAATTAGTTGACATCGTCGGCACTCGCCGCTGAGGAGACGGATTTTTGAACTGATACGAGTAGAATTCCAATTCGCATGAGAATCGTATACAAATCTTGTCAATTCGTATGCGAATTGGAATTCTATTATTTCAAAAATACGTCTCCAGGCTGACAGTTATTAAAGGTCTGTGGATCCATGGAGTCATACATACATTTGGCCGCGTCGTCGTACGGTTTGTCCGCACTTGATTTTCCCGTAAAATGTTTCCTTTTTCTATGAAATATAGAAAGAGGCAGAACTTTGCAAACGATATTTTTATTGTGATTTTATACTTTTTTTTTCTAATTATTATGCGTATGAACTAAACTACCATGCCTTCATGCCTTCGTTTAAATATATCCTATCCTAGTAACGTTATGCTGATGTTAATGCTGATGTATGGATGTTTGTTACTCTTTCACGCTCAAACGGCTGGACCAATTTTGATAAAATTTGGTATGGTGGTAGCTGACACCCTGGATTAACACAAGCTACATGATTTTCCCAAATTCCCACGGGAACGAAGTCCCAGGCGAAAAGATAGTATTCATTAAAATGAAGGAATGCTTTCACGCTGTTTTCTTTGACGCCCTGAACTGTTTTCCTAGTGTTTGCTGTTTTCCTAAGAGTTGTGGTTTGAAGGCAACTTGTGGTTTAATCCGGCACCATAAAAGATGTTATGACCTTAAAATACAGGAGGTTATGTTATGAGTTATGACTCTTATGACTTATGACAATAGGCTTTTCGTACAAATTCTATAAATGGTAAAGTTACACAAGACTCAGGAAGTTCTTGTGGTTACTGTCTTCTATCAATAATAATATTTATTTTTTTACTATCCAACCTTATGTTTTTATATTTGAATCTAAGTAGAGGATACATTAACTAGAATTTCTTAAACATTATATCTAATTCAACCTAACTTCAACGATGTCCGCTTTTATCCACAATGCACCTAAAATAATTATAGATTTGTTTGAATATCCGCTGCGAGATTTGCAGCGGTCACTGCAGTAAAACGCCATTTCAGGCTGAATTGTGTGAAAAAACATCACCTAATTTGTAAAGTGCTAAGTCGTAACGGCGTCGTACTTCGCACTATCTTATATTATCACATGCAAATAAAGCGCCACTACTTAGGCAAGTCACATTCTGAACGCCGTACAGAGAACATACGTTTTAGTTTTTCGCAGAAATTTGCAAAATCTTTGCGAAATTTTCTCACAAGTTCCTTCTGAAAAATTTGAAAGAATCAAAGAAGATATTGAAAAAAGAAGTGAAGGTTATGTGGCTGCAAACAAAGAAAATGATAATGAAATAAATGGTGAAGATGAGTTAAGTGCTAGCTTGATACATGGCGATTTGGCGAGCCATGTACGTGCGTCGACGGAGTGTTTGTAGAAGATATTAGGCAGTGAGTGACGACCGGAGACTGTTTGGACAATATAAATCAATTTTCTCAGGTTGGTTGTGGTTTTAAATTATTTATTAATGACAATTTTAACCAAGCAGAAGTAACCAAAACCTATCTGTCAATATTCACGTAGGTAAGGGTTGGTAACGTAATGTTTTTATTGCAAATTCGGTAAGCTAGTATATAAGTCGTAATTACGAGTTCTTTGAAGATGTCCTTATAAGCAAAAGAACTACAATTGTAGCGTCGAAGAAAGCCCTGCCAGAGCATGTGTTACTTTACATAATGTTTATTAACGGGTAACCCTGACATCTTATTTCCTTCAAACAAAGGTTGTAGGTAAGGCTGCTATCTCTCATCATCATCATACTCAGCCTATATCAACCCACTACTGGGTATTAATAGGCCTCTTCTCTGTAGCGCCAATCGACCCGGTCCTGTGCTAACCTCGTCCATAGAGATCCCGTCAATTCGATGACATCGTCTGACCATCGAGCTGGTGGTCTGGTCTGCTCACAGGCCTTGTCGCTTCCCTTGGCCACCATTTTGTGAATGCCTTGGTTCACTGTCCGTCATCGCTCCTAGCCAAGGCAGGAGCCCATATCCACCGTATTCTGCTTCCCTACGACTTCGACCCTAGCTTTTCGTTGAATTTTTACGTTTGGTACACGCTCAACGAGAGAGATACCTAACATAGTACGCTCCATTACTCTTTGTGCCACCTTTATCTTATTAATATTTCGCTTAGTGAGCGTCTATGAAGTGAGGATAGGCAAGACACATTGGTTAGATACCTTGGTTTTCAGGCATTGTACTGTCTCTACTCTTTGCAAATTAAGCAACTAGATGATTTAAGGAAAAATGTTAATATGACACCGAATAATAGAGATTCAATAGATTCATCTTTTAGCTAAATATGTTTTAATGTGCTTATATAGGTAAAAGGTTTACTGAAGGGTCTCATTAAGTCCGCAAATGTTCATTTTTACATTATACACACAATTTCATGACGATTACTGTTTGTTCTCCGTCACCATCTATTCCACTCCTTATCTTGGTGTTTTTAATTACAAAGCCAGATTATTCTATTGTCGAGAAACCATATTTGTTACATCTATGATACTGGTGTCAAATAATATTATCTTAAGGATCAAGTTTATTGTTTCATTTACCCCCTTTACCGTTTTATCTAACATAACGACGCGACGGTGGCGTTAGAGCTATTTATTTCATTAAGTCGTTTAAATTTATTGTCAAATTAACTTTGGAAGATTTCCAAAACTTTTTTATTATTGTCATTAGATATTCTTAATTTCTTATTGACCTTTATCATAATTCTTTTCTCTAACAAAGTACAAATTTTCTTTTAGTATCAATCTTGAAATCTATTACATCATCCACATGCATAATATTGAGATTTGTTGGAACAAGCAGAATGTTCCTAAATACTATTGTCATCTTGTTGTGTTAAGCCTTATCATTAGCACTCCCAAATTTTTATTAGAGCTCTGTGTTTTTGGAAGTATTTGTAGTGCATTTATTGCTAGTACGTAAATAAATGCTGCTAGAATTGTAAAACTTTCTTTGGAAATGGTTTCTATTCTTAAATTATGCTATAGATAAGCAGCAAGTTCCTGAGTAACATAAATAAAACACGCTAATAACTAAAGTTGCAATTGTGAACACTATCGACAAAGAACCTTCTTATTTCCCCATGGATACAATTTATTTACTTAACTGGGTTTCTTATAGACTTTTTATACTTTTTCACTCATGACTTATTTCTACATTGCATTTTGTCCCGTTTCGATAGCCCGTCACTATTATAATATGTAGGAAAACAAAAAAATCATTTTTCATTTTCATCTTTTGACACCACACCACACACCAATTTTACATTGAAATAAATTAACTCTGAAGGACTATTTGCTATCGAACAATCTAACAGAAAGATTTAAAATTTCAGGCCCCCGGAACATGCAATGTGTCTACTTATGGCTCCTACTCACTATTAGCAATGTTGGAGCAAAGTTTGACGAAATGCAAGATTATGAGGAGATGACAGAAGTATCAAATATCCTATACCCTAAAGGAGACTCAAATCTCGTGTTACCAGTGGATCTGGGTGTAGATAAGAGTTCTGGCTGCCTTTGTAGAGCGACGAGAGATCAAGGAATCACTGTATGTTTCGGAAACTATGAGTGCCGAAGGTTTCCAAAGGTTTGTAGTTATCAGTTACTGATTTTAGATTACTGGCTAATTTAGATACAGCACAAAAAAATTAAAATGTGCTCAAACAAACTGTTTTAAAGTACATCGCCCTCTTAACCTTGATAATAAGCCTAACTAAATAAATAAGTATGCTGAACTCTATACAAACAAACAGTTTTGGTTGAATTTAATATTTATGAATAAAAGATAATATTTATTTCGGTTAGTTAAAGTATGCATATTAGCACGGTAGTGAGTGTGGTGAAAAGGTCAAAAATATTACAAATAATTATGAAGGAGATACTTAGGGGTGGTTATTATTATACGAAACTACAGTTACATAGTTGAAAAATTACTTATCATTAGTTTACTTCATCCTCATTACTTTTGTTTAAAATAACAAGTGTAAAATGCAGCCGTCCATACATTGTTTGCAGTTTAACCTTCATTTTGTTTATCTTTGTTATTTTCAGATTAAAACAAGCAGCAAAGCTCTGAAAGTAAGAACAGCAGTAATTGAAAAGCTGATAGTTGGAGATCTAGACGCGTACAGTTACCTAACTACCTTAGAAATAGAGGCCAACCACAAATTAACATACATAGAACCAGGAACATTCAGAAATCTAGTTAATTTGACTCTACTGTCTATCTCGTATAACACAAGACTGCTTTCGATACACAGAGATGCTTTTAAAGGATTGGTGAATCTCCAAAATCTTACTTTAGCTAATAATGGATTTACGAATTTGCTTCTACTGACACTTGCATTTCGTCCGAGTGTCCTGCCTAATTTAGAAGCATTAGATATTTCAGAAAATCCTTTTGAAGAAATTCCAAAGAAAGGATTTTTGGCCATGGAAGGTTCATCACTAAAGAAATTAGAAATTAATCTATGTAGTCTTGATTTCATACACAGTAACGCCTTTTTTCCACTAAAAATGTTAAAAGAACTCAATATTGCTGACAATGATTTAAATTCCAGTTTGATCGGAGATTTTCTTACCACAATGATGCAAGAAGGCATTAATCTAAAGCGTCTGGATCTATCAGGCTTGGGCTTTAGAAAGCAACCCCCAAGAAAACTGCTAGACATCATAGCTCAAACTACAATAACAGCAATAAACCTTGCCCATAATCAGTTTGAGGTGATAAGCGATGATACATTTCCTCGAATGGTAAACATAGAGTACATAGATTTAAGAAAAGTGCTAGCAATTTCAATTACAGGTAATGCATTTGACCCGAGCAAGTTTCCGAATCTCAAAGTTTTACTTCTTGGAGGAAACAGTTTGCCTGGGAGTCATCAGAAGCATCTGTCAACTCAACTTCGAGTCTTAGATTTATCAAGTAACAAAGGCAACCATGCAGTGCCAGTGTATTATGAAATTGATAGAGACACATTTTTGCAGTCCACTGAACTCAGATGGTTAAACTTAGCGTATAACAGAATAAAATCTATTTTCAATTACACTTTTAGAGGATTAGAAAACCTCAAATACTTAAACTTAGAAAATGGAACAATATTTTTTATCGGAGACGGCACTTTTAAAGCGACGAAACGTTTAAAAGAATTAAATTTAGCAAATAACCCCTTAACTGCGAATGAAAATCTTACATGTGCACAGTTTGAAGGACTAAATGAACTGACGCACCTGTCTTTGAGAAATTGTGGGATCAAAAAGTTTAACGATGATGACAACATATTCGAGATGATGCCTAACTTAACACATCTCGACTTAAGAAATAACCAACTCTACTACATCACTGCAGAGACTTTAAAGCCAATGAAATTTTTGCAATCACTGGATTTGAGTGAAAATCTTCTGATATCGTGGTGGAGGCCATTATTTTTGGCGTCTGGGGTGAAACCTCAACAACTGCTGCTGACAAACAATAAAATATCTCATTTCTCAATCAGTATGATAGAAGACATAAGTTATTTACTAGAAAGTGTTGGACCATCAGCAGAGATTGATCTTATGGACAACGTTTTCTCCTGCGACTGTAGTTCTATGTACAGCACCTACTTGTGGCTCGAAGTTAATGGATCGATAGCTCTGAAACTGTTCTTCACTTCTTCGAACTTTCAATGCAGTCGTCCCGACCTGTGGGAAGACAGGAGAGTAGTAGAGTATCTGTCTTCAGTCAAAAATATCCACTGTTTAGTATACTCTAAAATTTCAAACATCATGGTGTTAGTTTGGACAGCGCCTTCGTTAGTAACATTAGCGTTAATTTTTCTCATAGGTATATTGACATACAAGTACAGAATCTATATCACCTATTGGATCTTTTTAGCCAAATTAGCTTTAGGAAGAAAGTTTATTAGAAGACCTTTAAGGGCGGAAAATGTTGAACATAAAGGTTACAAATACGATGCTTTTATATCATATTGTTTTGAAGATAGAGATTTTGTTTTAGAAATGATAACGTATTTAGAGACATATCCGCCTTATTTGAAACTTTGTGTTTCTGAAAGAGATTTTGAAGTAGGTTCATTTATTTCTGAAGCGATCTTGACTAGCATTAATGAAAGCAAGTACGTAGTTTTATTAATCAGCAATAATTTTGCTAAATCTCAGTGGTGTCGCTGGGAGACGCAACTAGCGGAGTATCATCGTTTGTTTCTTGAAGATGGTACGAGCTATGACCCTTTAGTATTAGTCAGAATAGGTGAAGTAGATAATAAACATTTAACGCCGACCCTGAAGTACCTGTTAAAGACAAAGATTTATCTGTCGTGGAATGATAATCATCCCGAAGATTTTTGGAAGAAATTAAGAACTGTTTTAGGAAAGAAATGTTTTTAAACTTTAGAAATAAATTGTTTTTGTTAACTTTATGCCGTTTCATTGAATGTAATTATTTCCAAAGAATCCCAAAAGCTAGAAAACAATTTTAGAGTTTGAAAATCCATGATGGAATCCGTGAGGATTAATCAAGCATTCTCTCAATTCAAGTTGGCCGTACATGCTTATATGCTGGAAATTCAAAGAACCTTAACCCCAGAGAGAGTTTCGTTGTATGTGAGGCTCCAAGCACAGTATAAATAAGTAGAACTAATGACACAAATACAGTTAAACTTCTAACTTAAAGCTGAACATAGGACCTAGGTCAACATGCTCTACATTCAAACAAAGACACCTATCTAGAGATATGTTAAGTCCCGTATCACACAACACTTCCTTTTAGACTAAAGACTTTAGCTAAACAGTATATTGCACAAAGATGGCATTCATAAACAAATTATTGCATTTAGTCTTATAGCACTAAAAGGGTCTGTAAATCACCAGCTTAAACTTTAGAAACGGAATGCTTAGACCCCATTTCTTAGGTAAAATTACAGCATTTGTTAGATTGACATGTGTGTAAAAGTAATGGAAGATACTTTGTAATTGTGATTAAATGAATTCTAGCTTCCTCATCTTTTGTTCATAATAAATAACCAAAATCTTAATTTATTTCTTCACAATCATAACCTTACATTTTGCTTAATTTAAAAAATAAAATAATATTAGATACTTATGCATGGGTAAGGTAAATGTGGAGACTGCTGCCTAAAATCGACTTGAATCTGTTCTGCAACGGTCACCAGAGCCCCAGGTGTCTAGATCCCCGATATTATACGTCGGCTTAGCTCTAGGATGCATCGACGTTTCGACTTATAAGTAAAGAAAACAAAATAAAGTGGAGTTTTATTTGTGGTTGACTATAAGTACATGATGTGATGACCGATACGAATACTTGTCTTCTTCTTATCGTGTAGGTATAGTCAAGTGTGTGGAGAACTAGGCTAACTCTGGTGTCAGAGTTTTCAAACCGCACAATGGCCTCTGACTTGGTTTTAATGACTGTAGTCAATCGACAACAGCCGAGACCGACAGCTTAACGTGCCGTCTGAAGCACGGAAACGCTCGTGATAAATTGCCACTTTGGTCACCCATCAAGTTCCCTGCCTCTGTGTACGTTACTTAACCTTACCGTTACCGTCGTTAAGTACCAAATACTTGTATTTATTCGATTTATTTTGTTGGGCTATCGCTCGATAACACATGCTGTGGAAGGGGCAGACGCATTAAGTAATCTTTCTGATAGTTTTTCCGTTTGCGTTATTAAATCTCATTAGATAACATCTTAATCTCAGCTGTTGTAAAAGTTTTACAACTTTGTTTTTGTTGCACAACCTGTTTACTTTATTTGCATTTTAAAATTATCCTTACTTCCTCAAGAGTTGCGAAATCCTTGTGAAAGTTAAAGAGAGAGAAAACGAAAGTGCATTTAAGCTAATATTTATCGTGATATGCAAGTTTCACCAAGACTTTCTACCAACGGCGGGAGGAAAATCGAACATTGGGAGACGTAAGCCTAAGTGGTCAAGTGATTGACATATCACGAGATGAGAAAGTTTTTAATGTAATCACAACAAGAAACGATGTGCAAAGGTTATCGCATCAAGAAATCTTGGGGTCAAAGGTTACCCTATCCTTCCATGCTGGACTAGGAACGAATGAAAACCAAGAAATATCCCAGCCGTTAGCTTTCCCAGTCCTACAGACATAATACTAAGCGACTAATGGTAAAACGCCAGCCTCAGGATAAATATGTCCTGGTACCCCAAAAGTTAGATAGTGGAGATTTTTTAATAATACTGAGCCAATTTTTTTCAGAAATAGTAAAGTTTACATATCTGAATGTTAGAATAGTCTTGGAGACAAAGAATGCTCCTTGATTTCCAGGATCTTTTTTCGAAGTGTCCTATGAGGGTCATGAGCGTAATTTAACACTTCAAGCCTCGTCAAAATGCTGCACCTTTCTGAGCTAGAAATAGGCAGGCAATTTTGCTAGAATCTTATACATTTACAAAAGTTCAGACATATTATCTCAAAGTTTCTTCTTAGGTAAGTGTGTGAGAAAAAGATCAACAAAATTCGTGTTGCCATATAGTATTAATAGGTATGCATTTTTCTCATCATTATGTTCAACTTAAACGTCCACTGCTAAACTGGCTTCCATTGAACATTAAAAAGTATGGGTTTGCGTTAGTCACGGTTGGTGTTACAGAGTTTACCAACAAATTGTATTCAAAATCAAAGACTAAGTTTATTCCATAAAAAATTAAGGATATTACTTAAAATAAGTCTACGTTACATTAAACAATTTAAATACATACTTACATACATTTCGTTCTTTTGACTCTACTGACTCTACCTATGCCTTTTGCAAAGGTGCAGTATTCTAAACTAAAACCCAAATGAAATAGCAATGCATGAAGACAACTCTTAAAGAAAGTAGGCTGGCACGTGGGAAACGATCAGTATCTACTTACTATACACCTACTTTTAATTCGCACATACTTTCAATGTTTGAAGAGCCTGCAACTAAAAGATCATTTATATTACGAACCGCTCTAAGTTGTTTTAACACACATGTTTGGTTTGAAAGTCTTTATTTAATTACATCTTGAATCTGTCTACGATCTTGTACTGGCAGATGCAAATGAAAGGAAAAGAAACTTGAAGAATAATTAAGAATAGTTTTTGCAGAATTAAACTTGAGAAATGAGCATGATGATAGATACACCTACTTTTAATTCGCTCAGAGGTGCGCACGCGTGCACTCCGTGTTGTTGCGATAAGAACACTTTTGCAATGAAAATTAAGTAACCTGATGCGCTGACCTCGGTACTATTCAATGAACAATTTCGACTAAACAAAGAAGTACTCGTACATTGCTGCATTGATATCGACATCGATGTCGGCTTCACAATCCATGGTAGTCCACCAGATTGGAAAACTGAAGTTAGTAAGACAGACGTTACGATTAGTATTATAAAATGGATAAGCTAAGCACCCTAAATTAAATGATGATAGAGAAGCTGCGCTGACACTGTTCACCGAGATATAGGTAAGAACCTTTTTTCTTATATCTCGGTAGACCAGAGTCAATATGTATGTTATCAAAGGAGTAACTCTAAAATTAAAAATGTTGTATCACTCCCGGTATAAATTTAAAACGGCTAAACAAATTTTAATAAAACAAAGCTAAGAGCCATCTCGGTTACATCAGCTTTCACACAGAAAACAAACCGCATCGAAATCAAGCCATTAGTTTAGGAGCGACGATATGTCACAAATACACAAACATACACATACAGACATACAAAGATACACACTTCAAACCTTTGACATCCCTCTTTTTTTTTCTAAAGTTTATAATTGAGCAGGAATTAAACCCAGAACCATTGAATTACAGGTCAAAGTATCTACCTACTGACTAAGGGAAACCCCATAAACAAGTAACAAAACAAACACTTGCAACGTCCATACGCATAAAATGCATCACCAAGAACTAATTGAAACTTTTAATTAATTTAATTATGACTCGCCTTTCGATTTTCAAGTGACAGGTCAATTTGCGGGCGCCATTGTTTTGGCGCGGGAGAAACGCCATCTTCATTCAAGATATCGTCGCGGGATAACGGTCCTACGCACGCGCACTATATCCATCCTGCTCTAACGAAGCCAAGTTTACTGAAGTAAGAAAGGGATGGTTGCAGACGGCGGCTGGCAAATGATTACTCGACTGACCTACTCAATCGCACACACTCTTTCTTGCTAGCAACCGAGACCTAATTTTTATATCGTGTGAATTTGCAATGTAACGCAAAGTGAGGTGCGCTCGCGAATTAATAGCGTGAAATAACAGAAATTATAGTGATTGAAGAATGGACGTGAATTCCTTAACGCGAACAGACGGTCGGCGGTATTAACATTACTAATTAAATTAGATAGGTACATTAGTATCAGATCAAAATAAACTAACATGACGAGCTTTAGAAACTTACAGAAAGCATTATTAGGACTTAACATTGCAAGCCAAACTACTAAAGTAAAAAGCTAAACTCAAATGGTAGACAAACAGGTTACAGATAATAACATAATAGCTACTTAATACTTCGCGACGAGTCAGGAACCATTACTTACCATTTCGTGATTGTTAATGTAAGCCCGCCCGCTCAAGAATCAAAATCTACAAACTGAGGAAAAAATAGAGCTTCGTTTTAAAATCACATCTTTCAAATTTTAAAATTGGAAGGTACAGTAAGTATTTAAAAATGGCCAGTCCTATTCGCCTCTAAAGATCGAATTAAATTGCAAAGAAGTATCTTTAAAAGGAGAACTCAATGGTTGTCACACGTCAAGTGAACCGACAACTATTTCCGAGGTCTTGTTGTTAAAAAATCAAGTGCATCATTGATTGCAGTCCTTGACAGTGGCAATGGCATTGCGAAAGTTTTCGGATCAGTCGGTGTTGAACCGTGGACCAGCGCGGTGGCTTCCACGATGATAGAAATCGCGCCAGTGAAAGTTCGTTAGAGAAATGCGGTTCGCTATCGCCTTTCTGTTTGTGGTGAGTGCTAATTACGTTAAAAGTGTTAATGGAGGGTGCCTTTTGTGGTCTTACAGGTGGTATGGTGGTCGGAAAAAGTGGAAAACTTAAAAAAAATTAAAACTTCGACAGAACCGCCAAAGTTGTAAAAAGAAACTATAAGTATGGACACTATCGTTAATAGTGACTAAAAACTACCCTCTGCATTAAGGCAAACTTTAATATAGAGTTAATACGGCAGCTAAAGGGATATATATCTTTGAAATAATTTATAAACGCTTTACTCACGCCGACAGTTTAGATTCTATATGAGAATCTTCATCAGGGAGTGGAATTCCGAACAAAGAAAACCTATAATATGCGTGTGCTCCATTAAAACTAAGTACTGCAACTCTATCTATTCCAATTTGGATAAACATTCGTAAATGAATTTGAGTAAATGCATTGTCAATAATAACCGCAAACGCAAAATATGACAATAAGGAAATGAACCACAGATGAATAATTAGTTAGGTTAATAATTCCTGATTTTGTCTTGTCATGCTAAAACGAATGTAGGTATTTCAAGAAAAGTAAAGCTTTGGTTCTTCATAATTCTTAGAATCATACCACAAGACTTAGTCAAATCACAAGAATACCAATAGTACAGACCATTTTTTTTGTGTGGTAAATTAGGTACGTAAATTCGTGGTGACGAATATGATAGAATCAATTGCAGTGCAACAGACTTTTACGAATTTAATATAATCTCTTGCTTCCACTGACTCCGAAGTTATCGTAATTATTCTCATTAGCTTGAGGCTTAAAATAATACTTATCTAATGCATGGGTTCTTCAAAATTCATTTCATTTCAAAGTCGTCATTACCTCGTTATCAGCTCATATACGTCCCTACCAAGGCCTATTTCCTATTTTAGAAAAATCTATCAATGAGAAGTTAGTACAACCGATGTCAACAAACAAATACCATATAAGTCGTGTATTACAATACCCTTGCAAATTATTATTAAGTCAGGTTGGTCTCCCCTGTACCTAAGGTATACACTTGAACAATCCTAAGTTTAACAGTTGACATACTATTCTCTACAAAAGATGAATTTACAGAGAGGTTATTAGCCTTAACGTTAATACAACCTACTCATTGTTAAACACGTGAAACATATCTATCAGTAAACAGACAGGTGTTAAACCATCACACTTAATGAGCTAAACTGTTAAACACTAAGAAGAACTACAAACGACTGTGACCTATATTTTGTTCATAACAAAGATTATGACAAATTCTGAGAAAGGATAGGTAAGTACTTAACTTAAGAAAACTACATAGTTATAAGGAGGAACACACAAAAAAAAGATAATTTTATGCCATGATTGTTGCCAAAGCAATTACCACAAAGTCTAGTGGAAAAATAGTTAACTAAATCTGTACCGGTCCACATATTTGTTCCTCTATCACCCAATTTTCAATGAACCTACTTAAAATAAAACAAAAAAGGGTACGTTATAGAAACCAAATAAATCAGGCCTCTAGCAGATAACAATAAACGTCAAAATTCAGTTATGATATGAATCATCCACATATAGGGTGTGTCAAATTAAATCCACAATCAGTTAGCGACAGAACTAAATATGTCAGTGAGCTCGATGTAGCATCACTTGGTTAGCTCCTTGAAGAAAATCAGGACATCGTACAGACAGCAACGTGGGAAGCAGGCCACTCGCGCCCACTTTATTTAATCAAGTACTTAATTAGTTTTACGCCGACTGTATGATACAAGACGGTATGAATGGGGAATCTTAGTAATTAGTGTAATTGATATAGTAGATGAAGATGGAGATAGCGGATTTGAATGGAGTGTCTAATTGGACGATTGCGGTTAATAGTTGGGTGGAAATATGAAGAATTGAAGATGTTGCTAAGATAATTTCAGTTACGTAGAATTGAGATTATAATAATATATTGAACAAGCTAAAAAGCATAACAACAGAATCACAAAAAAGAAATACATCGCTATTCATTGCTTCATTTACAAAATAGAGCTACAGCTCAGATAATAGAAGTATCACATTTACAGGCAAATTTGTTTATAAACTAAGTATAAATAAATAAACGTTACATACTCAAAGGCCCACACTGTGGTTTTCCTTTGGAACACACATAAAGACAGAGACGCAAACCCATGACCCGAGAAAAACACCTGCTTTTTACACAAATATTTGTCCTGACTAGGAATCGAACCCAGGCCCCGCTGATTAAGAGACAGCGGCACTACCACTCGACCAAATCGGCTGTCAAACTATAAAAATAATATCTCTAAAAGTTTTACTTAGACTTACGCACTTTTGACGATATAGTAAGTAAGCATTTATTACTTTATCCTTTACACATACATGTTATTACATACCTAAGAGAATATACCATGAATTCGTTAAAATAAGTTTAAAAAGTAAAGCGAACAAGTTAAAAAATGACTGGGTAACAAAATAAAATGACATAACAAGCAAAACAGTTACCAACAACTAACAACCATAATAGAGATGACAAACATAGAAATGGTGATTTACATCACTCCATCTGTTCAAAGCGCTGCTGAGTAGTTGGCGGCTGGCGAAAGTCCGACAGAGGTGGTTTCACCGCTTCTAGCGATCATAACTTTAGTAATAACCCCGATAGACTATGGACTGCATGATATGTAGAGCTTCTTGATTTGTTGCAGTGATAAAGAAATACTTATCTCAGAATACGATGTTCAGAATAACTACTTATACTAAAAACATGTTTTTAATCCAACTTCCAAAAATATATTAAATGTTGCTTGAAATAAGTCATTAACATTAGTTTTTTGAGTAAATGCTGTGGCCAAAGATGTAGTTTTCCCCCGAGAAGAACAGACAAGAAACTCGTTACAATTTTCTGTTATTATTTACTTTCAAGCATTTTGTCATCAACGTACTTTTATTAAATTAATATACTGAGTCCGTTTTATTAATATTGCGAGTCCGTTTTATTAGTTGTAGGTCCCTCGATTAGATATTGATATTTTGACACATTACGATACGAGAAAATAACTTGATCAATCTATTCCATTTCTACTCTAAGGTTCTCTGGGAGGAATCTCTAATTATTGTTCAAGAAGAGATTTAATTTTTTTTAATTTTTTCGCATTGTCTTAACTATTTCCTGAGATAAAAAGTCACCTGGGCGTAATTTTGATTCACATTAATGTCTTGTACCTGTTTGTGGATGATTGAGTCGATCGAATACAAGAATTTTCTTTCAAACTATAATATCAGTGACACTACTTCCAACTCCACCATTTTCATCATTAATCTTATTCAGAGCAAGCAAACAAGCAATTATTACTTCATTCACATCACCTGCTTTTTACACAAATATTTGTAACACCTATATGTGTTCATTCACATCAATTTTCACACCTATAACAAGATATAATAGATCAGTATCTACATATGTGACGTCACAAACTAGTTCCCGAATACCATCACTCACTTTCACTGCGTGCCTGTCTGTCTGTCAGCGTTTGTTATACGAAACTAATGATATGTTACACTTTCATGCAACTCTTCTTTGCTTTGTTGTAACACTTGTTTGTTTTTCGTCACTCCACGTTTGGTAACTTTGGCGTTTTGTTTTGGGCTAGAGATTATTATCTGCACGTGTTGTGTGATCTGTCTACATTTTATGTATGTAGGGTCTTATGGCGTAACCATTTTACTCTTAAAAAGGGTTTTTTAAATTTCTTATGTACCTGATTGCATTTAATATCTTCATTTACAAAAATTATATTTGGTACAAAAAGGCCTTTTCTCAGCGTTGTTGGGATCAGAAAGTGTTTAAATGTTTTTTGCATATATTGACTGTTAATACTCCTTTACTTTCGGACTTGCTTTCTCTTCAAGTTCGTCCGCGTGCAAAATTTAAAGTGCTTCATATATTTTTTGTTGACGAGTCTTTGTGAGGCATTAAAGACTTTTATGAATCGTTGAATCGTTGGCATTAAAGACTTTTATGAATCTAAGCAACACACTGTATTACTTACAAATGTTACAAACAAAATTTTCATATACAGGGCTTTAGATAAATCTCTTTCAACCTTTCGGGTGTTTAATCAGTCCATGAAACTGAACAACTTCCCCAAGGAACATAGGTAAAAATACAAAAAAAAATTGAATTCCCATACAAACTTCATCAGCATATAGCGCATTTTGTATGGGAGATCAAAATTTTTTTCCTGGGGGAAATTTTTCAGTTTCATGGAATGATTAACCACCCGAGAAGTTGAAAGAGATTTATTTAAAGCCCTGTATAAAAAACAAATTCAAATTGCTAAGATCATCAGCTTAGAAATTTCAATTTTAAAACTAGACCTGCATTTGATTGTGTTTAGGTTTAGCCACTATCCGAGCTAATTTTTATATGTAATAAGTCGTTTTAAAGGATTATTATGGCAAAGAGGTAAAATGTATAAAATGAGAATCCAAAAAACTAAACTAGGCTAAGGATGTACAGTGTAAAGCAAGTGTGATGCAGCGTTATACATGCAAATATGGCGGGTATTAAGCCCGCAGTTGGTTTTGTCGTATTTTGTACGTTTTGCTGTTAACGGTAAAGCATGCCCACACGTCGAGTCCAGCGGTCGAGATCACATCAGAACATCTTCATTTTGGGCACAGCCGTAGATTAGGTCATCTGGCACTTGTGTAATATACTTGTTGTACCACATATTTATATGTACGGTAAAAGTGGATGGTACGGACGGCCGCAACTCAGGCTACCACACGCGTGCACTCTGTGCTGTTGTGATAAGATCAGTTTTGCAATGAAAATGGAGTAACCTGATGCGCTGGTTTCTGTACATTTTCTGGGTGCCATCTGCATTAAACTTCATGCTGTAGGCGATGTTGAATATCGGCCAGTAGAAGAATTGAGGCAAGTTATTAACAAAACAAAGTTTGACAATGTTTTAAAGCTTGGAGTGTGAATCCATTTGACAAAACAAATGAAGAGGATCCATACGTAAGACAGTATCAGATAAAAACAGGAATACGAATTTCTCATAAAGCAGTTGAACAAGAATCAGCAAACGGCGCGAAAGATATGATAAAATATTCATAGAGCGAACAAAGCATGAGTCACTAATGTTCCATAGCTCTTATAGGCAACATTATTGATATCCTAACCTAATGTATGATGATCCTTTGCGCAATGTTTGGCCGACGTGTCTTCCGTGTAGAAAGTTATTTAAAAGTGAAACTTGTGAAGATCCTATTAACAATTATTAGTGCAGTTGTAGGCGTTTACTTTCGTTCGACAGGTGCACCGCTCGCCTCGCTTTTGCCCTCAATACACACCTTTTACAAGCTCCGAACTGGTTTTATTTGTTTAACTTTGATTTTAATATATGATCAAACATGTCTTATGTCTGCGGTTTAAGTATTATTTGTTCTGTTACGCTACTTGAGTTCGGATTTCTAGTTTGGCTGCTGTTGTATTGTCGTTATAGCTATCTTTTACATACAGCTTACCTATTTGTATAACGAAAGTCGGTCAGTTCTATTACAAGCGGGATAAGGGCGACGTTAAGGTTAACGTGAATAGCCTGTTGTAATGCCATGTGTACATTCAAAGATAGAGTGTCACGTAATCAGAAACACATTTAGTTTAGTCACAGTTATCAGTAATTTTGAGGGTTACAGGATGAACATGTATTAGAGGTAATAGCATTTCACCCATAATACAGAAAGAAAAACCCTCGAGTCACATCTGTTGCAAGAAATTAACTTGGCAGTGGAACATATCAACTTCTCGAGTTTCACCAATTTCTCACTAGTGTTAAATTTATTTCAGGTGACATGTAGAGGCGGCGAGAGCGTGGGTTTCGACTACGCGTCGGCGTGCGCTCGGCCGTACCGCTCGGGACGCGCCCGCGCAGCCGCCCCCTGCGATCTCAGCAAGACCAGCTATTGCACCACCCCCGGCAACGGGTACCCTTGGCATGCTATACGGAGATTTGTTAGAGAGAACCAGGTAATTACGTCATCCACGTATCTAGGCATTCGTAACTTCCTGCGAGCCTAGCAAGACCAAATACTGGACCGTAGTTTTTGAAAGTAGTATTCCTAGATTGAATTAGTTAATTGCTAAAATGCAATGTAGATTTGTACTTACGACGCAAAAAATGAGTCATTCTTGGCTTGAATATTATCGACTTTTATCCCACGCAATATGACTAAAGCCTAGCACTGACTTATTTTCTGTAATATCCTGATTGGATTTATCTACGAACACTTGATACAATAATATTGTGTCCTGTATTTTACTTCGGGAAGGAAATTGTAGGCACGTAGTTTTATTAGTTGAAGAAAGTAACTAAATTTTAGAATTTTTTTTATTTTTAGGGTCTGATGAGAAGAATGTACGGAGAAGAACGTCACGTATCAGTTTTGAAGGCGGAATTAGAAAACTTCATAGAAGATGAGGACGAAGACGGTGACTCCAAGACATCAGACTTCGCTGAAGACGTCATCAAAACCAAAATGATGTACACCAAGAAAACCCACGGACGTGCCATTAAAAACAAACCACATTTCAGGCCCATTCAAAACGCTGACAAAAACAAAAAAGTAGACGATAACCTGAGAGTAAAACCTTTGAATCGTCCTGTTGAAGTAAATAAATCTAACAAGACAGAAAGTAAAAACAAAACTGAAGTAACCAACAACGAAACTTTGAACGATGATAAAGCCATTTCATACAAAACTAAACTTGAAAGTATTGCGAACATCGAGATTAATAATCTAGATCCCGATGTTATAACACTTGATGCTGTTATAAAACAAAGCATAGAAACTAACAGCATTTATCCTAGTCTTTCTGATCCACCTAACAGCAATCATTCTTCAACGGAGCTGAAAAATATTCCAACTGATAAAAATGTAACAACGACAACAGAAAATTTTCCAAATACAACAGAAACAACAACAACAGATATTCTCTACGATGATACTACAACAGAATCTGCCAAGGACGGTTGGAAACCGATGGTATCTGATACCTCCACTCTGCCGCCAACTCTTCTATTCTCTGAGCATGACAAAGTCAAGAATGTAAACCCAGACATCAAGGTGAATGAAGAAAAGATAGAATTTCATCCAAAACCAACACAGCATCAGGACTCGATGAGGCCTTCAGTAATAAAATTACGAGGAGCGTAAGTTTGTTTTTGCTATGTTATAGAATAAATATGAAACTTAAAAAAATATAGGGAATAGAAATATCTCTGAAGTCACGTTCGGTAAAAAAGTGCACACAACATATTTGTTTAGTTAACATTTTTATTGGGTATTGTCTTAATCCTCGCTATTTCAAAAGCACGTAGATCGACGTAGTATGTCCCCCATGACTTAGATATTATTAATGTTACGGTAGGTATTTGAATAATTTAGATTTAATGATCTAATTTCGTCAAGATTTGCAAGTTTGGCAAAATAGGGTTACATACACGATATTATTATATTCGTGACTAGTTGACTACAATATGTAAAAAATATACCTAATTTACTGTTCCAGCAATGCCTGCGAGACCAAAGAAGAGATGTTGGCGCCGTTCTGGGCTAACAGCACTCGAGGCGAAGTCCTGGCGCTGCTGAACATGTACCCGTTCGAGCAGTACATCCACCTGGAGACTTGCGTGCACGAGCGGAAGCAGATGTACTGCAGGGAGGGATGCAGGTTAGTAGCAGAGTAC
This sequence comes from Aproaerema taeniolella, assembly GCA_949987775.1. Classification (NCBI taxonomy): domain Eukaryota; kingdom Metazoa; phylum Arthropoda; class Insecta; order Lepidoptera; family Gelechiidae; genus Aproaerema; species Aproaerema taeniolella. The sequence continues at coordinate 18,289,188 of OX465257.1, read as the reverse complement.
CTACTGTCAGACTATGTTATATCATGTTTATCGGACGTTTTCGGCACTATTATGGGCCATTGTGCGTGATATTGTTAGGACTAGCTATTCCAGCCAGCCAATGTCCTCCCAGAAGCACGCAAGTTTCCTTACGTTCCTATATGCCTCTGATAGGCATAGGCGTATATAGGGGGGGGGCCGGGTGGGCCGGGCCCACCCCAGTATGGTCTAGGGCCCACCAAAGAATATTGGGCTACCAGTTCGAAATTTTATAACTGATGCCAAAATACTGACAAATTCACACAAAAATAATTTTTAAAAATTATATAGTTTACAGCCGAGAAATCTACATACTTATAATTACAAACTATGATACTGTATAAACTATAAGCAGTGATAGCCCTGTTGGTAATGAGTCAGACTTGTAATCGGAAGGTTGCGGGTTCAAATCCTGGCGCGGGCCTGTACCACTAAATTCGTCTTTTCGGATTATTTCTAATTATCACTTGCTCAACGGTGACGGAAAACATCGTGATGAAACCCGCCCGTCCAAGAAAATTCATTTTCCAAAGACAAGCGGTCCACCAACCCGCATTGGGCCAGCGTGGTGGACTATGGCCTATATCCCTTTCGTGTTTCGAAGAGAGACCCGTGCCCCTCGGTGGGGACGTATATGGGTGGGTAAAAAAATTAAATAATAGTACTGTATTAGTTACTTTTGAATACACAGCGTATTAAGCTAGAGTACATTTAATTTTCACCTTGCCCCCCCTAGAAAATAAACCTAGATACGCCAATGCTGATAGGGATCCCGGGTTATGCAGAATCTGTGCCCATTGTGCTTTCACGCTGTAGCATTTCTATCGTAACATGCACTGGAGTATCTTCTTACTGTAAGACCATCTGCCGGTTATTAGAATGGATAACATTTCCTTTCTTTTAAACGGTGGCGCAATAGAAATGTGTCAGAAACCCGTAACTGTTATCTGGACAAGTATCCAACAAATTTTCTGGTTGTACATGTCAACTAAATATTCAGTCTGTTCTAGCCAGTGGAACTAATAAACACATGGATCCGGCTTCTCTTTTTTCAGGACACTGGGCCTTGTAAAATATACTCAAGTCAGTTCCTCGCTCCTAATCTGCTAAATCCTAGACCAGGGTTTCCCAACCAGTGAGGCGCGCCCCCCTTGGGGGGCGTCGAGCGGTTCCAAGGGGGGCGCAGAGGTCCCTGATTTCTGCCTATTAAAAAAATTTACTAAACTCAATTGGTTAATTTTTGTTGTATCCGTTCTCCACGCTACGAGTCATAAAATAATAGAAAAGAAACGGTTCAGATTAACTGCATGTACTCGTAAAAAAAAAAGTACATTTATGAAAATTCTATTGTCATATGAATAAAAATAAACACCCTCATTTTTATCACTTTATCATTGTTTGTTTAATTTTCTTATACACTGGGCGTCAAAAATAAGTAGTACAGTTTTAAAATTGCGATTTCTCCCAAACTATAAAACTTAGACCTTTGAAACAAAAAAGGTTAAAAAGAAAATTTAATCTTATTCAATAAAAACTTCATGCATTATAAGAACTTATAATGCTTGACTTTAAAAAAAACGAATAAATAAAAACACTTTTTTTAAACTGTTGAAAGGTGTTGTCTTACTTAGGATTTTTGTGTTTGACACATTCGCTGCTGATAAAGCAATTGTAATTGAAAAGCATAGGTATCTTCAGAGAGTAAATTTGACTAATCATGCCTCTTTCACCAGAAGAATGTGCAAGAATCTTAGCTTTTCTCGAAGTGGGCATCAGTATGCGTCGTACTGCAAGGAGGGTGGGTGTAACTTTAAGAACGGTTCAGCGAGTAAAGCAAAGGTACGAAGAGACTGGAAACCATCTAAGGAGACGAGGTAATGGCAGACCCAGGTGCACAAGTACCCGAGAAGATCGCTTTATTGTTTCCACTGTGTTAAGAAATCGACACCTTAATGCAGTTGAGGTTCAGCAACAGCTTCTTCGGACCCGAACAGACTACATCAGTGAGAGTACAGTGAGAAGAAGACTTGCTGAAGCTAACCTGAAGCCTCTAAGACCAGCAAATGGCCCCAAACTTGAGACAGAGCATCGCGTAGCAAGACTACGCTACGCCCGTCAACACGTACAATGGGGCGAAGAAGAATGGGCTAGAGTTTTATTCACAGATGAGTCTCGATTCTCTTTATACACTTCAGATGGACGGCGGAGAGTCTACAGACGACCCGGTGAGCGATACATTCAAGCTTGTATCTCGGAAAGAGTCCAATATGGCGGGGGCTCTGTACACGTATGGGCTGGTATCTCTTCAGAGAGTCGCACAGAGCTTGTGGTAATAGAAAATGGGACTTTGACTGGTGAAAGATATGCCTCGGAGATCCTCAACGAGTATGCAGGGCCATATTTAATAAATATGGGTGATGGAGCCATCCTAATGCATGATAACGCCCGGCCACACACTGCTCACCACGTACAAGAGTACATTCAGGAGGTTGGCATCAACTTGATGGCTTGGCCATCGAGAAGCCCAGATCTCAACCCGATTGAACACGCCTGGGATGAGCTTGGGAGGCTAGTCAGAAGGCGCAGTCCACCTCCTGCCACACTCAGGGCTCTAAAACATGCGCTGATAGAAGAATGGGAAAATATTCCCCAACACCGCCTCCGAAACTTAGTGTTCAGCATGCCAAACCGGATCCAAGCTGTAATTAGAGCCCGAGGCGGCAACACAAGTTATTAAATTGTGAAAAAGTTCCAAAACGTGAAAATTAAGTGGTTGACATATCGTTAAAAATTGATACTTTTTAGTATTTATCTTAATTTTAAGTTTGAAACTTTATTCATGCCAAATAAAATATAACTTTAATAAACTTCGTTAAGTTTACTATAAACTGCTTTTTATTTCATAAGTGTAACTACTATAGTTTAGGAGTAATTGCAATTTGAAAAGTGTACTACTTATTTTTGACGCCCAGTGTATAAACTCCCAATTTCAGCCCCTAGAGGGGACGTAGGATTTTAGCTCACCGTTAGGTGAGGCTCATAGGTTAAAACGTTGGGAACTCCTGTCATTAGTCAAGTGACCATTAGTCAAGTGAAATAAGCTGTAGAAAGAAGTACGAGTATCTACAGTCAAAACGGTTTTTATCTGATTCAATACTATTACGAGTAGTTATTTGTTCTCTTTAGTACTCTTACTAGGTTGACTGGAAGAAATACCCTCGTGGGATAAGTCTGCCTTTGTTAACTTCCCATTACTGTCAACTTGTTATCCTCTGTATTATCACTGTACAGTAAATAATAAATACATACATACACAACTTCTATAAGCGCAACCTAAACCAAGATGCATGTGTAACGCAGCGCACGGCGATTCTATAAAATTAATTCTATTAATTCTATACATTAATTCTTTTTATATTCTTTTATAAAATTAATACACTGCGCGTTGTCGATGAAGCCTGAGCCATACTTCCTTTTATTAGGGTTCCGTACCCAAAGGGTAAAAACGGGACCCTATGACTAAGACTCCGCATTCCTTCCTTCCGTCCGTCCGTCCGTCCGTCACAAGGCTGTACTCATGAACCATAGTCTGACAGTTGAAATTTTCACAGATGATACATACATTCTGTTGTCACTATAATAACAGATACTAGAAAAACAGAATTAGTTAAGTATTTAAAGGGGCTTCCATACAACTAACGTGATTCTCTTGCTCGTTTTTATAAATAACTAGCTTTCCGCCCGCGTGGACTACAGGTTATATCGTGCCCAACTGTGGGATAAAACGTAGCCTATGTCCTTTCCCAGGCTCTAATCTTTCTCTGTACCATTTTTCTTCAAAATCGGTTCAGTGGTTTAGGCGTGAAGACGGACAGACATATAGACAGACAGAGTTACTTTCGCATTTATAATATTAATAAGGATGGCACGGAAGCCTTCGTGCGCGAGTCCGACTCCGGGTTAACCCATTATTCTCTAACTTCCAGATGCGAGCAGCAATATCGTCTCCATCGGCTGTTGGCTTACGACCCTCGCAACGAGTGTCGCGGCATCTTCGCCGACTGGTTCAAGTTCCCTGCCTGCTGCGTCTGCAAGTGTTACGACGTGCCCCTGGAGTTCAGAGCCCGGTCGCCCAGGATCCTCCACCCGCAGTATGATGAGGAGGTCAAGAGGGTTATTTATGAGGACGTGGCGAGGGATTGGTACTCAACCTCGTATGATGACGAGGAAGAGGATTTGTTTTGATGTAAGTTGAAGTGTCGAAGCTCTTAAGTTTACCAGTCATCTATCTTCCCATATACTAAGTATACATATTAAGATATATACAGGGTTACCGGAAAAGTCGACCTAGATCCGTTAAGGGCGTGTAGTACACATCATTTCTGAATGATTTCACTATGGAACCCCCCATCCTAAACTTAACCGTTTTCGAGATTTTCGAGTTTTAAGTTTTTTAATGAAAATGCCCAATTTTTCGGCTATTGAATTGAATATTCTGAATTTTTTTGACTCTTATGATTATTTTTTTGGTTTTTTACATGAAGAATGAGATGCTTAATGACCTCAATGACTAAAATTGCACGTAAGTTAACTAAATAGGTCATTGTAGACGATCAAAACTTAATAAAATAAGTAAAAATTATAAAAAAATTGTTTTCTTTTCTTGATATCTCTAAAAATTAGTATGGCACTTGCTCTGCAGATGTGCTTAAAAACATCTACATTTTATCAGCTATCCAACGAGGTATAACACTCTAGGGTATTTATTAACCTCAAAGGTGAAACTTAGTTTCTAAGGCTACATGGCAGTCAGAATAGCGCTTATTTAATCTAATTAATTTGACTTAAGTTCAGCATCATCATTTCAGCCTACTGGCTTCCACTACTGAACATAGGCCTCCCTCGGCTAGGTAAAACCTTCATGCATCCATCGATGTCCCGCTATCCTGACCTAGGAGATCATTCAGTTTTTATAGCATTTTTTTTTGTTCAGATCGTCGATCGTACAAATAATGACCGTACGCCAACTATTAGTTGAGCGTAAGTGACTAGTTACTGGCTTTTGTTTGGAAAATAACGTAATCGGTGCGTTGTTTACGCTAGTTCGCATACAAAGTCACTCACGCTCAACTCATAGTTGGCGTACAGATCGTCGGTGATTGTAGTAAGCTAAATGAAACAATAAATCAGTTCAAAATAACATTTATTCACCCAATGTTTCTAAATAAAATTTATAGTTCATGTTCTACGTGTCCACCTCTATTTCGCATACATTTTCTCATTCTTTCACGTAGTCCACTTTTCACTACACTAGTGGTTAATGTTCTTCTGATTTCGTTAGCAGCATTAATTATCCTTTCTTTGAGAACTTCCACTGACGATATGGGGTTGGGCTCACTGTAAACGAGGCTCTTCATGTGCCCCCATACATAAAAATCCATGGGGGTCAGGTCGGGACATCTGGCTGGCCAGGGTAAAGGCCCACCTCGTCCAATCCATTTGTTAGGATAGTTAGTGTCCAACCATTCCCTAACGCTTCTTCTGAAATGAGCAGGACAGCCATCATGTTGAAACCACATGTCCCGCAGTAATTGTAATGGGAGATCATCTAGTAGGTCACCTAAGTCACCTCTTAAGAAATTTTCATAAGTTTCACCATTGAGGTTGTCTGGAAGAAAGTAAGGCCCAATCAAATGGTTGGAAATGATGCCCATCCACACATTTACACTAAATCGTCGTTGTGACCCCTTTACTCTTTTCTTATTTGGATTGCCTAGTTCTTTAGGAGCCCAATAGTGTGCGTTATGGTAATTAGTAATCCCATCCTTATCGAATTTGGATTCATCTGTCCACAATATTAATTTTAGGAAATTCGGGTCCTCGATATCTGCATTGAGCATGAATCTGCAGAAGTCCATGCGTCTCGCGGGATCTCCTTCTTCAATTACATGTACCGGCGTGTAGTGGTATGGATACAGGCCTGCCGTATGAACCGTAAACCACACTTTCCACTGAGTTAGGCCCAGTTCACGGGCAACAATATTGGTCGAAGTGGTTGGGTCTCTTCTGAACCGTTCTATTATTTCGTTGTTTTGTTCCTCGTCGTCATCAATGACACGTGGTCTTCCTAAGTCCGTACGTCGTCGCAAAACAGAGCCAGTTTCACGAAGTCGTCGGTAAACTCCGTCGAAAACGCTCACATCAGGCACTCGACGGTCGGGATAGCGTCGTATGTACTCAGTCCGAGCTTGTGCGGACACGCAATTGCAGTATCCGTAGCAGATAAGCATATCCGCATATTCTTCGTTCGAGTATGTTGCCATTTTCAACAGTCCAGTATCACAAGCACAAATCAGAGTCCAGTAAACAAGCACAGTAGTCACAGTTAGAAAAATCAGTCCAGAAACAAAGCCAAGTCGTGTGGGGAATCCGAAAGCACAATAATTCGCATCTACCATGGACGAATCGCATGAGCAGACTAAAATGGATGGCAAGCAAACAAACGACCAAATACAAAACAATGGGCATGTTGTATTCCCAAACTTGTTTTTGCACATTATTTTTCTCACTCTCACCTGCATAAATCGTAAGTTGTCTCGCTCACACGCACCGGATTAACTTGAAGGACAATAGCTGACGGACCCGTTAGACCTACTACCTGAACCTTTTCAACTATGTTTTTTTCTATGAGTTTAAATACAACCCTAGGTTGTTATACCTCGTTGGATAGCTGATAAAATGTAGATGTTTTTAAGCACATCTGCAGAGCAAGTGCCATACTAATTTTAAGAGATATCAAGAAAAGAAAACAATTTTTTTATAATTTTTACTTATTTTATTAAGTTTCGATCGTCTACAATGACCTATTTAGTTAACTTACGTGCAATTTTAGTCATTGAGGTCATTAAGCATCTCATTCTTCATGTAAAAAACCAAAAAAATAATCATAAGAGTCAAAAAAATTCAGAATATTCAATTCAATAGCCGAAAAATTGGGCATTTTCATTAAAAAAATTAAAACTCGAAAATCTCGAAAACGGTTAAGTTTAGGATGGGGGGTTCCATAGTGAAATCATTCAGAAATGATGTGTACTACACGCCCTTAACGGATCTAGGTCGACTTTTCCGGTAACCCTGTATAAGCGCTTGTTACTTTGCCTACTCCAATAGGGTGTAAATGGAGTGAATACTTATGTTTTATGAACTGAGCAAAATAATGAAGATAATATTTTACCAATCCCGACCACGGCACCAAGATTTTTTGGTGCCATGACCAGGATATAATACTTTCAATCACTTCCAGAAATGTCAATTAAAGTTTATCCAACGATAAATATCATACTGTCACTTTCCGAATAGTTGACGTAAGCAAGGACAGCATTACATTTAAAGAAGCTTTAACTTTCATTGACGTTTCTGAAAATGAGCAATCGAGGTTTCTTCGAGTGTATCTTTACATTTTTGGCCGAGAATCTTAGTAATTATATCTTTTTTGTATTTCCAGGAAAACAACTTAGTTTTGCAGTAAGTGCTCCTACAGGGTTGCTGTTGAAGATATCATATTGTTTAAAACCCACCTGGCTTTAAAATTATTTTAATTAAATATAGTTTGTTACATTATACGTAATTTATTTTAAAAAGAAGAACACTAGATGCTTAATTTATTGTTGTTTTTATTCTATTGATTTTTATGTACAGTGCTACAAATTTTTAGATACAAATATCTATTTAAACAGTTTAGGAGTAAGTTAATACGTTAAATTATTTATATTATGAGGAATTTAAAAGTAAATTACTTAACTTATTTTAAGGCTAGTGAAAATTGTTAAAAATAATAATTTGAAGGTAAATATTACTGTACTTACTTACACATAATTTGTTATCAATTTAAATAACTACCTAATTAAACGAATTTTCACATTACGATTTGTTGTTTTTATCTACCCATACTTTATGACGAATGCAGAACCATCCACTATTATGCAAGGAGCAGTCGTTTAATATTGAAATTAAAATTCGTTATACACTGCTTCTGTGCAAAGTAATTTTCACTGAAGGTTACGAATTTGCGATCATTCGTAATCCATTCGAATAGACCCGCTAAACGTAAAGTTGATGAAGATACATCTGAAATAAGTAGGAACGTTGGTTTTTCAATAAAACCCCGTTTTTTATTATACGCTTTATGAATTGCCTTGCTTGCCTCCCAATATCCAAAGTGAAGTAGATCGATGTGCTTTTGAGTGTAGGTCCTACTGGTACCTACTAGGATGTCAGATGTTATGTTGATACGTAGCCTGGCTCTACTTTGGTAAAGGTAACTTACGTTAATTGCTAAGCATTAGTAAAATCATGCTCGTGAACTAATAACAACTTAACAACTACAGAAACCTTCTTAGATTAAAAAGCCCATACAGCCAGAGTTTAACCCCGTACAGACAGATATTCAGGTGACATTTCTTACGTAAAACGGAGCGAGCGTAAACGTCAATGTCAAACGCAGGTGGCGAACGGACATAACCTCAAAAAGCTGTGTATTTTGTGTGTTTTTAATTTTAAACAGCATTTATCTGATAAATAATTATACCAAATATGAAAAAAAACAAGGCGGTACATCGGCCTGCCTTCCCAAATACTCGAAAAGCTTTACGTAAGCAAAAACGGCAAGAAAAGAAGCAACATCGTCAGGAACATTACATGAAGAAGAAAACAGACCAAGACCAGCCTACATGTTCACCTGGCAGGTTTGTGAAGAGGCCTGCTGAAGAACCAGACCCACAGGTTGACACAAAGGTAGAATTAACGTTTTTTAATCTGTTCTGTTGCAGTTTTTGCGTATGACAACTATAAAGCTGAATGATTGTTGTTTAGCACCTAATGATTTAAGAGGAAGTTTAACGTCTATGGAAATATCTTAACAGTTTCATTCATTTAAACTGTGTAACAAAATAGAAGTCCAGAAGCATTTTTAGGATAAGAAAAATATTTTGTGAATATCCTTCTACACGGGTTAACATTCACGTACCATGCAGATTGCCATGTTACAATTTCGATTTAAGTAAATTATAATATAATCAGTGATTTCCAGTTAACAACCAAAGAAAAGAAAACAGTGTTTAACAACTTTTAAGAAAAAGTTAAACAAGACAATAAATTACTTCTCATAATTGTCATTTTCGACATTGAAGGATGTTAGTAATTTTTTTTCATCTTAAATATTTCAGAAGAAGAAACAGAAACTCCAACCCTCATCCCAAGACATAATCAGTAAAGAACGTCAGAAAGAGCAGAAAGAAGTTCAGCGTCTCAATTCCCAAATGGAGGAGCAGAGACGTTCGATGATGATCAAAGCCAATGAGGAAGAGGACAAAATGATCAAGAAATTGGAGAAACAACTGGGTTTAAACAAGTCGAAGAATAAAAATAATTACTTTGCTGATGACGGTTTAGATTGTATCCTTTTCATAATAATAATGAAAGAAAGAAAGAAAATAAATTTATTCCACTACACTGAATATATGTATATGATTCGTTCATTTGTTCATTCATGTCACATGATTTAATTTTTTCCATTTATTCCATACAGGAATGACAAAGGAAACTGAGCCTCTACAGCCATCGTCTTCTATAACCGACACATTCAGCCCTTGTTCCTCTTACGATTTTGGTTTCTTAATCATGCTCAGGTCAGGATGTGGCTAGTTTTAAGTTCAAATTATTGTACTTACTTGTAGTATTGTTGATGTACCTATTCAATAAAATGAAATAATGTTCTAATGTAAGGATTAACAAAATCTAATAGATCTAATCTAATAGATTTAAATATTTTGTAATCAAGTTTCTAAACTTAATAGCAATCTTACAAGTGTAAGAAAAATATCAATACTTTTTACATAAAGTAAAGTATTTTTATGTGGCAGAAATTTTAAATGTATTAAACATGCATAATTTACCTTTATTTCTGGATCAGATTTATTGGAGATTTGTGACAGAGCAACTTCTGAACAAATTGTGGCAGCTGAAAAGCACTTGGCAGATGTTGAAAATGAATCTGATTTCGAAGAGGACTTGGCCACAGTAACTGGGAAAGAAGTTAAAAAGAAAGATAAAGAGAACAGTAAAAAAGATTCCAAAAAAGATATCGGTAAACAGAAAGATAAAAAAGAAAGTCTATCTGATAATGAAAGTTTGAATGAAGATTTTAGTGACGTTAATGAGGGCTCTGATGATGAACTCTCAGATTCTATTGAAGGTGAAGAGAAGTCAGAAGTTGAAGATGATGAAGAATCAGACGTTGATGAAGAAGAATCAGATGATGAGTTTAAAGATGACAGCTTCAATGAAGATGAAGCATTAGAATCTGCTGAAGGCAAGTTATCGCATAGTGAAGGTAGGAAATCTAATCTTTGTCGTATTAAAAGCATTTCTAGCATAGAAATCTTATTTTCCTAGTACACTCATCTAAAAAAATAAAAAAATATGTTTGATAAGATTGAAGCATAATGAGGCATTAGACTAGATTCTATGTGAAGAAATACATATACTTAAATGTGTTTAATAATGCTATATTGAAAATAAAAAAATCAATTTTTCATTTTACAGAACACCAACCCAAAAAAGAAAAATCAAACACGAAACCAAAAGCAACAAAACTAACAGAAACTAAACAAAAGAAAGTTCACAAAAAACCAGATTCCAAAACAAGTAAAGAAAGAATAGTAAAAGCAGAAGATCTTAGCAAAGTGTTCAGTGACGATGAAGTGTCACACTTATCTGGTGAAGATGATGACTTAGAAGGATTCTCTGGTGATGACAGTGGCGGAGGGGAAGATAAAGATGAAGGTGGGAAGAGTAAAGAGAAGCCTGATGTTTGGGAAGATATTTATGGAAGGAAAAGAGATAAAGAAGGGAATGTTATAAAGGTATGCATATTATTTTACTATCGACCCATATGCATAAAGGAATGTCTTAGGTCCATATTACAGAACACGACTCAGACTCTCATCGGTGCTACTTAAGTATAGAAAGAAAGAGACAATCAATACTTAAGTAAAGACCAAGACTTGACTCTCCTTCTGTAACATAGGCCTTAAAGTAACATAGACACATTAGTTTTGCAAGCACAGATATATTGTATGTATTGTAATGATTGTTTACAATGATTTTGATATTTGTATGTTTTAAAATATTTCAGGAGGAAAAAGGAGTGTACATTCCGCCACATTTGAGGAACAAAGACTCCAGCAGTGATAAAGAATTACTGCTACTAAAGAGGCAAATAAAAAGTAAGTGTATCTTCATGTAAAATTTATTTTCTATTTTGTGATGATTCTTTGACTATCTTACTGATTCTTTGATGGGAGACGGGGATCGAGAAATGTGACGCGCCTTTGGGGGAAGCCTATGTCCAGCAGTTAAGTGACGAAGCTAGTCGATTAATTGACTGGAGTGGAGTCCATACTCAGAATTAACCTATGTGACAGATTTCCAGGCCCCAACTTGCTATATGTTTTTTTTTTAAATACATGTTGCTCAAATTTGTATTTGTATTGATTATAAACTCTTCTGCTAAAAATCACATCCGCCGTGCGGTGATCGGTTGAGAATAACACCGCCCCATCTCTTTCCGTGGGTGTCCTGCAAATGAGACCTGCCTCCTAGTAATCCATCTTAGGCAACGACACCTCAGTTTGTTTTGAATCTTAGGTGGCTTCCTATGGTCTCATGCGGTGTGGTAGGCTCTGTAAAAGGCCGTCTGGTTCGCGACCAGTGCGACCTTAGGTGCTTTAAGAGTAAATTGAAATCACTGCTTTGCAAAGATGTCTGTATAACATTGATGATTTTTAGATAGGTTTAATTTTTGACATTAATGTAACAAATTGACATTGCTCGGGATTATTATTGGACTTATTTTATTAATTATTTTGATGAATTTTATTGAATTGTATTTATTGTATTGATTTTCGCACACAATGTATATTGTTTATGAATAAATTGAATCGAATCGACCACCCTCCTACCGAAGTCCGACGCCAAACAGCTAGCTGTGTTCCGTCGGTGCGTAGGAGTATCAGTGCCTTAATAGGCATTTTCTGGATTAACTCGCTCCATCTTCGACCTCATCTATGACCTCGGTCAAGATTGAGGTCAAAAGTTAACCCATCTTATAATAAACAAAAAACTTCAACTTCCAGGCGTCCTAAACAAGCTAGCGGGTACAAACCTGCACTGGGCGTGCTCGTCCATAGAGGCGCTGTACTCGTGCAACAGCCGGCACTCGGTCAACTCGGCGCTGTCGGCGCTGTGGCTGTGCGCGACGCTGGCGGCGTCCAGCGCGCCCGACCGACTCGTCGCAGAGCACGCAGCGCTTGTTGCTGTGTTGCATGCTAATGTTGGCAGCGAAGTTGGTGAGTATCCAGTGAATCACTGCTGGGAAAGGCCCCAGTCTATCAGAATATCAGCGCCTTTTTGACTGACTCTGTTTAAATTTTAAGTTTATTTTTTTTGTCTGTATTTAGTTGAATAAAGTTTTTCTATTCTACATATTTTGGGCACTTAAGTATGAAAAATTTATCCACGGCCTACAGAAATAAATTAATGTGGGATGTTTAGAGATATATCTCTGGTTTACGAATATGTGGGTCGCATTTCTGTAAATAATGAGAATCGGACAGAAAATAAAATTCTGTATCTTAGATATATCTTATATATTACGAGGTTTATTTCAACTTGATCAATATCTACAGGTGCAATCGTACTATCTCACTTAGTACGAAAAACATACCCAGAGTCTACAGAAATGAAATAGTGTAGAGAATTTCGATGAATTGTTCATGATGGAAAAAATAAAATTCTGTATTTGTAAAAAAAGATTGATTTATTTATGAGATTTATTCAATTTCATCAATAAGTATAAAAACAAAATAAAATTCTATGAATTTGTTGTTTGGAATAAATATCTTCAACTTTTCAATCACTTGTAATATTTCATTCCCATGGTTTTTTTAAAATATTTTTACCTAAAATGAAAAGTAGAATATACTTTAATAATTTAAAAGTAATTTTGTTTCTGTAGGCAAAACCTTCACTAATTGAGTCGGATTGTGCCCAGTGACCTTTCTAGAGATTGCGTATGTGACATATTCAACATATTTTAAGTGAGATCCTGGGTACATAATAATCATAACTTTGATGTCACTTGTAGAGCGTTGTTCCTTTTTCTCATGTTTGTCTCCTTTTCTCCTAACGTAAGGTTACCTTAATATTGTTTTAAGACATGGTGGTAACCCCCTGTAACTATCTTATATGAAATAAAACCTCTGAACTTTGCATATAGAGTAAATTTTGAAGATGTATTCTTGTTTTTGGTATTCTTTATTTCCGATCACTGTAACCCTGTTTGGTCGAGTTTGACGGCCGGTTTGGTCGAGTGGTAGTGACGCTGCCTCTTGATCGGCGGGTCCTGGGTTCGATCCCCAGTTGGGGCAAACATTTGTGTAAAAAGCAGATGTTTGTTCTCGGGCCATGGGTGTTTGTGTTTGTCTTTATGTATGTTCCGAGGGACCCACGACTCAAGGGAAAACCTTAGTGTGGGCCTTTGAGTGTGTTAAAAAAAATATCATGTTAAATGTTTTAGACGTCACCGTACTGTTGAAGTTTACCACAAATTTACAAAAAAAAATCATTTTTTTTCTAATACCACGCTTCCAGGCGCCCATTTCCTGCAAGAGCTGACCCAGAAGTTCGACACAATGATGCAGACCACACAACCACAAGAAGACAAGACCCTCGACAACTTAGTCTCCTGTCTCGCACATTTATATTATTTCAAGGTAACTTATTGGTAGACCAAATGTTCTAACATCCTTTCTTTTCTAATCGTGAGCGTAAAGTCAGCGTATACAAGTCGGAATTTTCGATTTTTGGATATGCCCATAAATTAGTGTAAAAACGAAATAAATAGTTTTCCTTTAGTTTAGGAAATAAAGACTATTGTAGATGTGTAAACATAGCCGTTCTTGAAAACTGTTAATACTAAAGCAAAGAAAGTTACACCAAAAAACTTTGCATAAATACAGCGACTGCTGTGCAAAATTTCATAAAGATTGCTCATCAACTAACGGTGATATGAAACAACTCTCTCGAGCGTCTGTCGAGGTGTCGAGCCGGCGTCAGGCTGCGTACACATAATACTGCATATAGTAGGAAACCTTTTCTGGTTATAATTGCTATGTTAATTAATACTGCGTCATATTCCGACTGTCTGTGCCTTTATTTTCTGAAAATTTTAAACAATCCATACAAATAACATAAATGCGAAAGTAACTCTGTCTGTCTGTCCGTCCTTTTGATGAAATTTGGTACAGAGATAGATTAGACCTTGGGAAAGGACATAGGCTACATTTTATCCCAAAGCTGGTCACGATACAACCTGTAGTCCACACGGGCGAAGCCGCGGGCGGAAAGCTAGTATTATAAAAGTATGTAATGTTCAAGGAACAAGGTTCTAGGTACGTGGCAAACTTGATAAGTCAGATGGCCTCTGACTAATACCGTGATAATTTTTCCCCTTCTAGATCTACCAAGCAGCCCTCCTCTACGACATCCTCTCCCGTCTTTTAAAATCTCCCTCCGAGAAGTCCATAGACTGCGTACTAGTGGTACTGCGTAGTGCGGGGGGGGCGCTGCGGAAGGAGGAGCCGCAAGCTTTGAAGGCATTCATACACAACACGCAGGGGGCCATAGCGGGGGTCAGCGGGGGCCAGCAGGATGGGTGGGTAATACAACTTGCAGAAACCTCCATTAGAATTAACGCTTCTTTAAATATCATTACGACATTACATTTAATGAGGCTTTAACTTTAGCGGAGGCATGTGCCTAAATTGCATACAAAAAATAAATAAATGAATGGTGATATTTTTAAAACGCTTACCTGTGTAGAGAAAGTATTTTATTTGAGAACTTTTTCGTTCTGAATACAGGTTGAAAAAGAACCTCCTAGCTTTATTGAAAATCCTGAACCAGTATCACTTACTGAACACTTTAAAAAATATATTATTATTTTGGGGGGGTTTTTTTTTTTCCTAAACGTAGACACCACTCGGGCGCATCCCCCGAGCGCTACCCGTGTAGGAGTAATGTCTACGTTTAGGCAAAAAATGAACTATTCCCATTGAAAAATTTTTTTTTTCATACATGTGTTCTTTGAGTGATACTGGTTCAGGATTTTGAATATAGCTAGGAGGTTTGTTTTCACCCAGTATATGTCAAAAGTGGCATTAAGTGGTTTTAAAACCACTGATGCTCTGCCTGCCTTAATAGGTATTATAGGCGTGAGCGTATGTATGTATGTACACACACACACACACACAGGCTATGTTCATAGTAAAAGGAGTGGGAAGTAAGTTATCTGCATACGTCCGCCCCGCGCGCGGCTTGTATGTGTGCGCCGTAGTATCTATGTCGCCGCACGCACACTTACACAGAATCTCATTACCTTTCGTACCACACTCAGTCGGGGCTAACACCGCACACGAGGTTCGCGCAACCATCACGGCTTTTCGGCACCGCTATATAAAAATGAATGATAATCGCAGATATTGCTGTGTGTTTGGGGTCATCCATTCCAGAATTGTCTCTGTTCAGATTACCTATTGAACATGAAAGGTAAGCAAATCACTTATTACAGCATTATAATTTTTCTTGATGATGAGATACCTACCTACTTACTTATTTTTTGTTGTACATACCTTTTTTTTACATTTCTGTATTTGTAAGGAAAACCATTGTTGAACTTTATTGACTAATGATAACTGAATTAGCTATACATGTGTTATCTTTGGCAAGAGACGGGCTTTAAATTAAACTAATGAATTGGTAGACAATACATACCTATCAGTAACCTACCGTACCGTTTACTCGTGCTCATCACCGCCCCGCGCCGCCCGTCTGCTGGCCCGTTGTTTTTTTTTTCAACGTGAAATATTTCATTTTCATTAGTTAAAACCGACCTCACAAACCCTGTACCCAGACAATACAAGTAAAAAAATACAACTTCCTAACCCTTGCCAATTTATAGGCACCGAATTTTAATTTAGCTAAAAGTGACAATTATATCGCGGATTGGGCCGGAGATAGCCTACTCCCCACTCCTTTTACTATGCTATGTTCGCTTAAATGGAGACCCCAACCCACCAGTTAAAGCTTTATTGTTAAAGAAATAAAACTTTCTTTTTTTTAGGGTTCCGTACGGTAAGGGTAAAACGGGACCCTATTACTAAGACTCCGCTGTCCGTCCGTCCATCTGTCTGTCTCATAAACTGTGATAGTTAGACAGTTGAAATTTTCACAGATAATGTATTCTGTTGCCGCGCTATAACAAAACAACAAATACTAAAAAACAGAATAAAAAATATATTTAAGGGGATCCCATACAACAAACGTGATTTTTTTTGCTCGTTTTTTATAGAACCCTTCGGCACCCTTCGTGCGCGATTCCAACTCGCACTTGGCCGGTTTATAAAAAAAATGGTAACTTGATCGTTTCCAGAACTCGCATAAAGTACCTTCTAGAAGTGCTAATGGCGGTGAAGAACAACAATCTGAATAAGATCCCGAACTACGACCCGACGTATACCGACCAGCTCAAGAAGACGATCCGGGGCATCGTCAGGAAAGGAAACTACGTCACCACGCTCAATATCAGGCTGGAGGACTTGTTGAAAGGTCAGCTGGCTATGTAATATTTTAAAATAGAGACCCTGATTCACTAAATCATCAACAACGCCCGATCATAACCCTCAAACGATTTTTGTAAAATCGCGAAACACGTGTCCGTTTATTTGCTTTAACGTATATCTTGACGAAGTTTCGAGTCAAAATGTTCAAATTAATTGTTTTCTCCATACAAACTTTGGACGCCTATTTCACCTACTTAGGGTTGGAATTTCGAAAAATCTATTCTTAGTGCTTGCCTACGTCATAAAAGACACCTTTTGCCCATTTTCAGCTTTCTAGGTTTGAGGGTTTGGGCTGGGCGTTGATGAGTCAGTGAATCAGGACCTCCAATTTTATATAATACTAGCTGGACTTCGTTCCCGTGGGAATTCGGGAAAATTATGTACCCTATGTCCATCACGGATAATGTAGGTTTCTAATGGTGAAAGAATTTTTCAAATCGGACCAGTAGTTTCGGAGCCTATTCAATGCAAACAAACAATCAAATCTTTTTTCTTTATAATACGAGTATGTATATAAGTAGATATAGAAGATGATTGTTTTTAGTGAAAAATAGAGTGTATTCGATTAAATAATTTAAATTTTAAGCAGAAAAAATTAAAAACATTCAAACATTTTTGGAAATTTCTCGGAGAAAAATTCTACTGAAAAATCATTCAGGATAATGGTCTGAATTTAGGGTTTCAGTTTTTGATAATTTGTCCCTTACAACCTGTATATTTGGATTTCAGCGGACGAGCGCGGCAAGTGGTGGGTGGTAGGCTCGGCGTGGGAGGGGACCCGCCAGCCTGACGACAAACCGACGGACACACCGCTGCCCGCGGCTGATCAGAAACTAATGGAACTAGCCAGGAAGCAGAGGATGAACACCGACGTCCGACGGAGCATCTTCTGTGTTATTATGGCGGCTGAGGTATTAATTAACATCGTAATTTCTAATGGCAGAATATCTTCTTCTTCTTATAGTCAAGTGTGTGGCGAACTTGGCTAACCCTGGTGTCAGAGTTTTCAAACCGCACAATGGCCTCTGACTTGGTTTTAACGACTGTAGTCAATCGACAACAGCCGGGACCGACAGCTTAACGTGCCCTCCGAAGCACGGAAACGCTCGCGATAAATTGCCACTTTGGTCACCCATCAGGTTCCATGCCACTGTGTACGTTGCTTAACCTCACTGATCGGTTGAGATCAGCGAGAGCCACATAGCAAAATATCATATCCATATCCAATACAGGAGGGTGTAAAGGATACTTAAATGGTGGAATCTACCCGTAACTATGATCAGCAATTATTTTTCCTGGAAATGTCAAATTCAGGAGGTTTCGTTATTTATCTACTTTGGCGCTACGCAGTATACCGCTCCCCGCGCCGCGCCGATATACATTGCTGGTTTAAAAAAAATTGTCGTCTACCTTCCCATTCTCAGGACTACATGTCAGCATTCGAGAAGCTAGAACAGCTCGGGCTGCGGGGCCCGCCGCTCAGGGAGGTGGCACACGTGGTGCTGGCGTGCTGTCTGCAGGAGCGGGGGTACAACCCGTACTACGCGGTGCTGGCGGGCAAACTGGCGGGCAGCGACAGGACGTATCAGGTTAGTACGGACTTTATAAATTGGGAAGAAAAAAATATTTTTCGTGTCAAAATAGTAAACATTATTACAGGTCGCGTCATGTAAAAAGAGCGCTGGCGGTCGAGCTGCGCATAGACCATTTATCGATCTGATTCGTTCTAATTGTATTATTTCTGCATCTACTTAATTCACAAAAATCCACCAAGACCAAAAGGATAGACCCTAGAAAGTTTTTTTAAAATAAACAAAAGATAAATACATTTTAAATCTATCTAGGACCCGTCGATCAAGAGGCCACTACCTCTCCCAAACCGGCCGTCATTTTTGACACCAATCTCGGAACTAAGTGAATAATATTTTTAATAGTAGATTAGGTATATGGTGGGTGGGTAATAGAAGATAATAAATTGTCTATGCGCAGCTCGACCGCCAGCGCTCTTTTTACATGACGCGACCTGTACATTGTTTCCTTTTTCCTTCTACATATTTAGCCGAGGGCCTGCAGTTACACTTAAGTTTAGCCGGCTAAAGATAGAAGAAACTAACATTAACACCTCCTCGAAGATAAACCTAGGTTTAGCAGGCTAATGTTCACACCCACCTTTAGCCGTAACATATACATACATATACAGGACTTTAGGTAAATCTCTTTCAACCGCTCGGGTGGTTAATCAGTCCATGAAACTGAACAACTTTCCCCAAGGAACTTGGTCAAATACGAAAAAAAATGTTTGATCTCCCATTTTGACCTATTAATAATTTTCAAAATTATTAAACAACTAACATTCCGCTCGGGACTTCGTTCCCGTGGGAATTCGAGAAAATCATGTACCCTATGTCCATCCTGGATAATGTAGGATTCTAATGGTGAAATATTTTTTCAAATCGGTCCAGTAGTTTCGGAGCCAGTAGATATGGATCAATACAAACAAACAAACAATCAAATCTTTCCTCTTTACAGTTTTTTTTTTAATATGTATAGAAGACTAAACAAATCCCAATGAATAATGTGTATAAAACTTGTTTATTTCAGTTATCGTTTCAATTCTCCATCTGGGACAAGATCAAAGACTTGGAGAACCTGTCAAAGCATAGTCTACCGAACCTGGCGCAGTTCTTAGTGCATCTTATTATGGAGAAGGCACTGCCGCTATCTGTTTTAAAGGTAAAAATTATGAACAAATTACAAAATACCTACTTACTTACTCTTTATTATTAAATTAGAAGGAAGCTTCTACTGCGTTCCCGTTGTAATTTCAAAAATTGATTTAACCCCAATGCAAAGTTTTATAAGTTCCTTCTACGTGTGTATCTATGTTTGCCTGTGGCATTAACGCCCTTAGCACACGGCGTATTTTACGCGTCAAACGCGATCGGAACGCAACCTTGTAAGAGACCAGACCATCCATAAATTACGTCACACGTTAAGAGGTGGGGAGGGGGTTGACAAAGTGTGACATTGTGTGACAAGGGGCGGAAGGGGACATACATTTCGTGACGTCGCATTTCAAAATGTGTTATGAGTATCAAAACGCGTTAACTATTAACGAAAAACATTAAATCATCAGTCCCAAGCACTCGTTTTAAGTTTATTCTGTTACTGAGACAGTGAGTGTTGAGTTCCTAAATAAAAAATAACTCTATTCAGTCCTGCCTTTAGTAGAAAATTAAAAAAAATGGAAAATATGTAAAACAAATGTGACGTGACGTCACTAAGGAGGGGGTCTTACAAATGTGACCAGCTGTTTCAAGGAGGGAGAGGGGGTCAAAAAAATCATGAAATTCGTGTGACGTAATCTATGGATGGCCCCTAACCAGCACATGGGGCGATACATACGCACAGATACAACGATACAAACGAGTTTCGAACGTGCTTCACACGCGCGTCGTCGGCGCGTTTAAAATACGCCGTGTGCCAGGGGTCTAAAGAATGGACCGATCTTGATGCGTTCTTTTCTGTTTGAAAGCTGACGTGATCGTACGTCAATCATAAAGGGAACATCTGCAAAGTTTTAAATTCCTAGGTTCAGATTTAGGCTTGGCGTGATCTTTGTAGTGGCATACATAAGCTCGCGCAATTCCTCTGGATCCCACTGCTGGGCAAAAGCCTCCCTAATTCTTTGTCCACACAGTCCGGATCAGCCTATACTAGTTGACCCGGCGAACTTCGTAACGCCTTAAGATTTAATTCCTCGCTATTTTTCCATATTTTTTCACCTTTCAAACATTCCCTGAACTTTCTCTTTTATTTCAAGACAAAAATTAGCCAAATCAGTCCAGCCATTCTCGAGTTTTAGTAGGACAAACGAACAGCAATTCATTTTTATGTACAGGGCTTTAGGTAAATCACTTTCATTCTCTCGGGTGGTAAATCAGTCCATGAAACTGAAAAACTTTCCTAAGGAATTAAGGTCGAAATAGGATTTTTTTTTAGTTCCCATACAAACTGCGTCAGCTGATAGCGCATTTTTTGTGCGGGAAGTCAATTTTTTTTTTTTCATATTTCGACGTTTGTTCCTTGGGAAAGTTGTTCAGTTTCATGGACTGATCTACGACCCGAGAGGTTGAAAGTGATTTACCTAAAGCCCTGTATAGATAGATATGGGTAGACCGAGGAGTACCGCCCTCTCTTAGAAACTTAATAAAAAAATTACTTTCACCACCAGATACTCCAGTTCTCGGACCTAACGAAACGCACAGTGAAATTCATGCGTCAGATCCTGTTATCAATCATCATGAACGAAGACCTGGCATCATCTCTCGAAGTCTTCCACCGCATCGCCAAGCCACCGAAACTACACATATTTAGAGAAAGCTTAAGACTGTTCATACAACACTTCCTTATAAAAAACGCTGAGAAAAAGAATAGTGTGCTAAGTGAGAAAGAGATGGTAGTATTAAAAGAAAGAGCCGCTGAGATTGATAAGATATTGACTATGCATGAAACTAAGGTGATGTTTTGATAGTAATTTCTTCCAAGATCTTCAGAAAGTAGCAAGTCGATTTTTTAAGAATAGTATTCCGACAAAAAGTAGTGCATTCAAGTTTTTTGACGTATTTGATGAGAAAAGAGTTAAACGGCTTGAATCAGACTGCGTTACGTATGATTCACTATTTTTTAAAATTATGTTATGTTTAATTGTTGCAACAATAAATTATTTTATTACTAAAAATTTGTTTTTTAATATAATTACATTGATTTCATAAAATATTTGGTATCACTGATTTGTGCCATCCGTCAAATCAAAATCTTCAATATAAAATAAACTATTCAAATATAAAAAAAATATCAAAGATGTTTTAAAGAAATTGGACAAGCGAGTGTGAACTTACGCAGTATTTTTACCCCATGGTTAATATTTTGTCCATTGCATTGTCATAGTTTTGCAAGTCTTGGTGTTTTACTACATTGTTGGAGGTATGTCTGCTTTTTAAATAAATATTCTAATGGATCACAGAGAAAGAGAAGGATACGATAAGAAGAAGATGAAGGATGACGGTTAATATTTCTAAATAAAACACAAAATTTTATATACATCAATATATTTTATTTTACATAGGTTGTCTTTAACTCAACTCGACTATTCCGAAGTTCCTCAAAATATAAAAAAAGACGAAACAAAAATATGACATATGAGATCTTTTACTTACTAAGATAAGAAAAAATTTACATATTTTTAATTATTGTGGAACTAAGAACATTCTTATGATTCATAAAAAGTTTTTTTGCAGTGAGGACTTTTTACTGGCATTGAAATACACACCAAAGTGGAGTGGCAGTTACATTAACATTGGATTACTGTGGTACATAAATACTTTGTAACAGAGACTGTCTTTGCTAAACTACTTCAACCTTTACAAAAACATCTTTTTTATAAGAGAAGTACTTCTGTAACACCACTAGAGGGCGCCGCATGAGTTGTAAAGGCCACGTTCTAAAACAAAAAGAGCGATAGAGATGGGTATGCTTTTGGAGTGATCTCTAGTCCTTTTTAAAAAAAAAACATGTTCCAGCGCTACGCTATGTTTAATAATAAGACAGCGAATGATTATTACTCGTTTTAGAACGGGTTCTTGACTGATAGACTTTGAAGTAACTAGCATAGGTATTACACGTCAAAATTAGTCTGTGGCATAAATATTTTCGTGTAAGATCTACCCTATAGATTCAGATTAACGCCCCCTAGTGTCCTTTACATAGCTGAATATAAGATTAAAAAAAAGAAAACTTTTTAGATTGAAAATACGATAAATCATTTCATATGATGTCGCTAAAATGTAAAACAGTTTGCCATAGACAAATGTAATAGACAGTCTATGTTACCTAGCCAACTACACATATAAGGGAAGGTGTACAACAAAGCACCACTAATATAATCCATCTGCCGCCTCCATCTAACTGACTGCGGCTCGTAAGCCGGCCACCGAATTTGTCAAGTCTTAAATTACATAATTCATTTGTTATCATTATACAAGGCATATTCTTTCATTCGCGTCGCTCGCGCAGTCAGTTTAAAATCTCCATAGACATTAGAAAGCGTCGTGTAGAATTAAACACATGCTATGTATCCGATTTTGACAATCTCGTTGTCTCTTTTATATTCCAGCGCACTTTTACTATTACAGTTTTGTTATATACGTATCTTATTCTACAGAACATCTACGTCAAGAAATTGAATAAGATAAGTAGGGTTTTGGAACTGAAGTAGAATGTTGATGTAACATGTTAGCTGGCATTTATCTCAAATATAAGTTCGTTGATCTTTAGCCCTCAACACAAAATCTCTCAGTGGATATTAACGTTGTTAACATTTTCTCATTTAAATAGGCCGAAAAAACACTCTTTTGCCAAAGAAGTCTAAACTGATTGCGGAAGCGACGTATAGCGACATCCTTTAAGTATAATCGTCATAAGATCACATTTTTTTAAGGCAAACAACAATCTTTAAAGCTAAAACTTTAATGTATGGGAGGTCGAGACAAAACCGATAACGAGGTTTATACTGTGTATGAAAAGAAATTTATTATTCGTCCAATTCTAAAACTGTGGAATGGGGATATTAATACTTAAGGTATCGGCATTTTAAAAAACAATTTTCATTGAAACACATTCTCGGAGCGTCTTTCATTGAGTTACAAAAAGATAGCGGAAATCCTCAATATAAGAGAAGATTTTATGTTATTTGAATCTCTTTGAAAAACGCTCTGTATCCGTTGTTCCTACAATTTTGTACTTGCTATAAATTTCAACGTACTTCAGACGATAGTCAAACAACTCGGCAAAAAAACAAATTTTGGAATTTCACAAAGATAAAACATGGAAAACGCATAGAAAAATTCCAAAATGAGCCAAAAGTACTTAAGATTAACTAATCGATCTGAAGCGATACCATAATATTAACTTTACTAACTAATTAATGAAAAAAAATGTTACAAATTCATGACACTTATTTTTAAAATCAAACTGGAAGCGTTTATGACTGGACAGCCTTAGCCTTATCAAAATATAAACTAATAAGCCTAAACGAATCGATTTTTCAATTTTTTATAATAGTTTCTATGACGTTTCTATTCTAATAGGGCATCTAACCTATCCTTACTTTTATTTCTATCCTATCTAAGTTACTCCCCGAATCTGAACCATCTATCTACCACATCCTAAACCTTCAACATCAAACTACCACAAACATACTTATCTCACTTAACCTCCTTGCTTTTTTTGAAGAGTAAGCGAGACAAATATATGCTACTATTCCTTCTTCATCTCTGAATCAGTTCAAAAACGAAAGTTCGTTGTTTTTAATACTGAAACAAGAGTTCCTTTTATAAAAGGCACAATTAAGAATGATAGTAGATATTACTGATCATTACCGCTGTGTAGATATGAGGGGAGAGGCGGGGGACAGGACAGGCGGCACTCACACTGATAGATTAGTACTTTTTTGAACATGTATGGCCTGGATACGAGTCCTTTAAGCCAAACAGTTTGTTACTGATGCTGATGAAGGCAAACTGACAGTGCGGGAGTGACCGCCCTCTGCGCTTCGCCAAGCCACTTTTTAAAATATTTATGGCCTGGATAAGAGCCCTTTAAGCCAATCACCGAACCCCGCATACAGCGGTAATTGTCACACTATAGCGAAGATATCATTCACTCATTTAAATTACTGACCGAATGACCGTAAGATGATTAACAGCAATCTTTACCTCTATCATCCTTCAAAGGGCTAAGCCGGCCAAAGACAATTTTGGACTTGGACTTAGAGTTGACTCTCTTTTACTTATGAGTGTTACAAGATAGAAAGAGAAGCAAAATGTTAACAAATAAACACCAATTTAGATTAACAATTGCAGTTTTGCGCCATCTATTGGCTAAGCCCTTATTACGCCTGGTCTAAGTAGCCCGATGACATTTTAATCGCGCAAAACAAGGCCTATAGTAGCCGTAGCAAAAACTAGTCTGAACACAAGTGGACAAGACACTTTATACCTTAGCTATAAAACAGTTATGTTAAAATGTATAAAAACCGCCATTTTAGCGACCTTTCTTTACTAGTATGCTCGAGCTACATACATATATGTCTCGCGCGAATAAAGTGCCATGCTACCCCTAGTCTGTTACCACCTCGGTGTTACCAATTAATTCCCTAGACACAGAAATTCACAATCTTAGATCTTACTGGCAGTACTTTACCCTGTTTGGGTCTCCACTCCAATACCTTTTGATACTCTCCATAATACTTCCTGTTAGTGAGTCGATATTTTTATAAATATTTAGGCTATTGACATTAGAATGATTAACTGGCAATAATCCCTACTAATATTTTAAATGCGAAAGTAACTCGTCTGTTACGCTTTCACGCCTGGCTAAGGACGAAGTTATCTATCTAAAAACGTAAATTTTTAAAATTGCAATTAACCGTAATTCAAAGGGAACGTGAGATAAGTACAAAATAAACTGAGCTAATGAAAAGTGTGTGTGAGTCCCCGGCAGAGTAGAATAGGACCACCCTCTTTCTTACCGAGGTGTCGTACAAGGCGACTAAGGTAAATATGCAAGCAAGTTCATCTGCACACAGAGAAGGAAAACTCTGAAATTATATCAAAAGCCAACCCGTCTGCCAAGCGTGGTGAGTATGGCATTTACCCCTCATGTTATTGAGGGAGGCCCGTACCCCAGCAGTGGGGACGTATATGGGCTGATGAAGGAATGAAAAGAGTGTTAAAAATTCGACTCACCAACACCCACCAATTCAATATCACAATAAGCCTTTATCACACCTACGTCATAGAAACACTAATTCAAGGGTATTAATAAGCAAAGCTTATTGGAGATTAAAGTTTTGAAAAATCACATTTTCTCTTCTATGATTGCATTTTCAAATTGTATGTGATTGCATTTTCAATCATATATGATTGAATTCTCAAATGTTAAAATGGAATTTCAGACACACATTTGATAGAAATACCTACTCTCGTATAATCGTCAATGTTTCAAATCGATTTTTTAAAGATGTTAATGTCTCGAATAAACTTTAAACCCTTGTGGATTTTTAAGATTCAAAGGTAATGTTTGGTTCGATTCATATCAAGTGATTTTAAATCAGTTAAAATAATTATGGATATAAATCTGCCAATTAAGCAAAACAACTTTTCCAAAATATGTCGAAATATGAAGAAAAAACGATTTTCCTTATTTTTACAATCAGCTTTGCATTAGTTTAAGAAATCGTTTCTTTTTGTGCTCAGGTAAAGTCGTTCAGTTTCACAAGAGTTTCACGAGCAGACTTATATCACAAAAAATCCCTAATTTAAATTCACTCCATATTTTCATATGATTGTTTATGTTTATAATAATAACACATGAGATAATACATGAATTATTAATTCATTCATAACTATACTTATTAAAATCCTTGAGAATTAACACATATCTCTTTATTATAACACTTTGTGGGCCCGCCATACTCGGTCCTATTGTCAAATGATAAAACATTCACTGAAACAGTGATACTTATCTATATATATAACAGATCTCGTACACTAATTATTTTAACAATTAATATTTACATTTATTTAAAATAAATCCAATTAGTATTTGGTAGACTTTCGGTGAAAGATTGTATTGGAATATTAGAGGACGCATCGAATTACGGAATATCCTGCTTTATTACTTCAACAAATATATTTTCTTGGGCAATTCACACAGCGACATCTTACCCCAATCAATTCTTGGATTTTATGGCCCCATCGGCTTGTTAGCGATGATTCTGCCAGAATGTCAAGTACTTGAGAAGAACTTCTTTGACACAATTTTGCGGTAGATGAACAGATTTACGGTAAATCGGGATGTGAAGTAATTCCGTCGGTTGTCATCGTACCCCAAACTAAGCAAAGCTTGTACTGTATTCCTTTTTTCGTTAATACGTAATTGTACATCAAAAGCCAGACTTCTCACAAAGATTAAATAACAATTTGAGTTTCAGTGTTTCTGTCTGGATACAACAAAATTACTTATGGTGGTACAAAATAGTACAAAGTCTAAGCTATTTTGTACCGTTTAAAGATAAAGGAATAACTTTAATTTTAAACTTGGTCCTCAAAAACGCTTAGGTCGTGCCTGGAAGTGTGACACTTTAACTTGAGACGTGGACATCCGTATTACAGAACGCGACTCAGACTCTAATCTATACGTAAGTAGCTGTCGTCTTTGTCATTTTTATAATGTGTGAATGATACAATCAATACTTAAATATAGATCAAGACTCGAGTCTCCTTCTGTAATGCGGGCCGTAATGTCTTAACGCAATAGGTCCCGACTCAGCATATTATGCCGTAACGAAGCTACGACGCTGGTATTCTAACAGGCCTTTGAGGACAAACGCAACCAATCATTATTATCATAACAGCTATGAAGATGTGCACATAAATATACAAAATAGAAAATGGGGTACATAGCGAAATAGTGATATAAGAAGGTCTCTATACTGGGTGAAAAAGAACCTCCTAGCTATATTCAAAATCCTGCACCAGTATCACTCAAAGAACACATTTATGAAAAAAGAAATATTTTTTTTTATTTTTTCAATGGGAATAGTTCATTTCTTGTCTAAACGTAGACATTACTTTTACACGTAGCGCTCGGAGGGTGCGCCCGAGTGGTGTCTATGTTTAGGAAAAAAAAATTCCCCACCCCAAAAAAAAATAAAAAGTGTTCAGTAAGTGATACTGGTTCAGGATTTTCAATAAAGCCAGGAGGTTCTTTTTCAACCTGTATCTTCCTGTTTGTAGGTAACATAGCTTGAACACTAATCATATGTCATGTACAGATTGTACAAATGTAGAATAATTGCAGTACTATCTTTCACCGCGTCTACACATTTTAATTAATTGCAAAATTACAGTTTAACTCTTAAGTATATGTATTACCAACAAACTTGTGTTTAATTGTTTTCTGTGTATATATTTGTCATATTATATCTCTTTTCAGTTACTATCCCGCTCTGCAGTTAAAATAAGCACCTTATTAATTAAGAGTTAAGCTGCAATTTATATTTACAAATTGAAATCAATGAAATAATTTGGGTTATCACGGTGTGTATCAGAGCTATTATTTAGAAAATTTATTTTTGAACGCGGGACATGAATTCTTCTAGTTTTGAGATTAAGTTTCATTAGGCTGTAGGAATTAAATTTCGTCTTTTATGACTTCTAGGTTTCCATTATTTATCATATTGAGTTACATTTTTTCACCGTCTGAAAAAAGATAAGTAATATTAAATACTCTATTTATAAACCTCTTATATGTGTAAATCTGCAACACAAAAAAAAATTATGTTGTGAATTTCTTAATAAACTGATCACGAACTGCGTTCAAAAATACTTTTATCTGTTAGACCTATATTTTGTAAGCTTTACTATTTGCACACGTCTATGCTGTGGTCTTTCATGAAGAAATACATTTTTACTAAAACACAAATGTGAAACTAGAACCAAGTTCGGTACTGTTTTATTTAATTTATTAGCAATATTTAGAATCCGTCAAAATATCGAAACGAAGCTACTTCTATCTCATTGAAATATTATTGGTAATGAGAATATCGAAAGCATTGCGAATAATATTGTGGAATCTTTTAAATTTAATTCTTATTAATTATTGCGCACAAATGTACTATTTATATACAATTATGATTTGTCTAGCAAGTCAGAATAAAGTGGGGTATGAAATATACTAAATGACAGTTGAATAAGGAATAAAAAAATATCAAGAAAACCCACAGCACATCACTAGTGACAGCCTAATATCAACGACAGCAATTGAGATCGTTATAACTATAAAAAATAGCGCTGTCCGTCTGCCTTACTCAAGTAAATGGTGGGTAGTCTGCCTCGACACACGGCATGTGTATTTCTTTAATAATTATTTTTAAAATAAAAATCGTTTACTTTGAATTAGATTTTTTTTTCTTTTTTAACGCTAACACTATCATACGACATTAGGAAGGCGGAAAATGGCTATCACACTACAAAGTAGAGGGTACGACTCTTGTTTACTATTTTAATACAGCACAATGCCCATTTAATTTAGTAAGATTATACTGTTTGAATTACCCTGCCAAATTAAATGAAACGTATACGATAGTGGAATACTATACAAGCGTAGCACTCACTTATTTCGAAGCATAATAGCTACTTTCCGCCTTCCTATCTAACGCGTACAAATGAAAGGAAAAAATCAAATTGTGCAAATGTTAGGAATTATTTAAATTTTACATTTTCCTGAATCCAAATTCAAAGTAAACGTACACGTATTAGAATTACCTAAAGAAAAATTAGTAAGATGGTGACTTGCAAGTTAAAAATCGCTAAAATAAAGTACTCGAACTATCATAGATGAAAATACAAGACTTGGTCAAATTTACATACGCTTTGTACTCTGAGACTTGAGTTTTATAATGGAAGGTAGGAAGTAAAAATGTAGGTAAAATAGTATTGTAGAAAAATCGGTTTTAGAGTCGATGGTCGAGGAAAAATATATTGTGTATTACTACACAAGTAAATAAATATGCTTAACATTGAACTAGTTAAGTTTTAAGAGGTACTTAGAGACAATTCTAACAGAAATTCTTTCTTAACAAACATTGGTTTTACAGTCGGGTCAATAAAAAGGGTTTCGCCTTCCAATAAGACAGGGCCCCGTATTCTGTATCATATGAATCACCTTTAACATTCAACAAACTGTAGCTATCACTGTCATCTGTACAGCGTGCGGGCGAGATGCACTGAGCCTTTTAGAAAATAGGTATCGAATGGTGTACAATACGGGGTAAGATATTTGACTGTGTTTAGTAAAAGGTTCAACTTTCGTGGTAGTCAATAAGAGCTATTTGCAATAGCTCATCACACTAATTGTGAACCTTAACGACTATCACGAAAGTTGTACCATTCCATTTTCACAGTCACATATAAAGAAGACTTCTACCATCGACTGAAAAACCATAGAAAGATGTTATTAGAACACCACCGCCGAATTCTTTATTGTAGCTGTTTACTTTCCAACGAAAAAGCAACAAAGATTGACAGTACTACTAGTAATGCCATATCTGTATGGTACTGGTGTAAAATAACTTATCATATTACAAATAAAAATTAAACCCTTTTTTTAAATTGAAATATCTTTGCTTACAGAATCTTTAAAAACCAAAGAATTAAAAAAAAGGCCTGCACTGCAAGCATTTTTTAGAGATGAAAAGAACTTTTCCTTTGCACTGCCGTGCACATAAGTGTTTTACACCAGCGCCATTATTTTCTATATCAGAATTTCACATAGACGAACTATTTTAAACAATAGCATTTTAATTAGTCCTGATTTTATCATATCTATATCTTAGACACTGGCCGGTTTCAAAATCATTTTCAGACAGGATTTTTATTATTTGACGTTTAGCATGAGGCGCCGTTTAGTTTGACAATCAAAAACACGCCAAAAAATCAAATTCTTGTTTGAAAATTAAAAATCTTTCATACATATTCTCCGTAACAACCAATGCAGTGCACCCTGCAGCCGAATGGCTTCACAATTGGAAAATCAGCAAACGAAATAACCGAAAATGTACTTTCAGTCATAAGAACTACGTAAGAACATACCTTGTGACCATTTGACGCTCTCATTCAAGTACAAAAAATCACATCGACGCACCGATGTTTACCGTGTGGACTGTAAACGGACATTTCACAGTTTTGATATTCTACAATAATACTACAAATGCAAATTCTGTTCGTAACTGAAAGATAAAGCATTTTGTTCCAAATTATCCCAATATGGCTGAAAATATTGAGATTATGTTAAGATAGGCATATACATTAATGTTTGGGCGAAGCATAACACAACATACATTATACTTCAGTTTAGAACAGTACCTAAATATATTGTTTCACAGTTCACACTCACTTAAGTCTCACATGACAGTTCTCATCATAACCTTTACCTATACAAGTGCAGTATCATTGTAGAACATTCTAGTAAGTTCTATAAAAGCGTAGAACATTCCTGAAGTCCACACGCGTCACCGTATCACTTCACTATCACAAGTTCCGACCGTCTCGCGGCTAACACAATCCCTTAAATTAATTTCTACACAATTTAGACACACAGAACGCTAATCTAAGGTCCATAGACTGCGACAACCACTAACTTTCATAGCAGAAGATACTACAGAATAAAAAAGTTTTTTTTTCACTATATTCTCGATTTCTTACGTATTAAGCGTAATCCGATTAATAGTCACAATTATTAGAAATACCAGTTTTGTTTTTCACATTTCTAAAGCGTGCCGTATAGGCGATCTTTTTTATTAGACACCATGTAATGGTTTAATCAAATATTATGGTCCTATTATTACTATGGAAGTGAAGGATTTTTAAGCATATGTGTTATTGATAGAATAACTAACGTAATGTAAGTTATAAATACGAAAGCGATTAAATAATAAGGTATTCTCAAAATATCGAAAATTATAAAAATTGCCCCACAGGATTGTAAGAGGCTTTCGTTTTTTCGGAAAACAGTTAAATCAATTCACAAATTTCCTATTCGCTGCCACGCGCTTACATTTTCGGTATCAGAACTTAAATTCAAAAGCAATTTCATAACCTATATAACTGTATAACCGAATCTCCTATTATTTTTCAATAACGCATATATCTAAAAACTTTCCCAATGAAAAGTGAAAGCTGCGTACGAGAGAGAGGATTTAGCAAATGCGCAAATTCAAGCAAGAAAAGGTGCTATTTCTTACTTTACTTTCTATTGTAAATTTTATTTTAAATTTATTTATTACGCCGTGAAATTTACGCAAAATAAATTAAGGATATAATCTCTTTACAAAACCACTTTTCTTTTTGATTGAAATTTTTCCTTTATATTCCTCTGTGTGAATAGTTTTAAAGGTTTTAATTAATATAATATGTGACTGTGTTTAGTAAAAGGAACAACTTTCGGGGTAGTCAATAAGAGCTATTTGCAATGGCTCATCACACTAATTGTGAGCCTTAACGACTATCACGAAAGTTGTACCTTTCCATTTTCACAATCACATATTATTACTTTTAGAAAACTTTAGTGGGCCGGTTTGTTATATCCTTAAATTAATCTATCAGGTGACTTTAAATAAGTTAACGAGACTTTAGAGGGCCACTCAAAGGCAAATCAGCTGTTTGCACAACTTGTATGGAGAATATTGGAGAAGCAATATTTATTTTTCATACTTCGACATATGTTCCTTGGGGAAAGTTGTTCAGTTTCATGGGCTTACTCACATTTTTTATTTATTATGAGATAGGTTAACTCTTGACCTCAATCTTGACCAGATCATAGATGAGGTCGACGATGGAGCGAGTTAACCCAGAAAATGCCATTAAGGTACTGGTACTTCTACGCTCCGACGGAACACAACAAGCTGTTTGGCGTCGGACTTTGGTAGGAGGGTGGTCGCGAACCAGACGGCCCTTTACAGAGCCTACCACACCGCATGAGACCATTAAATGACACCTCAGATTCAAAACAAATTGAGGTGTCGTTGCCTCAGATCGATTGATAGGAGGCAGGTCTCATTAATGTTTCTTAGTCGCCTCTTACGACACCCACGGATAGAGATGGGCTGGTGTTATCCTTAACCCATCACCACACGGTGAAAATTTCGTCACATCCTTAAATTTCGTTGGCTAATAAAGTAACCCCATATACTGTGCACCAGATAAAAAGACGAGCGATGTCTACTAATCTACAAACGTTTGTGCACATTTTAATATCACACAATACCCGCTACATTTGATAGAATAAAAAACTTGATTTTTCAGGATTGTAATCTGTGTACCTACAGCTTGCAGCCCAGAAAAATCAAGTTTTTTATTTGTACGAATGGATTCGTTATTGTCCGCAATCTAGTCCACGGGCAAAGATATGTTCAAGGATGTATCTAACTCACCCAAAAGGAGCCTATTCACTCGAACTTAAAACTTCGGGTTATATGGCCTCCTATGGTGAAGTACTATACAAGCGTAGTACCCACTTATTTCGAAGTATAGACCTCCATTCGCCTTACATTTGGCGCAAACTATAGTTAATTTCACGGCGGCGTATATTCTTAAAAATCAATTTCTTTGAAACGGGTGCTTTGCAGAAGTATATCAGATCTTTATACAGAAGAGTAAGAAACAACATTCGCGCATTAAGCCACAAACTTCATACAAACGCATTTCAATCTCGGATAACGACTTAATATCCATAGACGATAAATTCACAATGTTAAATACATTTTGAAACGTATGCTTATTGTTATAAGAGCTAATGTCACATACATGCATACTGTTACTAAAGTGGCGGGCAAGAAGAATACTGAGACAAATAAATGTTGGTTGAATTGTGGTTTCGTTTAATTATTTAGTCTCCAATTAGTATTCAACTTTAAGACTAACTACATACGATTCAGATTGGAAAGGCGAGTAGTATGCGCGAGAAATTATCAAGTTCTTTAATCAAAGTGTAGTTATGGATCACCTAGATTTGACATATCGCCATTTAAAAATAATTTATAATCCGTTGACATAAGGACTATTTTTCTTTAACCAAAATCTGAGTCATATGTAACAAGTTTGCGCCTCGACAAAAGAGTTAGTAAAATGAAAATGATTTTAGTCTGTAGTACCTCAACCACTATAAACATATAATGTTTTGAGTGTTTGTTCGTGGTCGCTAGTTTTATGGCCGAAACGTGAGTAAGGGTGCCCGAGTAAAGCCGGGGGGCATAGCAGGTCCGCTCCGCCATCACAAGTAGGTAGATTCACCTGAAAATGGAAGAAACCCGAGTAAGCTCACGCATTCGGTTATGCCACATACAGATTTTAGGAGTTTAACATTCAGGGGCTAAGTTTTTGAGTTGGCAACATTTAATATTTAAAAAAATTAAAAAAGTAAGTGACACAAAAATTTTTATTCTAAAACATTTGAGTATTTTTTTTAATGATAATAAAACAAATAATACCCTTATTCAAAAGTCTAAAAAGCCCAAAAACTCAACCACCCAAACCAAAGAATTTAAAAAAAAGCAAAAATAAAACGCCGTATCTTGAAATACATGAAAACATTAAACGTGCAAAGGCGTTTTCAAATTTAAATTTTGTTTTCACAAATATAATCTGTATGTGGCATGTGTAATGCGTTTGTGAAAAGCGAGCGAAAGAATGAATGAATGTTAGAATTTGTGAAATTAATGTATTATGGACTATAATGGATTAATGTGAGAAACGATATAATAAAACTGCTGCTCTGCTGTGCAATTATATACAGATAAAATTATTTACAGATGATTTATGTTACTGAAATGTTCCTTGCTCGTAAGACTTGGCGCGACACTCCTGTGCACCCAGAAAAGTATTTTATCTATTAGTCCAAGAGATTATTTTAAGTATTTACACAAAACACACTCCACACAAAATCAGATTAGCATGAGGAATGGTAGGAAAATGACCATAGGATATAATTTAAAATAACCTTCAATGTTAATTTGTCAATCAATTAAACATGTATTTATAATTAATAAAATTATATATTATGGTCATTTTACTAGGCACAGAAAACTTAGGATGTCTAATTTATAACAATGCCTCCTTAACAAAGTAAGTATATGATTGGCATAAATGCAAGAATGAATAAGCCAATCAAACTTACAAAAATTAAAATCTTTAAGGTTTAAAAAATACTTAATTGTATTGGCAACATTGTTATAGAATATTAAAAAGCATGCACATGATGAAAAGCAAAATACTAGTTAAACACAAAACTTTTATACACAAACGAGCTGAAAAAAATAAAAAAATAAATATTAAGATTTACGTGAAATTGACTGGCTAGCGAAGTATTGAGCTGGGAAAAGTTAGATTTTTTTTCGTATTTCGACCTATGTACGGACGCCCGCAACTAAGGTTACCACAGGTTACTTTTTTCAATAAAGTGCATTTCTGTCAACTTCTAGTGTGTAAAGAGAATATAACCACGAAAATGTCCAATTCCCAGCTAATTTTTCCCTAGACTAGGCGATGGTGTAGACACA
The DNA here is from genome assembly GCA_949987775.1 of Aproaerema taeniolella. NCBI lineage: Eukaryota > Metazoa > Arthropoda > Insecta > Lepidoptera > Gelechiidae > Aproaerema > Aproaerema taeniolella. The sequence goes on along the minus strand of OX465257.1, from coordinate 18,254,253 downwards.
AAGCAATGTAAGGGACGATGACACAAAAAGCCGTCAAGCTAGACGAATACGTGCGAACGAAGGTTATGGCTTTTCAATTGAGACTTTCTTTATAAAGATAATTTTGAGATTTTTATTTATGTCAATTATGGGTAAGTACTTGGGTAGAGCGCAAACCTTAATTTAACAAAAAGCGATTCCTGCACACCCGGGTGTGCAGGATTTGTATCGCACGCGCCGTAAACAAACGCGCGACGGGCCAACCAACAATTTATTTTAGCTTATACTCAAGAGCACCACACCACACGCTTGATAGATGAAGTGCAATTTTGTCACTTATGGGGAAGAACTATGAACGGTAGAAAGTCAAAAGCTTGACTATGCTCTTTAAAAAACAAATAGGTTAGAAAAGTTATCTAATAAGTACTTATAATTTTTCTCTGCAAAATTGAAATTCTATACAGCACCCGTGACCAATATTTGATTATACCTTTCACTGTCTTAACGGAAGAGAGATGCACCGAGCTTGTGTCAATATTTCCTTTACGGGACAAAATATTGCTCATTTTAATAGAACAAATAAGATAAAGTTTAGCTACTCAAACAATAGTGTCAAATCAACTGACAAAATTGTACTTATCTCTCCCCAAAATAGACAGTATTCAATACATTTAAGTTTAGTGCAATTGACATTTATACAGACAGCAGCACGTCAGGTTACCCATTTGCACAACAAAAGTCGGCGCTATTACGATCGAGATAAGGGCGACGTCAAGGTACAGCCTGATGTGCCGCTGAGTGTACATTTCGAAAGTGACAAAAAGCCATAACCCAGTGCGGTTGAGAAGTACGATAGTAAAGGATAGTTACGTGTGCGCGGCGTGGTCAGGCGATAGTTGACGATAGCGGCCAACTTCCACTCCGCCTGTTCGAACGTCATCAAACGAACATCAAACAACGTCAAACGAACACGCAAAGCCGTCAAACGGGTAAACTACGCGATTCTGCAAGCACGACAAAATGGCCGCTTAGTTATTCAAAATGGCGGCGGTAAAATAACTGAAGGAAAATATTGTGCAACGTTGTGATTAAGCGCCGTATTACAGAAGGAACACAAGTCGTAATCTTTAATACTTAAGTATTGATTGACGACTGCTACTAGAGTCCGAATCACGTTCTGTAATACTGACCTAAGTTTTCATTTACCCTGAATTTACAATAGCATGACAATTGTTTTGTAACGAGTCAAAAAACATGAAATTACCACTTTTATAACATTTGCACAATAGTTTCCAACTTTCAAGGCAGTAATTAATAAACGATTGCAGAATCGCACAGCTAACCTTCGTAAGTAACACGAGGACCAATATATCTTTAAATTTAGACGTTGAGAATAATCAACAGCTCAATTTCGTATTTTTGGATATCCAATTTTTTTTGGATTTTATTTAGACACAGACAGGTGTCGGCTGTTGATATTATATAGAAAAAGATTTCGCTCAATTTCGCTTCCTTTTTCTAATAACCGTCTCATTGTATCAGCTAAATCTTGTATTTCATCTAAATATATAACCGTTGTAGTATATTTTCAAAGATCTACTCTACAATATACAATTTTTAAACCTTGCTCCTTATTTTATCATCAATTTTCCACCTTTCATTCATTGTAGTATTATTCCTAAGTCCTCCCCAACAGATCTTAAGATTTTATATTTCTATATTCGTTATCGGTTTTTAAGAGATCATTAACTGTAACTACTCGCCTCCCCTAACGAAATAATTTTTAACTGCAAATGTTAACTATGGTATATACATTATATATGGGCACCAGCCCTTATTATTTGCATACTAAAGATAACTAAAAACTTAACATTAGAGGACACTATTCATATACTGCGATTTTATATATAAACGTCGTGAAATCGTACAAATTGTACTTTTCTATTCTAATGTTGTAAGCACAGACATATAATAATATCCTCACTTATAATAGCACTCGACAAAATAAACTCCTAACAATAAAGTAAACTGCCTTAGCAGTTTGAAACGCCGAGCTAAAACTATAACTAAAATAATAATATAACCGTATGTACCCAATATTCGTGTTATTTTCAAATATAACGGTATTTATTTCTGGTTGCATTTCAAAGTCCTCAAAGAACCGACCAACCTACTTTTGTCTCACTTCCACTCGTGTATGAGTCTTCAAGAATCGTCTCTGTCCTTTTTCTTCCTATTCTCTGGCCATTTGACACTAAAAAGTGATAACCTAGGCTTCGATCCTTCCTCCTCGCGTCTCTGAAAGAAAGTGTACTTCTTTTTGTCGTTTTTATCGTCGGAAATCGTGTGGTCGGAAGATACTTTGGGTATTTTCCCTTTATCGTTTTTGTAGTCGTCTCGTTTGAAGAACGAATGTTTTTTGTTTTTGCTCGATTTGTCCGCTTTGGCCTCGTCCGACGTCGGCGACGTATCCGAGAGCATGCAGTGCTTGTCGCTCGTGACTTCAGACATATCGGGGCCCATCAAAGCGTATTCGTCTTGAAAGTTCGACTTGGCTTGTTCTACCGGTTTCATATAACCGTCAGATGTAGTAAATTCCATGTACGTTTCGTCTGCGTTTCTCATATCTTGGGCTCCGAAGAATTCGTTGGGAGAAGTTTGTAGTCTAGTGTTAGAGCTCCCGGGCGGTTGCCGGGGCGTAGCGTCAACTAGCATGTATCCATCTTTGCCTATATGTTTCCCTTTCCTCGTCCCAGTGGGGTCGGATAGCCTAGTGCATTTAGAGGAAGGTTCTAAATCCGTGTGTGTTCTACAATCGTGATCTGAAACACGCGTCTGCTGTCTCGGCGTCCTATCTATCAGGATATAACCATCCTTACTGACATGACTGTCTAGTTTTTTGTGCGAATCTTTCTGAGAATTCGAGTCTAAGCAATTCATGTGTAGCTTAGAGCACTTGGATGCGGTTTTTTTTTGTTTCGGATCGTCGCAAACTTCGCAGACGTCCATACGTTCCGCGGGGGAAATCGGTCGGAAGAAACCTTTGCATTTATTCGCTAGACCGCTGAGTTTAGTATGCGTGGGTGCGTTTGCCGAGTTATCTGGAGGCACGTGTTCGTGCTGACAAGATGCGGCGTTTTGTCCGTCTAATCTAACATAGCCGTGAGGGCAGACGGTCCCCGAAGAGAACTCATCGAGTCTCATATACTCTCGTTGGTTAGAGCATTGGCATCGGTTGGTGAAATCTAAATACGCGTGCGTTCCGTCTATGTCCGAATCGAGACGACAGCAGTAGCCCTCGTGAACGGAGAAGCTGAGAGCATCGTCACTGGTTACGGAACCCAAAGGTTGTCGGGAGGTTTGAGAGTTGTTAGAAATTTGTCGTAAGCCTTGGCAGTTTTCTGTAGTGTTGGCGGTGGCCTTGGAAGTTTGCAAGCCTCGGTAATCGTCCATTGGAACAGGGTTTGCCTCGGAAGCTTTACGGAGGAATCCTCGGCTATTGTTTGGTGGACTTCTCCGTTGTACAAAGCCTTGGTTGTTATCGTTTCCCAAACTAGTTTGCCTGGAGAAATCGTTACGCTCCCCTGAACCGTCCCTAATAGTCGGAGTTTCAGAAGCTTGTCTGTAGAATCCTCGGCCATTTTTTACAGGGCTAGTTTCCGGGAAGAAGTCCTGGCTGTTATCTCGGTCGTGGAAGGATGAGCCGTTATCTGGGCTAGCTCGATCGGATCTGTTAGTGGGGGTAGTTTCGGAAGCTCTTCGGTCAGTATGTCCAGGGTCGGTCCGTCTGAAGGCCAGGTTATCTCGATCAAAGGAGGAATCTCCCGCCCCGGGTCTGTCAGTGGGGATTTCAGAAGCTCTTCGACCGGTATCTCCCAGGACAGCCTGTCTGAAATTTTCTCCCCGAGGAGAGTCCCTAATAACTGGTGCGGTCTGCGAGGCTCGTCGGCACTCCCCTCGGCAGACGTAGCCAGAGCGTACGGTGTCTCCCGAGTAATCTCGATCGAAGGGAAAATCTCCCACGCCGGGTCCGTTAGCGGGGGTAGTTTCGGAAGCTCCTCGGCCGGTATCTCCCGGGTCAGCCTGGCCATTTCCACTTCGAGAGTATCTAGAGTCATCCCGGGAAAAGTGTCCAGTGACGGGAGTCGTCTCGGAGTCTCGTCGACGGCCGTAGTCGCCACGGCGGGCACTAGAGTGGTGGGGGTCTTCGCTCGGAGAGCCCCTAGTGTCGGGGCAGGGGCTAGAGTGCTGTGCGGTCTCACCGGAGTCCCAGTGCTCGGAGTCGGGGTCGGGCTCGGAGTCGGAGGCGGAGGCGGGCGACGGGGCGCGCGGCGCGGCCGGCGGCAGGCAGCGCGCGCCCGCCGGCTGCTGCTGCACTATCAGCTCCACCTGACATCATGTATTACTGTTAGACTGATGAAACAATCGCCCGATGGGCTACCGGACTGTTTCATCGGGAGCGTTAGTGCGCACTGAGCTACGAACACAGTCGAAGCGCTCGTAGTCCAGTGGCTCTCGCTGATCTCAACCGATCAGTGAGGTTAAGCAATGTACACAGAGGCAGGGAACCTGATGGGTGACCGAAGTTGCAATTTATCACGAGCGTTTCCGTGCTGCGGAGGTCCCGGCTGTTGTCGATTGACTATACGCAAAGTTCGCTTTGGAACAAAATTAAGTAATAGACAAAGGTCGTGATTTATTTGATAACACAATTCTGATTTAAGTATAACTGATTAAATTTTCACCGCCATTTAATAGACACAGTTGCGAAACAAAACCCTGACCTGTCAGTTCCTTCATTAATACTTCTAACAACTGAAACAAGCTCTTAAACGTCATCTTTCATCAATTCGCGAGCAATTTCTATATTACATATTAACCTAAAATGATTGGACGATCATTAAAGAGAAGAAAAGGTAAAAAAAAATCTCGGCTAATCTTAGCTCGCCACATGAACGTAAAGGTCCGCTATTGGTTGTTGCGTACCGCCGTGTTCGATGACCGCTACGTTAATGGTAAATGACATACAGTATTCAATTTTAGTCGGCGCGACTCAAAGCAAGTAAATTTTAAGTAAAAAATAGCTTTTTTTCATAGAAAATCCAAAATGTTACTAAAAATTAGTCAGAGTATTGAATTATATTAGCATTTCTAACTTTTCGCTTATTCGAAAACTAGCATTCCGCTCGCGGCTTCGTTTCGAGAAAATTATGCAGCCTATGTTACTCAATTCTAATTGTGGAAGAATTTTGCTAATCGGTTCAGTAATTTTTAAGTTTATTCGTTACATAGAAAAATACAAATCTTTCTTCTTTATAATATTAGTGTAGAAGTGTAGATGTAGAACAAGTCTTCCTCAGAGAAGAAAAGGTAACAAACTTTTAACTTTTCCTATTTCCTAATTTTAATCGACTTAATATCTGAATAACTTTGGAGCTGAGCAATTTATTCCCGCAGTTGCTTATCTAATAAATATTCGAAAATTATATAACAGCCCTTCTTACAAAGTTTCTGTTTAATGATTGTTTTTGCAGATGTTACTTAAGTAAGTGGTAAATGTATGAGCTTACCTTGAAGTCGGGGCTGTACAGCTTGTGCTGCTTGTCCTTGTGCGCGTCGTCCAGCTGCCACTTGTTCAGCGTCAGCTTGAACGTCTCTAGGTTCACGCCTGAAACAATTGTACTCATTACACATTGCACTATTATAATGTAGTTTATACCTTTTCTTGTTGCTTGTTGATGGAACTCTATATTTTAGTATCTGAGTTTACACTAAATTGATGTAATCGAAACCGGTCACATAAAAACGAGTAAATAAAATAAACAAGTGGAAATAGCGTAAAAATCATGTCTTTCATTGGTAATCACTGTTGTAACATAAGACAGCATTTATGTTTTCAGTAGCAGAGTAACTTTTGCTTTAACTGTGAGGAAAAGTATCGTGAAAAAAGCTCCACATTCAGGCGCCTGAATTTGCAACCATGATCTAATCTGTTTATGTTTGCTAGCAGGGTCACGAACGTAAGATGACAGTCGGTCTGGTTTCATTAACTGATCTGCATGATTTAGCATTATACCCTGAATCTAATATTACAGAAGGAGACTAAAATCTTTATCTATACTTTTTCTCTCACTATCAAAATGACAAAGACCACTGCTAATTAAGTATAGATCAGAATCTGAGTCGCGTTCTGTAATATGAGCCTTAAAAACACTGGGAAGATAAAATAAAGTGTTGAAAAACCAGAAAAAGAAGAGCTAAAAGGAGAAAAAGAAACAATAGAAGAAAGAGAAACAGCAGAAAGTCATCTGGTACTTACTATCCTGCGGCGGAGAGACCCTCACAGCGCCGACGCAGTTAGCAACAAAGAAGGTGTTGAACCAGAAGTGGAACAGCTTCTCCTTCCGCATCATCATCTTAGGCTTGGAGTACACGTCGACGCGCACGTCGCCCCGCAGTGGTACGCATTGCTCTAGCACTAGACGGATGGCCGCGTCCGCTTTGCGAACTTCGTGGCATACTGCTGCCGTCTGCCGAGGAAGAAACAAAAACATTCACTTTAAAAACTGTTTTTAATAGGCCATTTCTTTAGATCAATGCAAAATTAAAATTAATTGATCGCCAAAATAAAAATGTACTGATTTTCAGCGAACAAATCCAGAAAAAATCATGCAGTAAATTAACTTGTCTATTTAAAAAAAGGATATATACTTATTTTAAAATGCAAAGGTGTTGATAATATAGTCAACAATCGCTAGAACTTGATGGGAAATCTAAATCAGTCCGTACTCATATATTCTAGTCGTTTTCAACAATTTGTCCAAAGCTTTTGACTAAGTCTATCATAAACTTCTTGTCAAATAATGATATTTTATAGAGATTTCATTAATCGGTGATCCACAACAAAATTTTGAGCCCATAACATGCTTAGATTTAAAAAAAAAATAAGGTCGATTAGACTAGTAACCAGAGATTCCGTTCAGCTAAGAGTGTCTCCCTCAAGGTATAGTTTTAGGGGCATTACTATTGCTGGTCTACAAGTGCTACCTTTCTTGGTGGGAAAATGACATAACTTCCCTAATTCCAACGGGAACGAGGTCCCGAGTAAAATGCTATAGACCAGTGTCTTTCAAACTGAGGTTCACGACCGAAAAAAAGAAAAATATTTTTAGGTTCTACGCTATAACAAAAAATAACAACTTTAATAAAAATCATGTGTCTGTATAATGATGTCTCTCGCCTTCCGCGTCTACCCCTCAGCAAACTCTTTACATTACGCTTTAAAAAGTCTGACGTAGGTTGTAGATTTAGCCTAGGGGGTTACCAGAACTTTTCAACTTCCTAAGGGGTCGCGAATTCAAGAGTTTAAAAAACACTACCATATAAGGCCACCCTTGCACACTTTAGGTTATAAGTCAGTATCGTACGTTCGATGTTACCTTGTTGGGCGGCGACACAGTGAGCTCGAGCGTGCAGGCGGGCGCGCTGAGCGCGGGCGGCGGCTGCATGTGCAGCTCGCGGATGTGCAGCGCGGGCGCGCGGTACGACAGCCCGCCGCACACCAGCGCCGCGTAGTACTCCACGTAGCGGCGCTGGGACGGGATCGTCACGCCTAGGGACAAACCGGACTCAGCGATACACAGTGGAATTAACTCGTGTAGGAAATTTGCTGTCGTAAGCTTTCGTACCTTCGAGTTGAGCGGCGAAACTATCGGCCGGACAGACATAACCGAAAGCATTATTGCCAAATCTGAAGCGGAGACGCTTCGCACTCTCAGGCGATTAAGAACATTCGTTTAATGTTGAATTAATATTATAGTAACGAGTGAATTCACAAAGCCTTTGGCTAACTGAACAAGCGACATGCCTGACTTTTCTGATTTCATTTCAAATGTTAGACTTATTCTAATATTTCAAATAAAATCGGTAAACTCAGGCAACTGAATGTGACTTGAAGAGCTATGGAGATCTAATCCTGGAGTCGTGGGTTCTAGTAACCTTTTGCTTTCCCTAAAAATTCTTATCCTTACTAATATTATAAACGCGAAAGTTTGTATGTATAGATATTTGTTACTCTTTCACGCTCACAGCTGGACCAATTTTGATAAAATTTGGTACGGAGGTAGCTGACACTCTGGATTAACAAATAGGCCTATGTCCTTTCCCAGGGTCTGATTTTCCCAGATTCCCACGGCAACGAAGTCCCGGGCGGAAAGCTAGTTAACTCATATAGGTACGCACTGAAATGGGACTGGGCCGGTCACGTAAACCGCACCCTGACAGGAAGGCCTAGCCATTCAATGGGTACCCCACTTTGGTGGTAGTTTTGGCTTAAAATTTTTCTAATATGCGACAGAATATTTTTGTAGCTATATTTATCAGAGATTTATTTTATGGAACATACACAAAATAGACAAAATATTACCTCTCCATATAAATTACAAATTTGACTAACTTAGTACAGGAACGAATTTTCGTTTAGTGTTTTTATTTATTTATTTAACAGTTTATTGTACACAGGTAATCACAAATATTAATACAGACAAATAGAAAAACGAACACAAATAGCACATCTTATTTCTTTAAGAAATTTCTTCGAGCCAACCTGGGACAGTGAGAGGCGTAAAATAAATAAAGACAGACGTGCACAATTAACCATTGAAATCTAAATACTAATATAAACTAAATAAAAATACAACTACACATACATATAATATATAAATACTTTATATACTTAAATACACAGATATATATTTTATACATACATAAACAATACTTATAATATTATGTTCATTAAACTGAAGAGAAAGCAATAGATACATAATATTCCTTTAATTTCTTTCTAAATATCGGAAGTGTCTCGGAATTGCGGATGGGGTAAGGCAGTGAGTTCCACAGTCGGGCTGCATGAACGGAATAGGAGTAGGAGTAGAAGTCAGAGAGATGGAAAGGGATACATGGATTTTAATGCGTATAAGGTTTCAATTTTTTGTTATTTTTTTCAATGCCATAGATAATATTTTTTTCCTGAGATTATGCAATGGATAATTTTCGTTTATAAATTCTATTTCACGATCTTTTTTCTTTCTTAGTAACATGAGCAAAGTCAGTTTTTTTTTATTAGCTTTGTTAAAATAAATCAAACAATTGGCTGAACATAATAAAATTTGTGAAAAGGTACACGAGGGGAGGACGATAAATTTTTGTGTACAAATTTTTTAGGCACACAAAGACTAAGACCCTTTCTACTATTGTGCAAAATGAAGGTCGCAATAAAAAAAATTAGAAAGGTCTTACAAAACGTATTGTGCGTTTTATTGTAACGTTAAAGAAAAAAAAGGGTTCGGACTATTTGAAGGACTTCGGTTTTTTAGACTACATAATACCGTCTAATACAATTTGGAGGATGGAGAAAGAAATAAAATATCCAAAAAAATTTGTTTTTTCCTTTTTTTGATGCCACCATGAGTGTAGTTTCGACAAGGGTAAAATGTTTTTTATTTTATTTGCAAATCTTAACTATTGGGTAAGCCAATAAATACGAAACATGGACCAATAATACGAATACGATCTATTCCATTAGATCTTTTTTTTTGCTAGTCTATTTTGTCCTACTGCTGGGCAAAGGCCTCCCCTCGTTTTGACCACCGATTTAGGTCCAATGCATTTTCCCTCGTAATTTTAATTCTGTTTTGTTTCTAAAATATCACATACTATTTGTAGTACATATATTGGATTTGTATGCAAGAAATGAGAAGACAAAAATATATCGATTAACTTTATACTACATGTTGTACTATAACTATTTCATTTATGTTTCAATGCGGTCTTCCCCTATTAGCAAGGTTAAGGAGGTCAGATGGCAGTCGCTCCGCTGTAGTTACTAGATTGTGGCCAAGAGCGAGCACTGCTAAGGAGTGGAATTCTCTGCCGGCGTCTGTATTTACAAGCTCATACAACCCGAATATCTTTGAGGTTCGAGTGAATAGGCTTCTTCTGGGTGAGCTCGCTACATCCTCGACCATATCTTTGCCCTGAGCTAGGTTGTGGTCAACAGCGAACCCATTTGTAATTAAAATAAAAAAAAACATACACACAGACACAGACATACACTCACGCCTATAATCCCAATCAGAGTAGGCAGAGCATCAGTGGTTTTAAAATTATTTGATGCCACGTTTGACATAAATTCAGAGGGCTACAAGATAAAATATGTTTTTTTTTTTAAGTTAATCGGTTTTATCCTCACTTCCTTACTAATATTATAAATGCGAAAGTAACTCTCTCTGTCTGTCTCTCCGTCTTTCACGCCTAAACTACTGAACCGATTTTGATGAAATTTGGTACAGAGATAGATTAGAGCCTGGGAAAGGACATAGGCTACATTTTATCCCACAGTTGGGCACGAAATAACCTGTAGTCCAGGGCGGAGCCGCGGGCGGAAAGCTAGTTGAAAATAAAGTGTACTAAAGGCTAAAAATAATTTGGTAGGTCCTAGGTACCAAGTCATCACACATCACTCTCCTCACCATGCTAGGGCGTAGAACAAATAAAAAAATGTAATCGTTGGGTGCGCATAACCTGCGTAAATATGTAAATAGCATTTATGTTGACTTGACAGAAATTTCACACGCCCAACGATTTTCTTTTTTGATGTAAGTGGTGAGATGTTGTCAGCCTCAAAAAAATATTGTTTAAGAAAAAAAATGTATCAGTGCTTAATTTACCTTTCTCGTCGTGCGTTCTCTTATTTCCGTAGTATTTGAGGGCCTCGTCCGCCGTGGGCTTCTGCCCGCTGTACAACAGGTAGCAACACAGCATTGTGCCTGAAAATAATACAAATTAATGTTGAAAACATGGAAGAAACGTCCAGTCGTTTGATCACAATTGAATCGTTTATTTGAGAAACCCCATAAGTCAGAATCGTCGGGTGATTTTAAAAACATAAAAAATCATTTTTTGAAAAAACTGAGCATATTTATTATTCAAAAATCCTATAAAATAGTAATGTCAGTATCGGTTAAAATGATTACATGTAGAAAAATTCAATTATTCAACTTGTACCATTAAAAAAATCAACCTCGTTGAAAAAGTGACTTATGGGGTTTCTCAAATAAACGATTCAATTTAGATGTGAGTTTTTTTACTTTGTGTCATTACAATAAAGCTTCATAGAAGCGCTCGTAGGCCAGTGGCACTCGCTGATCTCAATCGGTCAGTGAGGTTAAGCAACGCACACAGAGGCACTGAACCTGATGGGTGACCAAAGTGGTAATTTATCAAGAGCGTTTTCGTGCTTCGAAGGGCACGCCAAGCTATCGGTCCCGGCTATTGTCGATTGACTACAGTCGTTAAACCCAAGTCAGAAGACATTGTGCGGTTTGAAAACTCTGACACCAGGGTTAGCCAAGTTCGCCACACAAATTAATTAAGTAATAAAAAAAAAAGAATCACAACAACAAATTTTTTATTATTATTTTTTCAACTAATTACAATAGCATCTATGACTGTGTAAAAAGTACATCTTCTTTCTCAGGTCTATTGTTTGACTGTAATGTCTTAGTATGTAGTAAAAACGTAATGTTGCACAGCACCACAGATTCACAAACGCCTCCATAAATCTTTTAACTAAAAGCCAATAACCTTTAAAACCCAAAAAGCACTAAACTTATTGTGAGTGAAGAAAATGAGTAGAAAAAAAGAGAAAAATATGCAGACGGTAGCCCTTTAGTTCGCATGGAATTAAGTTATTTTGAAACTTGGAAACAAAGTTGCGAATTCCTTTTTTTTGGTTACGTCTGGGTGCCTTTTGTTAGTTAAAAAACTTGTCGGTTCAAACGTAACTGAAACTAATTGTTTGTGCTTAAAACTTCGCGCAGATTAACTGTCGAATGGCTACAAAGAATAGCTGTTGCTAAAAAAGTAACCATGTATCTTTCCTCTTTATACTTATTATAAAGAGGAAAGATTTGTATTTTTGTATGTAAGGAATAGGCTCCGAAGCTACTGGACCGATTTGAAAAATTCTTTCACCGTTAGAATGCTACATTATCCCCGAGTAACATTGGCTACATAACTTTCCTGAATTACCACGGGAACGAAGTCCCGAGCGGGATGCTAGTATTTTATAAAACAAAGTACCCCGCCGCGTCTGTCTGTCTGTATAAATGCGATAAACTCAAAAACTATCGAACGGATGTTCATGCGGTTTTCATCGTTGGAAAAAGTGACTAAAGAGGAAGGTTTTGTGTATAATTTATTAGTGATTTGTGTCATTTGAGGTACGTATTACAATCTCGAGGTAGAAAATACTGAATTTTATAATACTTATGGACGGAACACCGAAATCTACCGAATGTTTGTTTGACCGAAATCTTAAAACATCAAATGAAATACGAAGTTGACTATTAGAGGTGTCGAAAAAATATCTTCAATAGTCATCGTCTTGACTTATTAAAGATAAAGTCAGGCAAGTTAGCTACTCAATTACTAAAAAAGAAGGATTGTCGTCATTCCGGTTAATTATTTGGGGTATCCCACTTTATTTTTTGTTAGGTACTTAACTTCAAAAACATACTGGTGCTGTTATTTTTCGAAATTTCCATGGGAAAGCAAAAAGTAGGTAAGTATGTATTTTTCTTTATTCGTTTTGATTCATTGAGGAGGCCAAAATGAAAAGATAATTGCTTAATTTTGTTGCAAAAAAGTCGGTATCAAAAACCTAATTTGAAGTAGGAAACGCTTCGACTTTTGAACATATTCCTTTTTTTTTTTAGGTTGCAATGGCAACGGCCGTTCTCGCAGGCAACCAACCACAACCGCAGGCTGCATCCTTTAAAGGGATTCCCACAAAAAAGACAATTCCAAAAAGATCCCTTTACCAAATTTACGACTTCACAGTGAAAGTAACTTCATAGAAATCAAACCAGATAATAGGAAGCGTCAGCTGTTGTATTTTAAGTAAATTTATTTCCTTTTCAGAAAAAGAAATAAAGGAATTCTCGTATTGAAAAAATCTACAAAAAAGTAATGAACAATGTGTTTTCTTTCACCAATTTTCAGCCAAAAATGTCCAACCAGTTCTAAAAAACCATTCGATGCGATCCCGACAGTTAGAAAGGCTCAGGGCGTCTCTCTCTTGAGCTATTATAGATGACAGAGACGGGTAGTCTTGTCGTATATTGAATTGAAGTCATGTTGAAGATCCTTACTTCAAAGTCTTTTTTCACCATCTGTCAGAAAATCCGATTTGAGGTACAGAAGTATTACAATCACAAAGCTTCTCCCAAATTTACGTATTTTACGTTTATTGCGCAATACTCCGATACATTCAATTATGTGCTGTAAAGAAATTTCGCAATTACGTCAGCTGGAAGGGACCTCTTTGTGCTGCTACAATAGGGTTTCGGTAATTTATACTACACAACCTTTGTAAATGCTGGCTTTTGAGAATACAACACTGAGGAGATGAACTCTGGGATATATATTCTGCCTCACAGGGCGATATTAGGTTATTTTGAATTTGTTTACGAAATTCAACAACATTTATTTACTAGTAGCTCTGTGAGCTGTAGTCAACATTTTTCAAAATGGCTGAATTATGATATTTTTACTTTTCAACCCAATGGCTTCGGCATTTTGAAAACTGTCAAAAATGGAATAAACAAAACAAAAACTATGTTATTAGCTGACCTGCTCACAAAATGTCACGAGAAACAGTTGAGAAATGCAACATTTATAGAACAGCCGGACAGCAGCTCTAGTATGATAACGACAAACTCGCGCTCAGCTCACGCTGACTTGATTTCAACTTCACTTTGATTGCGCGAGGGTCCCGCGCAAAGGCTCGCTCGCCCTATGGCGTAGTCAATGTTGACATTTTGACATAGGACCGCGATGTTGTCGCGGCGCTGTCACTATCGTACTCGGCCTGCAGACATACCTAAACGAAAACATTTTTGCTCAAGCTTAAACGGAGACACTTCGCGTTCGCTCGGTCACTTATGAATTTTGAATCAATATCATATTATTGAGTCAGCTCAAAAAGCCTATGGATAACTGCACAAGCAATGTACCCACGAAAAAATCTAATATTTCAGATAAAATCGGGAAACCTGAATGAACATTCAGGATACTGAATGTGTATAACTATATACATAAATTCGGTCAAGCGCAGGGATTTCCAAATAAAAGTGGGTTCCGTGGAAACAAGGGGTTCCGTCGAATAGTTATCAGGGTTTCGCCAAAATTCTTTGTTATTAGCTGTTAAGTTAAATAATATCACTTTTTAATGTGAAGGATGAAATTGATTCAATAATAATAATGAAATTGTGTTTCAATTAATATTATATTATTAATTTGTTTAAATAAATTGTTCTTACATACATTTCAGTGTTGATTTGTAATAATTTGATACGGGGTTTCATAAAATAAAAGGTTGGTTGGTGTTCCGTTATCTTTAAAGTTTAGGAACACCTGGTCTACCGTATCCCAAAGTATTGGGTCAAAGCGCGAAGAAGAATTGCAACATGGGTGAAAAGATCACGACTTAAAAGGGTTAAGAACTCAATTTTGCTATTTCTTAAACAAAACGAGTGATGTTATCAAATCTAGTCGCAATGAAAGACCAAAAATGGCACAACACTAAAAACTATTGTGCAAATGCTAAACTTTACGTTGTTATCTAAACAAATGCGCATGATCAAATGTGGTGATACTTTTCACCTCTCTTTGATGGGGAGTATGTTGCATTGTAATATGAGATAGTTAACACAGTTCTTTTGTGCGTAAATAACAATGTATACAGATCGTATCAATTGGTGTCAATTTTGGTATACTGCAACTAAAGTAAAAAAATATTAAAAAAAAGCTATATAAAAATAATGACCTTTTTGTAAATCGTTAGGAAGGAAAAGGATATCAAAAAGAAAACCCTCGGAGTTTTTTACCTATTCTTCTCTGGGGAAGACTGCACCTTTGCGAATAGGCGTAGAGTCAGTAGAGTCAAAGAACTAATATGTACGCTACGTATGTATTTATAGTACATTATACCACAAGGCTCTAAACTCGCCTCGAATGTAATATCCAATGCGCACGCGTATCATACGACGTTTTTCAACACATTTGCGAGGAAAGAAAGAAATAAAAACTTTCCTTTGATATTGACGGCAACAAGCTATCACTTGCATGTTGCGCCTCTGAAAGTATTTCTGACGGTGTACGCACGTAGGTTTAATGTTCTGCACTTGAAGAAGACTTGTTTTTGTGTTGTATTTCTGACAATAATAACAATCTGATGAATACAAATACCGTTTGTAAAAACCAAGTGAAAACATCTGAAAAGAGGCGCGATTATTTTTTTCTTTTTTCGCTCGCAAAATGAGATTCACATTGACAAGTATGCCATACAGCCAAATAATAAAAAATACTTAACTATATATTTTCACGTTTTAGCATAAATAAATGATAATTTTCTGTTAAATTTAAATGTTTTAATGGAATTATATTTTTATTTACAAATAGTTTAATATTTACACCTAATTTTAAATATAAAATAAGATCTGATCTCTTTGATGAAAAGAAAAAAAAAAACATTACGTACTAGTGCTTTATTTTTATTATTCACGGGCTGGGTAATACATATCATTATGAACCTTAAAACAATGACATAAAACCCACTTTATGAGCAAATGTGTTGAAAAATCCTTTAAATGTAACATGCTGAATGAACGTATAATGTTTGTATGTATTTAATGTAACTTTGACTTATGTAACATATTGAATGTTTTATGAAATAAAGATATTTTTAAATTGAATCTGCACTGACATAATATCAGCATTGTGGCTCCAACCACAACACTATGCTAAGTCAGGACCTTTTTTGATGTTTTCCTGTGTTTTTCTCTATATGTAAAGTAGTTCATGTTTAAGTTGTTTGAGCTGGTCAATGAACAAACGTATGTATATATATATTTATATATATGTATCAAATATACCTGTGCGTCCCTTCCCAGCCTTGCAGTGCACGGCGGCCACGTTCCGAGGGTCTGCGCTGAGCCAACTGTGCACGTCTTCGCAGAACGGCTGGATCAGCTCCATCTTCGGCGGAGTGTGGTCCTCGAACGCGTACCTCGCCACCTGGAATACAATTTAACGTATTGAGTGGCTTTCAATTAGTAAGATAAAGGAATGTGCCAGCTACCTAACTCTTTCCAGGTATACAGTAAAAGTATGTAAGAGGGATGCGAGGTTTATTTGCTGTTAATGGGCGAAAGGCTGACTACCTCTCACCATTATACAACTTGTTCCATCTGAAACCCTCACAATTTGTGTCAAACGTGGCATCTAGTGGTTCCAGAACCACTGATGCTCTGCCTACCCCGTTAGGGATTATAGGCGTGAGCGTATGTTTGTAAGATAAAGGAAAGTCGATGAAGTAGACGTCAATAGAATGTAACATGGCAATCTGCGTGGTCGCAATTCTGCTAACTTCACGTAGTAAAGCACAACTCTAAAATTAAAAATGTAGTATAACCGTCGACATTTAGGGGCTTACCACAAAAAATAAAACTAAAACTTGGACAATGTTTGAAAATGGCTGTATGGACATCCTTTGCCTTTCACGGAAGGGATAAATTGAACAATAACAAGTCAATTTCGTGGTGATTTGTGGTAAGGCAGTTATTGCGTAAACTCTTTAACGGCTGAACCAATTTTGATCAAACATAGCTAAGAACCATCTCGATGACCTTAGCTGTCAAACAAAAAAATCCGTTTTGAAATCGGTCCATTCGTTTAGGAGCTACGATGCTCATTTTGATAATGAGAGAAAGAGACAATAAATACTTAAGTATAGATCAAGACTTGAGTCTCCTTCTGTAATACGGGCTTAAGATGTTATCGCCCCATACACCCCCCAAAACTATATAGGTTGAAAAAGAACCTCCTAGCTTTATTGAAAATCCTGAACCAGTATCACTTACTGAACACTTTTTATTTTTTTTTATTTTTTTTTTGGGGGGGGGTGGGATTTTTTTTTTTTCCTAAACGTAGACACCACTCGGGCGCACGCCCCGAGCGCTACTCGCACCCCTCGCGTGCCTGGTGTAGGAGTAATGTCTACGTTTAGGCAAAAAATAAACTTCTCCCAAAATTTTTTTTTTTATATAAATGTGTTCTTTGAGTGATACTGGTTCAGGATTTTGAATATAGCTAGGAGGTTCTTTTTCACCCAGTATGACGTGTGAATACTAGTCCCGTTGAATTTATCAATAAGTCTCAAAACATTTTAATGTCAAAATTCATTACCCATTCACAGACCTTCAAGTTACAATAAAACAAACAGACAGCTTTAACCTACAACAAAATGAACCTTCACGTTGAGACAGCAAATTAAAATGTCACCTAGTTAGCCTAGCTCGTTTGTAAGGTCTGAGTCGAGTCTAGACCAAAATGGGCGAAGGCATATCACGACGCAGGCATTAGGCGTGACAATCAATAGCCACATCTGACCACTCCTTAGATACGGTCTATGTGGCAGGCAAATTGAATAATCCGTTTGTTTGTAAACGTTTTCGTCACTAAGCTAACTTGGTCATTACTTTTCTACTGATTTAAAGACTGTTAGTTTGATTCCTGGCCAACAGAAATATTTTAAAATTATGTTTTCAATGATCTTTAAGTGTTTGTGTGAAGTCGGGTCTTTATGTGTAACTAGAAGTAGAAGATATCCGGGACTAAGTTCCCGTGGGAATTTCGTAAGATCCCTTCTTATTACTTGCTTACGTCATAAAATACAACTTAAATTTCAGCTTTCTAGGTCCAACGGTTTGGGATGGGCGTTAATGAGTCAGTGAGGCAGTATCCCATTGGAAATACTTAACAGAGATTACATTTTTCCATTTGGTACGATTCAAATAAAGTAATTTCGCTTCGTCTACTTTGAAAAAAGAAATAGCTGAACCAGTTTTGCTAATTGCAAATTTCTTTAGTAGATACCAAACTTTTGTTGTAATTAGCATAACTAATGTAACTGCATGCCCCAAACTAGATGCGCTAATCAGTTCTTAATTATCAGCAGTCAAAATTTTAGCTAATAATTATTAAAACAAACTAATCAAACTCGTTTAGTTCCAAGAACAAATTGTTCTATAGCTGGTAACTGAACACATGGGCTTGTATTCCATACAATGTTTATTAAAACATTGTCAAGTATTTATTTATAAATACCGCAATGAAATTGATTAATTTTAAATAAATCAATTTATTTATTTATAGCATCCTTTTCTTACCAAATATTAAATTATTTGTGGTGCGGTTTGCAGGCTGATTAGTAACGCTATTTCAAATTGTCGCTAAAAAGAGATTTTTTGTTTAAACGGACGATTATGACAATACGCCTGCGACATCTAAGTCTAGTTAGATCTACGCTTGAGGCTTGGGACACGAGGTCGAGTCGAGGGCACTCAATTAAAACAATGTAAGGTAAGCTACAATTGAAAGTTACAGACCCTACGTTCCAGAACGCTTTATTCAATTCCTCATAGCTGTCCACATATACGTTTCCATAGGAAATAAAATTGTGTTCCATCAAAATCTGTCCATGAACAACTATTATAACCTGTTGTAATACCTATTTTCCACAATAAATATATTGATTGATTGTCTGACTGATTAGTTTTTGCATGAAGAGGTAACAAAAATCCATTAATTCTCACCAACTTTCGCATTTATAATACGTATTAGTAGAATAGTAGGGTTCCATCGTAAACTTCACACTAAGATTACGCTGCGAGTGCGACTTATAAAAAACACTAATATATCAATGACTAGCTTTCCGCCTAGGACTTCGTTTCCGTGGGAATTCGGGAAAATCATGTACTATGTTCATCACGGATAATGTAGGATTCTAATGGTGAAATAAATTTTGAAATCAGTCCAGTAGTTTTTAAGTTTATTCGTTACATACAAAAATTCTTTCCTCTTTATAATATTAGTGTAAATAAGACAAGATGAAGGACATAAATACATACACTCACGCCTACAATCCTTGACGGTATAGACAGAGCATCATTTATATTTTTATTTTTTTTTAATTATAAGATGGGTTAACTCTTGACCTCAATCTTGACCATAAGGTCAAAGATGAGGTCGACGATGGAGCGAGTTAACCCAGAAAATGCCTATAAAGGCATTGGTACTCCCACGCACCGACGGAACACAGCAAGCTGTTTGGCGTCGGACTTCGGTAGGAGGGTGGTCGCGAACCAGACGGCCCTTTACAGAGCCTACCACACCGCATGAGACCATAGGACGACACCTCAGATTCAGAAAAAAATGAAGTGTCGTTGCCTGGGATGGATTACTAGGAGGCAGGTCTCATTTGTGTTTCCTTAGTCGCCTCTTACGACACCCACGGAAAGAGATGGGGTGGTGTTATTCTCACATAGGTGGTGTTATTATCATGTAGGTCACATGACATCACAAATAGAAAATTGAATTATAAAATATTCTAGTTAGCAACACGTTTCACCTACTCCCATGGCAACATAAAAATTATCGCTTTGAGTCAGCTATAAACATAAAATGGGCACTTTCTAGGTAACGACGTTGAGCAAATGTTTTTTATCACCATTGGCCGTTATCAGTGAAATTGGCAGATTACCGTGATACGGTGGGATTGTGATGTAACATCTACAATCCTTGTTGGTACACTGTGATACTGATAACCTGATAAGATGGTGTGGACAGCCGTAGTTCATAAAATATTTATAAACCTTTAAAAACCATATAGTACCTGTTTTTAGTTTCTAATTTTTTCGTGTATTACTACACGAAATCTGTATTGTAAATCTTCTTCTTGGGCTAACGTGGTGGACTATGGCCTAAATCCCATTCGTGTTTCGAAGGGAGGCCTGTGCCCCTCGGTGGGGATGTATATGGGCTTGTAAAAAAAATCTTCTTATCGCTTCTATATATTATACGATGATGATTTTCCGACATGTTAATAGTTTTAATTTGGATAATTGACATCTCCCTACACCGCCAGCAGGAATAGCCTCGCCAAAGCTTGTAAGAATCAATCGGCCAAGGCTTTAGGGATGTAAATCGACAAGCTAATCTGATATTTTCGAGCATATCAACATTCTGCCAATGACTAACTTGCCTGTCATTGCAATTAGAGTCACTAAAATTTAGAGGGATGCTTTTCGGGATCCAAAATAAGAATTTATCAGCACCACAACCAATTTTCAGTTTACTGATACTATATCTATGTATACACCCACGCCTATAATCCCTTTTGGGACAGGCAGAACGTCATATAGTTCTGGAACCACTTGACGACATTCATTCTAAGGGTTATTAGTTAAAACACATGAGTATAGTGATGATAAGTTGTCAGCATTTTGCCTAGAATACAGCAAAACCCTCGCGTTTCGCTGGCTTTTACAGTATGCCTGGAAAGAGTTGGCAGGTAACCAATGTAAGTTTGTCTTTCACTCCCAGTCCAACGTCAAAGCGAGCTGGATTCATTCACTCATTCTGAGCTGAATTTCTTGTTTTGAAGGAGCTATAGAACTCATCCATAATACAAAGGCCCGTATTACAAAGAGTTTTTTTTTCTATTATAAGATGGGTTAACTCTTGACCTCAATCTTGACCATAAGGTCAAAGATGAGGTCGACGATGGAGCGAGTTAACCCAGAAAATTCCTATAAAGGCACTGGTGTTCCCAACACCGACGGAACACAGCAAGCTGTTTGGCGTCGGATTTCGGTAGGAGGGTAATCGCGAACCAGACGGACCTTTACAGAGCCTACCACACTGCATGAGACCATAGGACGACACCACAGATTCAGAAAAAAATTAAGTGTCATTGCCTGGGATGGATTACTAGGAGGCAGGTCTCATTTGTGTCTCCTTAGTCGCCTCTTACGACACCCACGGAAAGAGATGGGGTGGTGTTATTCTCAACCGATCACGAGTCAAGTCTTAATCTATACTTATGTATCGATTGTCTTTTTCTCTCACTATCAAAATGACAAAGACGACTGCTACTTAAGTAAAGATCTAAGTGTCCACACCATTCCGTTATCTGTGTAACTTTGATACTAAACAACAGCGAAGTAATTACAACAGGTTACGTAAATAGTTGCTAGGCGGCCCGGCTTGACTCACGTAATGTCAGTCAAGTTCAGGGAAACGTGGAAAACGAGCCATCAAGGACATTGTGTAATGGACCATGTAGTTGTGTGTCAAATAATGACACAGTCATTTACGTATCTTGTTTGTCATGTGTGTGTGTGTGTGTGTGTGCTCGCAGACATACTGTCTGAAAACCTTGTCTGAAGATTTTAATTTAAAAAATAAATCTACACTATTGTTTTAAAGAGGAAAGATTTCTATGTTTGTAATAAATAAACTCAAAACTACTAGACCGATTTCAAAAATTATTTCACCATAAGTATGCTACAGTATCACTGAGTAATATAGGCTACATAATTTCCCCGGATCCCGGGAACGAAGTCCCGGGCGAAAAGCTAGTGATTCAATACAATTCTTTTCTTATATTATTACATGAAATTTCCATCTTGCTAATCTTATCCTCGGGAGCTACCATGGATAATGAAACTAATTTCGATGCGTCGATATCGAAGTCAATTTCATACATACATTGCTTCTGCACAAAGTTATTGTAACTGAAGTTGTAAACCAAATGCAGCAACGTACTTCATCGTTCAATCGAAAACGTGGTCTTCCTGCATATAGCTAAAATGGACGCGTGGCATGATTTTGTCGTGTGTATCTCGTTCCGACCTCTCATGCTATCGAATAGCGTTAGTACGGAATAGGCAGAATGACAAAATCATCTCACGCGTCCATGTTAGCTCTGCTGGTCAGAGTTTTGAAATCCAAACTGTGCCCCTGGTTTCAAAGTTTCTAAACTGCTAAATGGTCTCTGACGTAGTGTAGTGAAAGGTTAGTTAATCGAGAACAGCTGTCACCACCGGTTTAATTAACGTGCCCTCCGAAGCACGGAAACGCTCATGATACTATATTACCACTGGGTCACCTATCAAGGTGCCCTGTACCGTGTGTTGCTTAAACGTCACTGCTCAATTTCGTAAAATGAACGATACTGAACTACAAGAAATTCATGTGTATAAATAGAAAACATTTTCGTGTTATGTGTTACTGTTACTAACCGACCCGACTGACTGCTTCTATAATGGGTGACTATAAATTAGTCCGCAAAAATTACGGATACGAAACGGCCCGCGACACTGAACAATTGTTCCCAAGGAACATAAGTTGAAATATTTAAAAAAAATCCACTTCTTCATACGATTTCAACGATAAGCTGAATGCCTTAGTATGAGAAGTCGATAATTTTTTTGACGATTTCATATAGGTTCATTTGGGAAAGATATTTATTTTCATGGGAAGAATGTCCCCCTAAACTTTAGCGCCTAAAAAGTTTGGCTGTTATTATTTAAGGAGTTCGAAGGGTTGGAGTCCAGCATGTACGCAGGCCCAGTGTCACTGCGACCTTGACAGATCTATTGTAACAGTAGGTACCCTTCTGTGTTATCACAGTACATCCTGGAGTCCTATGCCAACCACGAATCTGGCAATGTCCTTAGCGGGCACATCCTTAATATCTTGGTAGGACAAGTTGTGGCCTCCATACAAGGTACCGATTACAAATATCTTCTTTGTAACCTGTGACTAACTAATTTTTTCTTCTTCTTATCGTGTAGGTATAGACAAGTATGTGGCGAACTTGACTAAACCTGGTGTCAGAGTTTTCAAACCGCCAAATGGCCTCTGACTTGATTTTAACGACTGTAGTAAATCGACAACAACCAGAACCGACTGCTAACTAATTTAAAGTGAACGTGAACGTAGGTATTCTGTCTTGTAGGCTTCTTTTTCACACGAACAAATCCGGGACGGAAAGATAGTATGACGCTTACGACACATGTGTAGTTGTTAAAACTACGGAATATTAGATTCCGTCGGAATATTACCAGAAAATAAGCTTCACTGAGACCTTGAGCTATCGATCGAAGTTTGCCAATTTTCACCGGCAACACACTTGCTCGAGGAATTTGATAGAATTATGGAAACATGGTTATCTTCCGCCATTTCCTTCGATTCTCGTATTTGCGAAAGACAAGTTAATAGATGGAGGAAGTAGGGGAAAAAATGTAGTAGGTACAGCTAGTTGGAAAGATACGACAACCCCCACTTCTTATCTTGTCGACTTAGGCTAAATCTTTGTGGAGCAGTACTCAGTACCCCCCCTATCGGATAAGTATGAGGTTATGTATAAAAAACAACGTCATAGCCCAGTGGCGCCCACTGATCTGAACCAATCAGTGAGGTTAATAAACGTGCAGTGGTACAATCGGATGAATAATCAAAGTGGAAATTTATCACCAGCGTTTCCGTGCTTCGGAGGGCACGATAAGCCAGTGGTCCTGGCTACGGCTGTTGTCGATTGACTAGTCCACTTTGCGGTTTGAAAATGGCGGGTCAGTCAAGTTCGCCACACACTTGACTATACCAACTTGACTATACGTACACGATAAGTGTGAGCTATTCTTTACTGTGCTAACCAGCACTTCATTAAAATGTAGAGATGTTTTTTTATTTTTTTTTATTATAAGATGGGTTAACTCTTGACCTCAATCTTGACCGTAAAGGTCAAAGATGAGGTCGACGATGGAGCGAGTTAACCCAGAAAATGCCTATAAAGGCACTGGTACTCCCACGCATCGACGGAACACAGCAAGCTGTTTGGCGTCGGACTTCGGTAGGAGGGTGGTCGCGAACCAGACGGCCCTTTACAGAGCCTACCACACCGCATGAGACTATAGGACGACACCTCAGATTCAGAAAAAAAATGAAGTGTCGTTGCCTGGGATGGATTACTAGGTGGCAGGTCTCATTTCAGTTTCCTACGTCGCCTCTTACGACACCCATGGAAAGAGATGGGGTGGTGTTATTCTCAACCGATCACCACACGGTGTTTATGTTACAGTTAAAACTAGTTAGTAGATAGAACGCGTTTTTCCTAGTTAGAACTAGTTTTTACTCAATGCCTTTGTTAATACTAGAATTGACTAATGTATGTATCAAATATCAGTTAAAACTAGTTTCTGCAAGACAAAACGCGTTTTCCCAAAGGGAGTCAGTTACAACTGTTCCGACCGAGGTTAGAGTTCATCATACCTTATTCTGATTGGCTTGAGGTTATGTTGTGGGTTATTTTGTTGTTGTGCTTAACGCAACCAAAGTCTTTTCTGGCACTTCGCCGGCCGCTGCCGCGGCACGCTCGCTTCGCTCGCTCGGCTCGTGCGTTGGGGGTCGCAGTTCTAACCTAACCTAACCTAACCAACCCTTAACGGGTTGGTTAGGCTAGGCTACTAACAAACCTAACCTACAGTTTCTGCCCCGATATAATCTCCGTGGGGAGGCAGTGCTAGTTTTAACTATAGCTCGATGTGACAACTAGTTTTTATCTGAAAATCAAATATGTCAGTGGTAAATTCTAGTTTTAACTGATTATTTCTAGTTTTAACAAAGGCATTAAGTAATAACTAATTTTAACTAGGGAAAACGAGTTCTAACGAAAAATGGGTTTTAACTGTGACATTTACACTATATTACTGTAAAAATGCACAAAAATCCGTTAAGTAGTTTTTTCGTGAACGATTGACTAAACTTCCATTTTCACACAGTTTTGTGTTAATCTTATTAACACAAACAGGGCTTTAGGTATCTCTTTATCAACCTCTCGGGTGGTTAATCAGTCCATGAAACTGAACAACTTTCCCCGAGGAACATAGGTCAAAATACGAAGAAAAGTTTTTGATCTCCCATACAAAATGCGCTATAAACTGATGAAGTTTGTATGGGAACACAATTTTTTTTTCGTATTTGGTTCGTATTTGGACCTATGTTACTTGGGGAAATTTGTTCAGTTTCATGGACTGATTTACCACCCGAGAGACTGCAAGAGAGATACCTAAAGCCCATATACAAACTTAGTATATAAAATATGGAGAGCCCAGCAGTAAGTAATATGATAACTTGAACTCGTAAAATTAAGGCAATGAGTTTGATATCAAGTCGCAAATTTGAACTTTGAGATCATTACGAGCCTCTTAAGGCTCATTGGGGGTGGATTTATAACTCTTATAAAGCACATATGTACATACTTATAGTATGCAGCGTCAGTTAGGGAACCAAGTATTTTATTTCCTTTCGTTTCATAAAGAGGGCTGTTATAAGTTTGATATGTATCTGTGGACTCTTGTGTCTGTCTGTGTCGTATCTGTTGAACGAATGGATCGATTTCGATGCGGTTTTTTGTTAGAAAGCTGACGGAATTGAGATGGTTCTTAGCTATACGTCACTGTGAAAATGGAAAGGTAGAACTTTGGGGACTCACTCCAGTGACATTGCTACTCACTCCAGTGATATTGCTCGTGCTTTATACAGTAATAATTTATACAGTAATTTAATTTTGCTAATATTCAGACACATTGGTAACTGTACTAGGTTTGCAAATGTTTTCCACCTCCTGTTTAAACTAGAAAACCTGTAATTGGCTTTACAATTAGACCTAAGCTAGCTATTAATTTTACATGTCTTGTAATTAAGCTGTTGGTTTTGTAAAATAAATAAATGAGGTTTTTGTAGGTACTTTTTACTAAACATAAAAACAGCTATTTGATCAAAGACGGTTCAGCCGTTTAAGAGTTGTACAAAATTTAAAATTTTAGAGTCTTAATTGAGTTTTATTAGATTACTCGTTAATTTAGACGAGCTTAGAAGCCTACCAAGTGATATAAAGAGTACCTTTTTTTTCTTTTAATAAATTTTCTGTTAGGCTTGCAGCATCAGTTATGGTTTAACGGACTCACAAGAGACTCCGAATTACCAAAAAAAGTAAAAATGTTCACGATACAAGCGGGCCTAGTGTGAGTATTTATCCTGAGAAACAAACTCCTGCTGATGGTTTGGTCAGTAAAGATATTTTTCATTTTCCTTCGTACATAATTAAAAAGTATTCTTTATTAGCTTAACGCCCGCGGCTCCGCCCCGTGGACTATAGGTTATATCGTGCCCAACTGTGGGATAAAATCTAGCCTATGTCCTTTCCCAGGCTCTAATCTATCTCTGTACCAAATTTTATCAAAATCGGTTCTGTAGTTTAGGCCTGAAAGACGGACCTAGATAAACAGACACACAGAGTTACTTTCGCATTTATTAACATTATACAAGGTGTTTCAAAAAAACCCGAAAAAAAAGATAATTCAAAATTAATTAAAATATAGCTGATTGCGCAACTCTATTACAAATATGACAAGTATGTCATAATAATTATATGGAACTTTCATTTTGGAAGATGTCAAACCGTGCAACTGATTACTAGAGTTGCGACTATTTCACTTTGAAAATTAAATTTTGGAATTTTTTTTGTTGGTTTTTTTGAAACATCTTGTATAGTAAGGATTTAAAGAAGCATACACTCAAGCTCTATCTAATGTCTCGCCACCTATAAGCATTTCCACTTAAAATAAATATCACTTATTGACTCAGCGCAACTCTTCAAATATTTATGATTGTCTATTTAATTATGTCAGTTCCTGTGGTTGTTATAAAGTATTAATATAATATAACATCCTCCCAGTATTTATAAATAAACATTACCTTATATTAGTAATGAACACCTTTATTTGTTTAAGTCACTAAAAAGAGTTTTTCAATTATTATTTTTATACAGAACTAGCTTTCCGCTCGCGGCTCCGCCCGCGTGGACTACAGGTTATATCGTGCCCAACTGTGGGATAAAATCTAGCCTATGTCCTTTCCCAGGCTCTAATCTATCTCTGTACCAATTTTCATCAAAATCGGTTCAGTTGTTTAGGCCTGAAAGACGGACAGACAGACAGACAGAGTTACTTTCGCATTTATAATATTACTAGCTTTCCGCCCGCAGCTCCGCCCGCGTGGACTACAAGTTATATCGTGCCCAACTATGGGATAAAATCTAGCCTATGTCCTTTCCCAGGCTCTAATCTATCTCTATACCAATTTTCAACAAAATCGGTTCAGTAGTTTAGGCGTGAAAGCTGGACAGACAGACAGAGTTACTTTCGCATTTATAATAATAGTATGGATGGGTTCGCTCTTGACCATAATCTAGCTCAGGGGCGAAGATTTGGTCGAGAATGTAACTAGCTCACCAAGAAGATGAGTATTCAATCAAACTTTAAAAAGATTCGTGTTATATGAGCTCGGAAATACAGACGCAGAGTTTTATTCCTTAGCAGTGTGCAATATGAAAGATATGATAGCTGGCTCGAGTTTAAAATTAAAAAGCAGAAAGGCACAGCATTAAACAAATTTTAAACAACATACAAAAACATGAATAATTTACTAAAAGGGTAGGTTTCCCAATTAAAGCACCGCAGTCGGTACAAAGGTTCCCTAGTGGCACAATAAACACACATACAGTTCTTTGAAGGCAAACAAAAACTATTTCACTATATGCTGTTTTAATTATTTCATCACGTCGCAATTATAACTCGACGGAAAACGAGGAACAAAAGCGTACAACTCTGTCGTACCATACATAAAAAAGGACAAGCAGTTAGGTTCAGATAATTTCGGTCAAAGATATTTTCAACATAATTTTCAGCTTTACCAAGCCTATGAATATATTGCTTATTTTTACTGATGCGTCAGAATGAAGTTTTTAGCCGTTTTTGTATAAGCCATACATTATCATTAACGAGACATCAGTTTTGATAATAACTTTAAAATTAAAAAATAAAAGTATCACCACCCACATTCATCGTCATCGCTTACAACACTTAAACAGCTGAACCAATTTTGGTCAAATATAGCTAAGGACCGTCTCGATTACTTTCAAACAAAAAAACCGCATCGAAGTCGGTGCATTTGTTAGGGAGCTACGATGATACAGGCAGATAACACCTCGGTGTTTAAAAATGACACATAAAATTATTACGTAGACCCGAATCAAAAACCCCTTGAAGCTTGTGTCTGTGTTTAGTAAATGATACAACTGTCACGGTAGTCAATAAGAAAGAGCGATTTACAAAACTCATCACAATAATTTTAAATCAAATCAATCTTTATTTGCAAGAATACAAGTTATAAAGGTCTTAAATCTTAAATCTAAAACCTTAACGATTATCCCCAAAGTTGTACCTTTCCATTTTTATAGTCACACTAGCTGATGCCCGCAACTTCGTTTGCATGTTAATTTTTTCTTTTGAACAGATTACAAAAGTTTTTTCCCGCTAACTCCCGTTCCCGTGGGAATTTTGCAATATCCTGTTGCAATTAAGCTTTAAGTTTACTAAGGTACATGCATGCCAAATTTCAAGCGTCTAACTTAAGCGGTTTAGATTTTTCATACAAAAGGATTCTCCCGTTAATTCCCGTTCCCGTGGGAATTTCGGGAATTCCTTTCTTAGTGCACCTCTAAGGTACCTAAGCTACGTCCCTTCCAAATTTCAAGTGCCTACGTTTAGCCGTTTAGGCTGTGCGTTGATATGTCAGTCAGTCAGTCAGTCAGTTTCTCCTTTTATATATTTAGATATTGTTACATGAGCTAGGATTTATGTTTCCAAAACGCGACAGACAGAGCTCCTAGACTAGTTACAAATTATTATCTCTTTCAACTGAAGCCTTGTAGTCACTAAGAAAAGTGTCACTACTGCTTGGAAAGACCTCTATCACGCATCAGCGATACTTTATTAGGGCCCCAACCCTTTGGGACAAAGAGCCACGCGTTGTTCTGTCAAAGATAATGGATGGAACCTTTTAAATTGGGGATCAGGTAAATATTAGCCCTATCGCGCTTTCCGGTGGCCGAGGGTACGGTATTCATTGTCGGGCTGTAAACTGAGCTTGAAATAATAGAAAGAAATGTATTAAGTAAGACTGCTTGAAATACCACGGAAAAAGTATTATGAATGACACGTAGATCCTTTGTTTATGAGGATTTTTTTAAAGGTAATTTATACGTCTTTTAAACTGGTATGAGAGCAATAATCAGAACGCGTCTGATGCCAGTTCTTTTCAGGCATATTGTAAGTCAGTAAACGAATGCGGCTAAGTAAGTCATATTGTAAGTCAGTAAACGAATGATGATGATTCTTTCAGAGAAACTTTTAACTTTCCTATTTCCTCCTTATTACTTTGGGACGTTTCAATTAATAATAGGAACCTTCTGGAACCTCCAAAAGTTTCGCATACTTTCCTTTCCTATATCGTGTAGGTACAATCAAGTAAGGACGGCCGCAACTCAGGTTACCACACGCGTGCACTCCGTGCTGTTGTGATAAGAGCGGTTTTGCAATGAAAATGGAGTAACCTGATGTGCTGGTCTCTGTACATATATGGCGAACTATATTAACCCTGATGTCAGAGTTTTGGAACCGCTAAATGGCCTCTGACTTGGTTTAATGACTAATTTAAAGTCATCCCACATATGCAATTTAGAAATTAATATACCTGCTATATTCGTATAACCGTTTTCGTTTCAATAGGGCCAAACGCAAAACACGAGTACTCAGCACAAAAAATGAATCTAATCACTAAAATATGCAAACTCTTAAACTAAAGACCAAGATATAAAACCAACTGCAGTACTATCGGAGAGGTGGAGACGCCAAGATTGCCAAGTTTGCAATATTCGAGTAATAAGTCTTGCAACAAAGTCGTATGGCGTATGGAATTCTTGCGGGGTGACCTTCACGCGGACTATTCACTGAATTGTCTCTTCTACTGCAGTCGGTTCCACGTGTATGCACTCCACACGCGATGCAATGACACACTACACCAGCTTAATAGGTTTGCATAATGCGCATCGGAGAATACTGATGATGGAGTACCCAGCATATAGATAGAACTATTTGGTTTACATCGTCAATATAATCACTTTGTAAAGGAGCAATGAAACTAATTTGACTTTGTTTAATCGAAATTATCATTTTAAGCGTAAACCCCCAGGATTGTGCACTTGTGTTTGAAAAATGTTTATACGATTTAAAAAATAAATCGGGACTGACCTACTTATTGCAATGATAAGATTGTATTTTAAAAAGTATAATTTTATTTTTATTTTATAGTGCGATTAGTAATCAGCCGTAACACTGCAATTGAGCTATCTCGTGCCCAAGTGTTAAGTACGAATAATATTCGAAAAATCTAGAGATCTACATTTGATATGCTTTTATGCTTAATGCACGTTCATAGAATATTAATGGTGTGACATGTATTGGTTTTGTAATTAGTTAGTTTTACAATGTATGTAAGAGGAATAAAAACGTGGGACTGAGGCATTCAAAATGTCTCAAACGACACTTACCCCGGGTGATTGTATCTATAATATATTTCTAATCTTATCGACATTTTACTGCGTTTAAAATATATTGAAATCTGGATTCCTTTGTCTATAGTCGTTGCACTTCAAGAACGTGCGTGGGCTAACCTTTAACTCAAAGTAATATAGTTGAATATAGCTTGTAACAACTACCTATACTAGAATAAACAATGACGAAATGCAAATCGCTTCGGTTTACAAGAAAACTGAACTTATTTCTCGGAAATATTTGCCAATGCCTCTGGGAAACATGCGGTTTTATTATTAATCGACCGCAAAGCAGTATTGTCATTTTCTTGGGATCTTTTTGTGTGGTTTTATGAAGTCAGCAACTGGCTTTAAACTTATAGGCCTGACTTTTTTTAAACAAATATCTGTCTCATTTGCCTCTAATATATTATGATAACTCAGTTGGTAATGAACCTGACTTGTAGCGGAAAGATTGCGGGTTCGAATCCTGGTGCAGGTCTGTACTACTAAATTCGTCCTTTCGGGTTTCTGTATGGATTTTTCATTAATTTATCAGTAGTGAAGGAAAACATCGATAAAACCCGCACGTCTAAGAAAAAATCGTTTTTGAAAGACGAGCGGTCCACCAACCCGCATTGGGCCAGCGTGGTGGACTATGGTCTACAATCTACATTTCTCTTCGTGTGTCAAATACAGACTGATGTAAAAAATAAAAAATGGCTCTAATAGTTATGCTAAGGCAAACGTCTAACGCCCTCTTGAAACAACAATTCTGGGGATAGTGAGAGAAATCATAGCAAAACCATCTAGATCCTGTACAGACTTTTACTAAATGCCTGGGAAAGAGCTGACTGATACTTTGTAAGAAAAGGTAAAGTACATGAAAATGTTTCGACATTAATGACAATGTTGAATCGACTGTGGAGTCAAGTGACGATACCCTGCCCACCTTTACATGGAACGTAGGCGCGAGAATGAACAAAGAATACAAAGAAAAATGCGCATGATACCACGAATTGGACCCGACCCGATGTATGAATGTCAGTATTTACATTTACGGTATTGGAGAGTCTCACGCCACGTTAGCAGTATCCAGAAACAATGTAAAATGGTTTATTTATAAGGATTGTATCAGGAATCTGCTCTTAAGAGCTGATGAGTTCAATGTGTGGGAGCGAAATGTGGGAACGAAATGTTTGAATATTTGAACCTGTTGATCTCACTTCAATAAAACTCATTCGGGACGACAGTTTTTGTCCTAAGGGGTGATCCTTTGAGCATTTAGACATAGACATACAATTTATTCACAAGCACAGGTACACATTACATTACACACAAAAATAATAAAACAACAACAAAAATAAAACACAAGTACACACAAGTAGGCGCAAGAATCATAGTAGTGTGCACCGCACCTATGCATGGGCAATATTTGTATCTTTTGCTTATTTGGTTAACATGATGATGCACAATTGAATTGGATAAACTAGTGAAACTCACTTGACTATACCTACACGATAAGAAGAAGAAGTGAAACTCATACGCAGGCATATAATTTTTATCTACTCTCATTTCGTAATAACCGATTTCAAGAACTGTCACATAAGCATGGAGATAATCTACAGAAAACTATAAAATACAAATAAAAAATAACCATTACGATACTTGCGGCTGTTAAGCCAGCCTTACATATTGGTTAACGGAGCCAAAAGTCCTGAATCCAGAGTCAGAGATAGTAAGTTCTCTTTAGGTATTGTTATTTAGTTGACACCTAATATGGTGGCAGTGCGTCGGTGGTCGAACGGCTAGCGGGTCAGACTCGTAAGCGAGAGTAACCGAGTTCAAAACCCTGTGACGCCATGTACCAATGACCCGTTTTATGAGTTATATACATTAGTTTTTTTATTAGTATTATAAGGGTTAACTCTTGACCTTAACCTTGACAATAAAGGTCAAAGATAAGGTCGACGATGGAGCGAATTAACCCAGAAAATGCCTAAAGGCACTGATACTCCCACGCACCGACGGAACACAGCAAACTGTTTGGCGTCGGACTTCGGTAGGAGGGTGGCCACGAACCAGACAGCCCTTTACAGAGCCTACCACACCGCATGAGACCATAGGACGACACCTCAGATTCAGAAAAAAATGAAGTGTCGTTGCCTGGGATGGATTACTAAGAGGCAAGTCTCATTTGTGTTTCTTTAGTCGCCTCTTACGACACCCACGGAAAGAGATGGGGTGGTGTTATTCGCAACCGATCACCACACGGTTGCTCACTAACCGATACTCTGACGGTGAGGTTAAACATCGTGAGGAAACCTGCACATTCAGGCAATTGAATGTGTAACCCTGGTCCAATCTGGTCAAGTTCCCCTGGTGACAGGGTCACGGAGGTCAGACGACAGTCGCTCCGATGTAATGACTTCACCTGCCAAAATCCTGGATCATAGGCAAGCGTACCTTGAATTAGAAACGGGACTAAGCACTAGGAAGAAGAAGACACCTAATATGGCGGAATGGATGGTATGCTCCATAAAAATAATAATTAAGTGGTTTGTTATTGCATTTTGTCAGTAAAAGTTAATTAAAAATATCGAATGTTCATTATAGGTTGAAAAATAACCTAGCTTTATTGAAAATCCTGAACCGGTATCACTTACTGAACACTTTTTTTTTCCTAAACGTAGACACCACTCGAGCGCACCCCCCGAGCGCTACCCGCACCCCTCACGTGCCTGGTGTAGGAGTATAAATTATTCCCAAGGAAAAAAAAAAAGTTTTTTTTTCATAAATGTGTTCTTTGAGTGATACTGGTTCAGGATTTTGAATATAGCTAGGTTTTTTTCACCCAGTATGTACACATTTTTAGAAAAAAGCGCCCGATTTGACTTCATTGTAAAGGTAAGATGTGTTATTGATTTTTGCTTCAGTGAAAATAAACTACTGTATGCAACTGCATATATTCTGGTAGTATAATTCTCGCGAGAAGCTATTTTCATATTTGGCTGCGCCTCATATGAACTCATACTCGCATTTTAATTTAATAACCCTCAGTACATGACAGTTACATAAACTACTATTTAAATGGCGTTGATGTCAGTCGGTCTACAAGCACCTTTTAAAATAAGTTAATTGATAAAAAATCATTTTTGAAAACAAGTTTTTTCTTGTTTATTTCTATTTGACGGCCGGTTTGGTCAAGTGGTAGTCGACGCTGGTCGACGCTGCCTATGAATCGGCGGGTCCTGGGTTCGATTCGAAGTCGGGGCAAATATTTGTGTAAAAAGCAGATGTTTGTTCTCGGGTCATTGGTGTTTGCGTCCGTCTTTAGTGTTTTATGCTCTGAGGGAGTCACGACACAAGGGAAACCCTAGTGTGGGCCTTTGAGTGTGTAGAGTTGAGTGTGCAGCGTGTATAGCATCACGCACAAAGGATAAAGCGTAACGATAAGTATATTGACTTAACTGACTTAAAATCGGAATCGTGTGTGGTGTGAGTGGTGAGAATTGGTGTCGGGCGATAAGCCGCCAGTGGTCGTATGCTGTTATCGCTATCAGACGAAGGGCAATGGCGGCAAGTCGTCTAGACGTGGCGCGGCGATTGCAGTTTTGGACAACTACTCTTTGTGAACCTGGTTACCTTTGTTTATTTTTAAAATTATATTTATTACTCAGGCGGGGGCATTCATAAAATACGTCACACCAAATTTCGCTTTTTGGGACCTGTGTCACACATTCCCCCTATGAATATTGCGTCACGAAATCCAGAACTTGTTTTTTTTTTCAAAACAAGATCTAAATTTATATACCTGACGCTGCAAGCTGCAAAGCTAGAAAAGTCAACAAAACTTTTTAAACTAAGTTGTTAAGAGTTTTCGGTAACTTATCATAACAAACATATTGTTCTATTGGAAAGGTGAAAAAATTATAAACTTCAAGTAAAATTATTCGATAAATTGCGAACGTCACGTTAGTTTAGACCCCTCTCGTCACATCTTGTCACACCAAGCGATACCTTCTCCCCCCCCCCCCCTTAGTGTGCGAACGTATTTTATGAAAGGCCCCTCATTTCAACGAGCCAATGGCGTTTGCTATTCGGAACCGTAAAGGTTAAGCCATAAGCAAGGGGGCAGGAAATCTGATGGACCTTTGTGGCGATTCCGTACTCCGGACCCTTTTACATACATACAAACATACGCTCACGCCTATAGTCCCTAACGGGGTAGGCAGAGCATCAGTGGTTCTAGAACCACTAGATGCCACGTTTGACACAAATTGTTGTAACGAGGCGGCATGCGCCTCGTCTTCATCCTCCTTCTCCATTATCTTTTCGCGACATTTTTACTCTTCAGTTTTGGCATTCCTAATCCAAATTCGAAATTGAACACTTCTAGTTGTCATTCGCTGGGATGACACAGACCCAACTGAGTTTCCGTCGCAGGCGCACGCCCGCTCATAATATTCTGTTTTATGTATTTTGTGATAAACTAACGTCAAAAGTTTAAGTGATTTTGTGTAATAAATGTAATCCAGCCTAAATGTAATCTTCTTTTATTACTTCATCGTGCTCCGACTCACCCTGCTCCCGCAGCCAGCCGGCGCACTGGCGCTGAGGGTTATCAGATGGAACAAGTTGTATAAAGGCCGCCACATTGTACACTAGCTAGATGATGTACATTTGTTTTTGTTTTATTGTTATGTTTTTTGCGTGCAATAAAGAGTATTGTATTTTATAATGGTAAGAGGTGGTCAGCCTTTCACCCATGATACAGCAAAACCCTCGCATCCCTCTTACAGACTTTTACAGTATACCTGGGAAGAGTAGGTAGCTGGCACATTCTAAGTTTTTCTTTCACTCCCAGTCCAGCATGGAAGAAATAAAGCGTTTTCTACTTTATTGTTTTACACTTATTTTATTGCAAAAGAAAGTTAAATATTTCTCTTATCTTAGTCAAAACAATAACACAAAATTATGATTGCATACTCAAATTTTCACCTTGCACAAATTTAGCGAAACTCCGCTTGGCAACAAAATAATAAACGAATGAGCCGAAACACCTTTTCTTATTCGGGGAGGCATTGAAAAATGTGCACAGAGTATGAAAGGACAGCTGTGCATACATTATCATTATCACTCAGACTTTAAATAAAACACAGGAGGTTATCTCAAATGCCTTCCAAACAAAGGTTTTATTTTAACTTCCGAAACTATTTCAAAGTGTACAGGGCTTTAGGTAAATCCCTTTCAACCTCTCGGGTGGTTAATCAGTCCATGAACCTGAACAACTTCCGCAAGGAACATACGAAAAAAACAATTTGATCTCCCATACAAAATTCGCTATATGCTGATGAAGTTTGTATGGGAACTCAAATTTTTTTTTTCGTATTTTGACCTATATTCCTCGGGGAAGTTGTTCAGTTTCATGGACTGATTAACCACCCGAGAGGTTGGAAGGGATTTACCTAAAGCCCTGTATAGATTCAAGATTCAAAAATGTTTAAGACATCCACACAACAACACAACAACAATAATGATACAGAATGAATAAACAAGAAAAAAAAATGAAATTTAAAATACATACATAAGCTCACGCGTTTGTCACATTGGGGCAGGCAGAGACCACAGATTGCCACTTGCTACGATCCAAACACACCTCTTTCGCTTCCTCTACATTCATAATTCGCTTCATACATGCTCTTCGGATTTGGATACTCCTAACACGGCCTTTTCTAAGTACATCACCAAATTGGCCTAGGGCGCCCCCTATCAAATCAAATCAAATAAAAAATGCTTTGTTTTCATGGAACATACAAAGTGCTTCTTGAAAACGTCATAAAAATACATTAGCAAAATCAATATAAATAATTCAGCAAAATAGTGAATTACATTAGCATTTTTGACATTGCGCCTACAAAGGGAACCATTTTTTTAATAAATACCAGGCAAAGTCAAGTCAAAATTACTAACATGTAAATTGGCCACAAATCATTATTTTGCCGCCTTGTTTCCAAGAATTATTTTCGCACTAAAAAATATGCAAATTAGTGAGATTCCCGGATCTAATTATGAGGAAATTTCCTTCCTTTGTCGGGGAACATGAGTATGAGCCATTTGAATTCTTATAATTTTATAATCATATAATTCTTATATAATAATAAAAATATTGAGTATCCATTGTTCGGCAGTCTTAAAGTA
This sequence comes from Aproaerema taeniolella, assembly GCA_949987775.1. Taxonomy (NCBI): domain Eukaryota; kingdom Metazoa; phylum Arthropoda; class Insecta; order Lepidoptera; family Gelechiidae; genus Aproaerema; species Aproaerema taeniolella. The sequence goes on along the minus strand of OX465257.1, from coordinate 18,217,673 downwards.
TCAAAATTAAAAAGCTCTGGTTCACACCCTGGGATTATTAAGTTTAACTCAAATTCTAAGACCTAGAAAGCTGATATTGAATCCAGGTATTATTTTTAATGTTACTTATGGTGTTATTAAATTAATCATGATATAGCTATGGAACGAAGTTGGATTTTTAAAAAACCTCACAGAAAAGGTTTTCTTTAAAGTATACGTTGCAAAGCGGTGATAGCCCAGTTGGTAATGAGCCAGACTTGTAATCGGAAGGTTGCGGGTTCAAATCCTGGTGCAGACCTGTACCACTAAATTCGTCTTTTCGGATTTATGTACGGATTTCTAATTATCACTTGCTCAACGGTGAAGGAAAACGTGATGAAATCCGTCCGTCCAAGAAAATTCATTTTCGAAAGACGAGCGGTCCACCAACCCGCATTGGGCCAGCGTGGCCTATGGCCTTAATCACCTTCGCGTTTCGAAGGGAGGCCCGTGCCCCTCGGTGGGGACGTATATGGGCTGGTAAAAAAAATACTTTGCAATATCGTTGTACGGAGGCCAGCGTATTTGGTTACCCCATTTTTATCTTACAGAACCATTTTTATAGTAACAGCACAGAGTGCACGCATGTAACACCTTGATGTGCGGCCCTCTGTACTTCTACTTCTTATCGAGTCGGTCATATGGCTGAATTTCAAATATTACCCAAATTCCCACGGGAACGAAGCCCCGGGCGGAAAGCTAGTAAAATATAAATATCAAAACATTCCGAAACAATCGCTCTAAACTAAAGGTATTTCGCCGCGTGCCAAAAACCACTTGCAACTTTCAAGCGGCTTATTACATTTCGAGTTTTCGAGCGAGCTGACTAGGTACATTTTGAAACACGAGTTATGATGCTCACAAACGTTTTCAGTTAACTAGAATAGCTTTTCAATGTGGTTGCTGCTGCTACAGCATTAAGCTCTTGTGGTTTCTAGATGCATTGCTGATGCGTTCTGTTGTGTAACTTTTTCATTCATTCATCTACAGGGTGATAAAAAAATTCCTAGCTATATTCAAAATCCTGAACCAGTATCACTCAAAGAACACATTTATGAAAAAAATTTTTTTTTCAATGGGAATAGTTCATTTTTTTGCCTAAAAATATATATTACTCCAGTACCAGGCACGCGAGGGGTGCGGGTAGCTCTCGTGGGGTGCGCCCGAGTGGTGTCTACGTTTAGGAAAAAAAAAACCACCGAAAAAAATAAGGTAAAGATATAAAAAAAAAACAAAAGTGTTCTGTAAGTGATACTGGTTCAGGATTTTGAATATAGATAGGAGGTTTTTTATCACCTTATACACTGCTGTCGGTCCCGGCTGTTGTCGGTTGACTACAGTCGTTAAAACCAAGTCAGAGGCCATTGTGCGGTTTGAAACCTCTGACACCAGGGTTAGGCAAGATGCCACACACAGATATACACGTCAAACTTATAACACCCCTCTTTTTTGTCGGTGGTTGAAATATAGTAATATCAAAATTTTTGGAATAAAGAAGAATAATAACCATTTTGATTACGTCAGCTTTCAAACAAAAAACTCATCAAAATCAGTCCATTCGTTTCGGAGCTACGATGCCACCAGACACACACAATTACACAGACAAACAGATACACAGATGCACTCGCCAAACTTAAAACACCCCACTTTTACTGTCAGGGGTTAAAATACAGAGATAAAAAATAAGTGAAAACACCTGATTTCCCGTCACCCACAAACAAAAAATCACTAACCAAATCCGTTCCTTAACAACCGAAATAATGTAAATGACTCTTTTAAAACCTGGCTCCATCATGCCACTTCTCCTCTACAGTTACAATGACTCATTCGTACTGAGTAGTGCACCTAGCCACCTATGTACACAGTTAGCACAGATGTTCAACGTCCTCAAGTGATTTTCAGACGGATTTGCCGATATGGAAGAATATTTTATTTTTTCAACAATAAGTTTAAGTAGTACGTCCGTTTTTTTTTTCAAATAGTTTCTGCTACAATCTAGGAGCAAGATGTAGTCGAGGATGTACAGTCAACAGCACATCAGGTTACCACCAACTGTCAAATTTCCCCAATGGATAGTAAACTTTAATGCTTGGAAATAAAATTGAAAATCGATTGACAGGTCAATTTGACTGTTTTGGATAGCATGATGTGCTGTTGACCCTGTACAAAACGAGGTCCAGCTACTTACATACGCAATGAGATTTCCGAATCAACACAAATTGATTCTATTCATATCATTATACAGGGCTTGAGGTAAATCTCTTTCAACCTCTCGGGTGCTAAATCAGTCCTTGAAACTGAACAACTTTCCCAAGGCACATAAGTCGAAATCCGAAAATTTTTTTTAGTTCCCATACAAACTGCATCAGCTGATAGCGCATTTTGTATGGGAAGTCAAATTTTTTTTCATACTTCGACCTTTGTCCTTACGAAAGTTGTTCAGTTTCATGGACTGATTTACCACTCAACGGTTGAAAGAGATTTACCTTAAGCCCTGTAGAAAAGTTTTCATTTCTCTTTCGCGTTTGAATTTGGACATGCGTACTTTTAGCAATTCAAGATCATTTTGTCAACGTCAGTCGAATAAAACACTACACACTTAAAGGCCCGTGGTCCCTCGGAACATACATAAAGACAGACACAAACACCCATGACCCGAGAACAAACATCTGCTTTTTACACAAATGTTTGCGCCGACTGGGAATCGAACCCAGGACCCGTCGATCAAGAGGCAGCGCCGCTACCACTCGACCAAACCGGCCGTCTAGCAAAGAAACGTTAACTTCTACTGTTATCCTTACTTCCTTACTAATATTATTAATGCGAAAGTAACTCTGTCTGTCTGTCTGTCCGTCTTTCACGCCTAAACTCCTGAACCGATTTTGATTGGTTGGTACAGAGATAGATTAGAGCCTGGAAAAGGACATATGCTACATTTTATCCAACAGTTGGGCACGATATAACCTGTAGTCCACGCGGGCGGAAAACTAGTAATATTATATTTTAGATGTATTTTCCTTGGCAATCAACTATCATGACGTACAGTCTCATTGCGTATGCTAGAGCAGCAGGTATTGAACCAGAACCCATCAGTCAAGAGTTAACCCTTCCTTCTTCCTAGCGCTTAGTCTCGTTTCTAATTCGGGGTACGCTTGACCATGATCCAGGATTTGGCAGGTCATGTCATTACAGTGGAGCCACTGCCATCTGACCTCCGTGACCCTGTTACCAGGGGAACTTGACCGGATTGGACTATGGTTACACATTCAGTTGCCTGAATGTGCAGGTTTCCTCACGATGTTTTCCCTTGCCGTAAGAGCATCGGTTAGTGTGCAACTAATGTAAATAACTCAGAAAACGAGTCATTGGTACATGGCGGCATTGGGGTTTGAACTCGGTACCTCTCGCTTACGAGTCTGACCCGCTAGCTGTTAGACCACCGACGCCCTCAGTCAAGAGTCAACCAACGCCGCAAAAACGCCCACAACGAGTCATCCATCATACGGCTGACAGTACATTAAACGCAACACTATCTTACAGTTCCGTAAGTTATCCTTTACTTGCTAAGTTCTGGAGTCCGATCAGTGAAGTTTTAAGTGACTTATGACCAGCTAGCTTTACACCCGGGACTTCGGGAAAATTATGCCTAAGTTAATTGAGGATAATGTAGGATTCTAATGGTGAAAGATTTTTTCAAATCGGTTACGTAGTTTCGGAGCCTATTCAATGCAAACAAATAATCAAATCTTTCCTCTTTTAATATTAGCGGGCAGAAAGCTATTCAAAACCCTCAAAGCTTTCTTCCCGACTTAGTTCGCGTGGAAATGTATTCCAATGTCAATCTTTAACTTTCCACTAAATTGTAAATTATTGTGAGGGTATGATTTTTTTTTAATTATAAGATGGGTTAACTCTTGAACTCAATCTTGACCATAAAGGTCAAAGATGAGGTCGACGATGGAGCGAGTTAACCCAGAAATTGCCTACAAAGGCACTGGTACTCCCACGCGCCGACGAAACCCAGCAAGCTGTTTGCCGTCGGTCTTCGGTAGGATGGTGATCGCGAACCAGACGGCCCTTTACAGAGCCTACCACACCGCATGAGACCATAGGACGACACCTCAGATTCAGAAAAAAATGAAGTGTCGTTGCCTGGGATGGATTACTAGGAGGCAGGTCTCATTTGGTCACATGGTGTAGATCTGAAGTACCTAAATAGACTGTAGGAACCAAATAACTTGTGGAATAGGTAATTCATAATTATAACTGTTATGTTGTTGTTGGTAACAATACTAACTTAAGCAAGTGTTTAATTGCAATTAATACAACAATACTACATTAGATCATGGGAAAGGGACTACTGTCTATGACACAGGCTAGACCTAGTTTAGACACTAGCATGTTAACATAGTGCACTTTCTATGTTTATCGTGATCCTTACTTAATATTATAAATGTTTGTTCTCTGTCACGCTCAAACGGCTGGCAAATTTTGATAAAATTTGGCATGAAGGTTGGAGGTAGCTGACACTCTGGATTAACACATAGGCTACATAATTTTCCCAAATTCCCACGAAGAAGAAGTCCCGGGCGAAAAGGTAGTTTTTAATAAAGAATTTAGTTTTCTTAGTTCAGTTAGTTAGGTCAGCGTGGTGGACTTTGGCCTTAATCCTCTTCGTGTTTCGAAGGGAGGCCCATGCCCCTCAATGGGGATGTATATGGGCTGGTAAGTAGCAGAAGTTCAGGTCTTGATATTGGATTTAATTCTTGTTAAGTTACAGACAGGCGGCCGAGTACTGATCCACAAAAGCGTTACAATATTATGCTTAAAAAAAGGTTGTCTTGATTATAAAATATCTGTCTTGATTTTAAACCGTGTGGTGATCGGTTGAGAATAACACCACCCCATCTCTTTCCGTGGGTGTCGTAAGAGGCGACTAAGGAAACACAAATGAGACCTGCCTTCTAGTAATCCATCCCAGGCAACGACACTTCATTTTTTTCTGGATCTGAGGTGTCGTCCTATGGTCTCATGCGGTGTGGTAGGCTCTGTAAAGGGCCGTCTGGTTCGCGACCACCCTCCTACCGAAGTCCGACGCCAAACAGCTTGCTGTGTTCCGTCGGTGCGTAGGAGTTCCAGTGCCTTTATAGGCATTTTCTGGGTTAACTCGCTCCATCGTCGACCTCATCTTTGACCTTATGGTCAAGGTTGAGGTCAAGAGTTAACCCATCTTATAATAAAAAAAAAATAAAAAAAAACTCACGGAAATAAATCTAACACCTTTAACTAATGGAATAATCCGCCAGTTTAACACAAACAGTACAACTACAAAATGTTTGACAACAGCGAATACAGCACAAGTATACCTATTTTGCTATCACTGTGTGATTACCGCAAGGTCGTAGGTATAGTGACGTGATGACATTGAGACGATTATTACACACATGTGGCCCGCGGAAGTAAAGCAGACATCACTATTTCGGATAATTGCTGTTAGTGTGCCAATATAAGGACGTCATTACTTCTTTTATAAAAATAAAAAAAAACAACAGGTTGCAATCCGGGAGTGCCGGCTGAATTGAAAACTTGAACATAATTCAGGTTGAAAAAGAACTTATTGAAAATCCTGAAGCAGTATCATTTACAGAACACTTTTTTTATTTTTTTTTTTATCCGTGGGATTTTTTTTTTCTAAACGTAGACACTACTCGGGTGCACCCCCCGAGCGCTTCCCGCACCCCTCGCGTGCCTGGTTTAGGAGTAATGTCTACGTTTAGGCAGAAAATGAACTATTCCCATTGAAAAAAAAAATCTTTTGAGTGATACTGATTCAAGATTTTGAATATAGCTAAGAGGTTTTTTTTCACCCTGTATATTACTTCCTTGCGGTCTAAGAAGTTTTCACTTCTCCCTCCGTCTTACGAATTTTCGATCAGGGTCACGTGACCTTGACGCGAGTTTAACATTTTTTAATCATCCAAAAAGTGTACCACGCCGCTAAAGAAGTTTTCACCTGAATAAAAATCATAAGGACGTCAAAACTTTATCGTGTAGGTATTATCAAGTATGTGGCGAACTTGACTTACCCTGTTGTCAGAGTTTTCAAACCGACAAATGGCCTCCGACTTAGTTTTAACGACTGTAGTCAATCGATAACATCCGGGACGAGAGCGTAACGTGCACTCCAAAGCACGGAAACACTCTTGATAAATTGCCACTTTGTTACCCATCAGGTTCCCTGCCTATGTGTATATGCTTAACCTCATTGATCGGCTGAGATCAACGAGCACCATTGGGCTAAGAGCGCTACATAACTTATTAACCGAGCTAGTAAATAAATAAAATAAATAAACGCTACACACTCAAAGGCCCACACTAAGGTTTTCCCTTGTGTCGTGGGTCCCTTGGAACACACAAAGACAGACACATACACCCATGACCCGAGAACAAACATCTGCTTTTTACACAAATGTTTGCCCCGACTGGGGATCGAACCCAGGACCCGCCGATCAAGAGGCAGCGTCACTACCACTTGACCAAACCGGCCGTCAACGAGAAGAGTCGCCGTTTCAGCTTCGGCAAAACACTTTCGTATATCAGTTTGGATGTACGGCTGTTCTCCTCTACAGGTCGCATTTCTCAATCAATTCTCGTGAAATTTTGTGAGCAGGTTCGGTATTTTTTTTTTTAGATTTCGTTTTTTTTTAAATTGAAAACAAAAAATATCATATTTCAACCATTTCGAAAAATTTTGACTAGCAAGGTCTACGAGTGGAACGAAGTTCCTTAGAAAAGACCTTTTGCCCTATAGGACCAAAATGGGGATCCCATTGCCTAATTAAGAACTCATGCGCTACGGGAATGCTTTGAAGATAGATGCGTAGCACTTTGCTGGGCTACGCTGCGTAACTACTTTGTCTACGCCGTAGCTCTATTTCTACACTAGAAATTATGTTAGATTTTTCCAATTGTTCTTATTCTGACTTTCTATAGTAATTGTTTCTTTGAATTTATGAACAGGACTAAGCTTTATATTGTAATATTGTGGCCAGGCCGAATGCTAAACACTGGTCTCCAAAATGTCGTCGACGCGCAAAAAATGTAGATTTGAAAGTGAAATTGATCAAAACAATATGTTAATTTGCGTACTAGCCGCAAGCGACATCTTTATTAAAGTTATCCAATACTGTTTTGCAATCAATATACATATTTCACAATACTAAATAACATGATGGACTTGACTTTTCCTCAATCAGAGTGCGTCAAGTAATTCTTAATGCAACCTTTCACCGAGACCTGACACCTATTCGCTTATCAATACTAATGATAATCTGTTATCATCTGCGTGTCTACGATTAGAAATGTCCCTTGTGACTTGGGTTGCAATTAAAAAAAAATAATGTGATGGTGTCTACGATAGAGGAAATATACCCTGTAAGATATTCATTGAATTAAGTTTTAAGTTGTACGCATTAAGGTCCGTATTACAGAACGCGACTGAGATTTTGGTCTTTACTTGAGTAGCAGTCGTCTTTGTCATTTTGTTAGTGAGAGAAAGAGTCAATCAATACTTAAGTATAGATCAGGACTTCTCCTTCTGTAATATCGGCTTAAGAGTTTTTAGGTACTGACTGATTTGGAGCGACTTTTAATTAGGAATTTGATGCGACGTTACATTTGCTAGCAAAACTCCAGGACGTGAATTTCCACATTAGACAGAACATTACCCAAGGAACACATACGTTCGACCTACGTTCATTGGGGAAAGTTGCTTAGTTTCATGAGGTTATTCATGTCAAAAACTAGCTAATTAAATCCCTATATTATAATTTATTTATTAATAATGGGTTTGCTCTCGACCGCAATCTAGGCTAAGGGCGAAGATGCGGCCGAGGTTGTAGCAAGCTCACCCAGAAGAAGCCTATTCACTCAAACTTTAAAGAGAATTTTGACTTTCTTATGCTGTTGACAATTATAGTTTTCCTGCGTGTGTATTTAAATAAATAGATATAAAAATAGACTCACCCTCCCGTGGAACTTGCTGGAGTCATAACACCGCTCCGAGCAGAGGTTGTATATCTTGTAGTGGTCCTTGTGCATCTGTTCCAGAAACCTATACACCTCGTCTATGTGGTTCCGGTACACCCCCTCCAGCTTCTCGGCGGGGAAACCCATCGCTATCAGCCTGTCTGTAATGTCTGGGGGAAACTAGGTTAAGGAAATTTTAAAGATAAACTTTGAACACAATTAAAATATATTTTCAGAACTAAATATATGACATAATATATGAATAAATACCCTTCGTGTTTCGAAGGGAGGCCCGTGCTCTTCGGTGGGGACGTATAAGGGCTGGTAAAAAAATATATATATGACAAAAACACAAACTCAGTCATGTAGAAGCCATAAAGAAGCTGGAAACAAGGATTAATGTATCACGTATGTATGAAAGAAGTGGCATGATGGAGTCAGGTTTTGAAAGAGCCACTTGTATTATTTCGATAGTTAAGGAACGGATTTGATTGGTGATTTATTTTTAAGAGGCAACACCTGACCACAAAATAAAATCACCAACCAAATCCATTTCTAAACTACCGAAATATTTCAAATGGCTCTTTTTAAACCTGGTTCCTTCATGTCACTTGTTGCCTGCATATTCGTATTAAATTAAATAGTGATACTGATAGCACAGAGACCCTTTCAAGTATAGTTTCAGTCCTTTACGTATCTGCAAACAGCGACCAATATCTCTGAGAATACCGTAACTATACTCGTACTTAATAATTGTAACAGATAAACATCTTCGGAAAGAAAGACTGGCTGTGATATCAGAAACTGCTGATATCATATTGGAACGGCGAGCGGAGAAGATAAGAAGAGCCAACTTTTTATTTATTTATTTTTTACTTTAGGTTTAAATTTTGTAGGACGTTCTTTTTAAATTATGTGTAGAGAATTATTTCCTAGTATTTGTGAGAAGTCTAGGTGATTGATTATGTGATATGTATGTATTTACGAAAAAAATTGTATATCAGATATAGCACCCATAGTACAAGCCTTGCTTAGTTTGGGCTTAGTTGAATTGTCTAAGAATATTTATTTATTTATTTATATGTATATGCATCAAAAGGTACTGCTTATATGTTGATTTATATGTCGCCATAATTTTTTTCACTCGTCCCTAAGCGTTTAAGTTGTTAGTAACTAATGCATTTAACGTAAGACGTCACTAATAGACTAATTATTTAGAAATATATATAATCTACAGAATAATTAACTCGGAAAACTATTATGTAACGTATCCAATTACATTGTAGTTTGTGAATATATTAAAACTTCTAATTATGGCTGAAGTGATTTTATTGTTTGTAGGTTATAATTATAATTACAATCACGTGTGAAATGTCAAGGTTAATACAATGTGGCAGGCAACTTATACAATTGGTCAATTGGCACCGATTTTTTATAAAGACGTGTCGTTTTATAAGATACCGAATATCAGTGGTAATCATTAGCCCATATGAAAAAAAAATATATTTCTAAGAGTAGTTTACATAATCTCACTTGAAGCCAGCCCAGCAAACATTGATTTGCTTGTGTTGGGTGTGCCTCGCTCATTCCCAGTTATAATTACAATAATTTTACAACCAACCAAAACAAAACCTAGTTTTACTGAAAATATAAGAGTGTGTACGTGCATGTGTATGTGTGTGTGTGTGTGATCGTGTGTGTGTGTGTGTGTATGTGTGTGTGTGTGTGTGTGTGTGTGTGTGTGTGTGTGTGTGTGTGTGTGTGTGTGTGTGTGTGTGTGTCTGTCTGTGTGTGTGTGTGTGTCTGTCTGTGTGTGTGTTCAGCTACGGCCAATTTTCAGCTACCAGGTTCTGAAGGTACTTCCAAAAATTACTCACTTGTCCTGAAGTCTGGGTGCTATAAAAAGTATTGTTATAGTTCCCTGAACATCATATAAAAAAATCACGGCTCAGATTGTAGGTACCATCGCGTAATTTACTTGCGAACTGTAAAGCGAACTGTTGACCATTAACTGTTGATATAAGACATCAGCACCCAGACTTCAAGACGAGTAATGCCCTGGGATCTCAGTCTATAACGAAGCAATTTGAAATTCTAAAAAAATATATATGCCCCATTTATTAAAATTTCAGCTGAGATTTTTCCACACGTCATGTTAAGGTTAAAATAAAAAGGCAGACGTTTTTTTTTTTTGTAAAATGAGAACGCAGTTTGTAAATGGGCGAATTATCGAAATTGCGAGCGACACAATACAATGAAACAGAAACTTATGTATAGGATTGAATTACGTGCAGGAACCTTTATTTAATTTATTGTTATACAGACTCTTTATACGTCACGCTTCATGGTTTGTGAAGACCTTTTGGAGGTTTTTTAGATGAATCAGCTTTTGACCTTTAATCACTTGAGCCTTCTTTACGATTTGATATGGCTATGGCGATGAGAAAAAGTATGATTTTCCATACGGCAGAGGAGTCCTCTTTTATGCATAGTAACTGTAATTCCAGTTTGAACATGAAGAAACCGGTTATTGGCTGTACTAATTAACCTAAACTTAATTGTACAACATAATGTAAACGCTGTTGGTTTCTCAAATAAAAATAAAACTTCTATGGAAAAAATCTTCATATATTTATAAACACTCACGCCTAAACCCTATCAGGTCACGTGGTTCTTTTAAAAGAAGAAAAAGTAAAAAAAAAGTAATCTTGGTGAAAAAGACTTGGCTGACCCTAAGGGGTCCAAACACCAATAGGTACAAATGCCAAAGGACTTGTAGCCAGTTGGCCCCTACAGTAGAGCCGAATCCTAAAGTTACGTATGACAGCTCAACCACAGGTCGCTATAACCTTGTTACGTCGTCATCTTTTCAAATCAAAATTCAATAATAGCATATCTCCCTAATTAATTACAAACTAAAGATATACATTATCATAACTCTAAACTAAAAAAATGAAATGCTCGTAATACGTAACTTTAGGATTCGGCTCTACTGTAGTCAAGTGTTAAAATAAGAAAAAAGTGGCTGCTAGTCTGAGGCCCGTATTAGAGGAGACTCAAGTCTGGATCTATACTTAAGTATTGATTGTCTCTTTCTCTCACTATCAAAATGACAAAGACTACTGCTACTTAAGTATAGATCAGTCTTGAGTCGCGTTCTGTAATATGGACCAAAGTTCCCTAATCCACACAGTCAATCTTAGAATATTTACGTTATTTTTATGATTCAAAGTCTATTATTGTTTTTACGTGGTTAATAATTTTAGTCTCATAATATTGTATAATAATGTATCCCACCCGTTCAAGAAAAAGACAATGCCGGAAATTGGCGTCTTTTTTGGAGTCTTTTTTTTTCGAGCAGCCATCAACCAAACTTTGTTTTTCTAGTACAAAATAGTGTAACGGACCAAACTTTCTTTCGAAGCATACCTCTAAACTCAGTCCGGACTGAGTTACGAGAGTCGGAAGTTTGCAGGTCTTTTTAAGGCTATTTTGTCTTTTAGGCGCTAGCTATGTTAGAGATTGCAACAAAATACTGTCTTAGTATGTGCAAACATTCAAAACCATTAAGAGCTCTTACCCAATGATGTGAAAGAAGGACGCCGCTATACAAAAGATATATCCTTCTCTTTTTCTCCCTGAAACACGATTCTAACTTCTTGGTTTACCAGTAGGATTGGGTACCAGTAGGACTGTTGATCAGTAGACCTTTTTACCAGTAGGCCTGTTTACCAGTAGGCCTGCTTAAAAATAGAACGGTTTACCAGTAGGATTGTTTACCAGTAGGCCTGTTTACCAGTAGAACTGATTAGTAGGCCTGTACCAGTGGCCTGTTACCAGTACCAGTAGGTGTAATTCTTACATGTGTAGTAGTAGCAGGGACTCTTAGGCAGGACTTCACTTTGTTTTACTAGGTACTTTACTTCTAGGTATGACATTACCAGTAGATAGGATTTTAGTCGGTTTTTGTTAACCAGATAGGACTCTTATTCAAGTAAAGAATAGCGGAATGAAGCAAACTTACTATAGTGCGATCGCCTAACTGAGTCCTTGCCCGCGGGGTACAAGGAAGCAGGGGGTGACGACAAAAAGGACCAAGAGAGGTGCCGGTGGCGGGGGCCGTTTAAGGAATGAGACAAACCAAGTCAAAACTGCGTGCGTGGGAGCAGGAGGTCATAATGATCGACCTGCTCGACGCGGCGTTCTTTTGAAGTCTTATCTTTTGAACAATGACGCGGGAGTCGTGATACGGGAGGAAAAGATACGGACATAGCGTATGTATCGTACGTCCTGTCACTTCCACAGTTGGCGAGAAACCTTTAACAGTAAATCAGAGTACATCAATTTCAAAACTGAAGCACCTTAAGGATTGAGAAAAAGGCGATATTAGAACTACACTGTCACGCTTGGTCTGACATCGATTGTATTGTTTACACATTCAGAGACAGTATTTTATTGCAATTTGTAACACAGCTTGCGCCTAAAAAGACCTGCAAAATCCTTATACAGACCTGCAAACTTCCGACTCTCGTAACTCAGTCCGGACTGAGTTTAGAAGTATATTTTCCAGTAAGTTTGGTTCTTTTTACAATGATGTACCAGAAAAACAAGTTTTTTTTTGCATAAGTTAAACATACTACGCTAAGCTAGTCATTATAGAAATCTTCAATTTAAAAAGATAGATCTAAACCTGCTCTGCACAGTGTCGCAGTTGGCGGCAACGCCCTTAACAGATGTTCTAATTGTTTACATATACGAAGTTACTATAAATATAACTTCGTATATGTTCTTTTTTTTTGCTATTTCATTATAAGACAAAAGTAAAAGCCATATAATATTAATATATTAGTAAGTTGGCGTCTTTTCGCTATTCTTTAGTAGAAAAAAGAGTCCTACCTGGTTAACAAAAACCGACTATAATATCTTATCTACTGGTAATGTCATACCTAGAAGAAAAGTACCTACTACATACTACTAAACAGGTAAGAGTCGCACCTACTGGTATTGGTAAAAAGTTCTACTGGTAAGCAGGCCTATAGGTAAACAGTCCTACTGTTAAACAGGCCTACTGGTAAACAGTCCTACAGGTAAATAGTTCTATTGGTAAACAGTCCTACTGTTAAACAGGCTTACTGGTAAACAGTCCTACAGGTAAATAGTCCTACTGGTAAACAGTCCTACTGGTAAACATTTCTATTGGTAAACAGTCTTACTAGTAAACAGTCCTTCTGGTAAATAGTTCTACTGGTAAACAGGCCTACTGGTAAACAGTTCTACTGGTAAACAGGCCTACTTACTGGTAAACAGGCCTGTTGGTAAACAGTCCTACTGGTAAACCAAGATGTGAGAACCGTGTTACAGGAAAAAAAAGAGAACGATATATCTTTTGTATGGCGGCGTCCTTATTTTCATTGCACTGATCTTATTTCACATCATTAGGTAGGAGCTCTTAATGGTTTTGAATGTTTGCACATAGGTACTACGACAGTATTTTGTTACAATTTCTAACAAAACCTTTGCCTAAAAGACAGATAAAGCCCGAAAAACTGCAAACTTCCGACTCTCGTAACTCAGTCCGGACTGAGTTTAGAAGTATACTTTTTAGTAAGTTTGGTTCTTTGCACTATTATGTACTAGAAAAACAAGGTTTGGTTGATGGCCGCCCGAAAAAAAAAAGACGCCACCTCCCATATGAAATCCGGCATTGTCTTTTTCGAAAGACGAGCGGTCCACCAACCCGCATTGGGCCAGCGTGGTGGACTATGGCTTGAATACCCTTCGTGTTTCGTGTTACTAAGATATTTTTTTTAAACCTATAACTTCCACCTTTAATTTTAATCTGTAAATGTACTTACAACTTTGGTTATAAATAAATAAAATTAAAAAAACGTCCTACGAAAGGTTATGGAGAGATGCGACTCATAACCGCTGTGATTGATCTAACAGACAGTTCAGGTTAAACAGATAAAGATAAAATCTACAGCAGTGGATAACATCTTAGCTATCAGGGATTCAATGACCCGGGAAGCCGTTGTGATAACCTCAGTCTAGCCCAGTCAAGGCATTGCGCGATAGCTGCTAACTTAAGGATGTGACTGACACTGGCACCTAATCGGCGTTTCCGGGTTCAACTCCTAATCTGGATGACATGTGACATTAATACTAAATTGGATCTTTTGATTTGTTTCTTGTTTTTGGTACCTAAGATCTCTCCTCTTAGCTGACTTTTTTGGAACGCATCCACGACTTTCCCCATGCATTTTCTCTATTAAGTGAAGTTAGTGGAATTGCTACCACGCAGATTGCCATTTTACAAAATTCTATTCTAATCGTAGCTACGAAATGGACCGAAGGGGTATAGTCAAATGCATGGCCAACTTGACTAACCCTGGTGTCACAGTTTTCAAACCGCACAATGGCCTCCGATTTAGTTTTAGCGACTGTAGTCAATCGTCAACAGCCGGGACTGGCAAGCACTAAAGTCTTCAATTCATACATTTTCGGTTCTACATAGGTATAATTTTGGTGTTTGTGTCCCAACCCAGACTATCCACAATACAAGGGAAAATTTAGTGAGGTCTTTCGGTATGTGCCGTTATTGTCTATCTAACATCCATATAACGTTCCTTTTATCTGCGAAAGATAAAAGACCTCCCCTTTTATCTTTGGCACCGATTCCTAGTTTTGTTCACATATCTCGAGATCCATTATCAGCGTCTAAAGCAGAGTTTTATTACATTATTTATTAATTCAAGTAGTCTAAACGCGAGTGTATATACCATTAAATTTTTTTTTTAAATACCTCTGACATTTACCGATTATAACTTTTAAAATTTAAACGGCTGAATCAATTTTGATTTAATATAGCTAAGAACTTTCAAACAATAAAACTGCATCAAAATCGGTCCATACATTTAGAAGCTATGATGCCACAAACACTCGTCAAACATATAACACGTTGGGGATTATAAAAGAACGTTTATAAACGCTACACACTATAAAATAAACTCTACACACTCAAAGGCCCACACTAAGGTTTTCCCTTGTGTCGTGGGTCCTTTGGAAAAACACATAAAGACAAACACAAACACCCATGACCCGAGAACAAACATTTGCTTTTTACACAAATGTTTGCCCCGACTGGGGATCGAACCCAGGACCCGCCGATCAAGAGGCAGCGTCACCAACACTCGACCAAACCGGCCGTCAAACAAACTTATAACGTAACAAACTTATGTCCAGCAATTCACAAAAAGTGAATCTTAGTAAAAATAATGATGACGTCTCAGTAACAAAGTAAATAAGGCTACTATGTACACTTCCCGGGCACCTTGCTGTCAGGTCACCCTCGGTTTACGAGCGAGCCTAACCTTAAACTGGCCTAAAGTCACTTAGGAACTCAACAGAGTATAATTAACAAGGTTAGATACGGCCATTGCTCCCGGGAGTTTTCCGCCTAGATCTCATAAAATAATGTAGTGAGATCAACGTCAGATTAATAGACATAAAACGACCATTAAAGTAAATGCTACTTTAAATAATTATCATACTGTCACTCACCGTCTAGCTGACGTACAAAGGACGACATTAGATTTAAAGAAACTTGAACTTTAATTAACAACTGAGCGTACGATACTTCTTCTAAAAACCAAATTTAAATAACGGAAAAAATATACAAAACTAGCATTCCGCTCGGGACTTCGTTCCCGTGGGAATTCGGGAAAATTATGTAGCCTATGTCCATCGGGGATAATGCAGCTTTCAAATGGTGAAAGAATTTTTTAAATCGGTCCAGTAGTTTCGGAGCCTATTCAATGCAAACAAACAATCAAATCTTTCCTCTTTATAATATGTATAGAGGCCAGGTACAGAGGCCAGCGCATCATTGCAAAATTGCTCTTATCACAACAGCACAGAGTGTGGTAACCTGATGTGCGGCCGTCCGTACAATATTTAAATATGTGAGTTTCAAATCTTGAACAATAAGAACCAAATTGTTCTTTTGATACTTTTAGTATCCGATTTTTCTATCGAAGGAAAATTTTTGCCGTAAGAATTCCCCGAAAACCACCTATTAATACCTAATCATTTTCATTAGAAATTGGTTGACTACGACCCACGCTAAATTGATTCTTGTACCAAACGAAATACGATGAAACTTCAAGATTGCTTAACATGGGTAAAAACCTGTTACCAACTGGATACAACTGCTTTATTTTCGTCAATTTACTGTTTGAAACATTCAGAGGTTTCTCAGTAACTTTCATTTGCTGAAAATGTATAGAACTCTTAACTATAACTTAAAGTTTAACAGCTAAACGTGCCTGCTAGGGCGCTGCAAACAAGTCTTGAAGAAAAAGTTATGTTACTAAAGTTTAGAAGCCTTAAGAGAGTATGAACCAATTGGACTAAACTTGTGATTATTTTAATATCACGTGTTCTAGGTACCACATTTTATAAGAATCCTTGCTAATATTATAAATGCGAAAGTCTGTCTGTCCGTCTTTCACGCCTAAACTACTGAACCGAGTTTGATGAAATTTGGTACAGAGATAGATTAGAGCCTGGGAAAGGACATAGGCTACATTTTATCCCACAGTTGGGCACTATACAACCTATAGTCCACGCGGGTGGAGCCGCGGGCGGAAAGCTAGTAATAAAATAAAACTGAATTCAAGAGATAACGCTCTTAAAGTGCTTTTAAATTAGACCTTTTAAATTAAAAAATAAACGCTAACGCTCAAAGGCCCACACAAAAGTTTTCTTTTGTGTCGTGGATACCTTGAAACAAACACAAAGACAGCTACGAAGACCCATTAACCAGGAAATAAACATCTACTTTTTTCCCCGACTGGGAATCGAACCCAGGACCCGATCAAGAGGCAACGCCGCTACCACTCAAGAGGCAACGCCGCTACCACTCGACCAAACCAGCCGTCCATTGCTTAATTTAAATTACAAAATTATCGCAGAGTTCGATTTTCTGATCACACGACATTTACATTTCTACTTCCCCGGATTTAGATAAGAATACCAACACGGAAACTAGGCTGTGGTGTTGCTAACCCACACTGTTTGTTGATATAATACTGATAACAGGACGTACAAACATTTTATGTTAGCACTAGGCAGTTTGATTTTATAATTAAAACAAATGTTAACGCCAGCGCACTCTTAAAAATCTTATCAAAGATTTTGACGTGTGTATCATGTACTAGCATCCCGGTTGGGACTTCGTTCCCGTGGGAATTCGGGAAAATTATGTAGCCTATGTTACTCAGGGATAATGTGGCATCCTAATGGTGAAAGAATTTTTGAAATCGGTCCAGTAGTTCGGAGCCTATTCGTTACAAACATACAAACATACAAAAATAGGTACAAATCTTTCCTCTTTATAATATTAGTGTAGATGTATCTGTGTCTTTATGTGGCATCGCAACTCCTTAACGAATGGACTGATTTCGATGCTGTTTTTTTGTTTCAAAACTAACGTTATCGAGATGGTTTTAGCTATATTTAATCAAAATGGGTTAGGATGTTTAAAGACCGTATTACAGAACGCGATTCAGTTCAGACTCTTATCGATACTTAAGTAGCAGTCGTCTTTGTCATTTTGATAGTGAGAAAAAGTATCAAGACTCGAGCCTCCTTGTAATACGGGCCATAGATAACAACGTCTACAAATGCATGTTTCACCGAACAGATATAGTAAGAGTAAGAAACATAAAAATAGTGTACAAAGGCGAGCTTATCTCTAGAAGAGATCTCTTCCAGCCAACCTGACCGGTGAGAAATAGTGTACGAGACGGCAAGAGATAAATAAAATAAATTAATTAATAATAAAGGAAATTTAAAAATAAATAAATAATTTGTGATCATCTCCAACCGTCTTCCAAAATTGAGATTACCTCTCTCCCCAGTGGTCCAAACAAGAGTCAAAAAAAGGAAAAGACCAAAATAAATAAAACCCCTTTTATCAATAGCAATAAAAACTTCTTCACTCCGTTTATGGACACCCTTTTTCATAGCCAAACGTGTTCGGTTCATTGATAAAACCTGTGCTAATTCTGTCACTTACTCATGTTTTATGTCAATACGAATTAGCGCTCTGTATCACTGTGCGTGCACTGTGCGATGGACGATAGGTACAGTTTGCAATGTAATTTAGTTGTACTACTTGTAATGTTATCTCTATTTATTTTATTTTATCTATTTATTAAGCCGTGTGGTGATCGGTTGAGAATAATACCACCTCATCTCTTTCCGTGGGTGTCGTAAGAGGAGACTATGGAAACACAAATGAGACCTGCCTCCTATTAATACATCTTAGGCAACGACACCTCAGTTTGTTTTCAATCTGAGGTATCGTCCTATGGTCTCATGCGGTGTGGTAGGCTCTGTAAAGGGCCGCCTGGTTCGCGACCACCCTCCTACCGAAGTCCGACGCCAAACAGCTTGCTGTGTTCCGTCGTCGGTGCGTGGGAGTACCAGTGCCTGGCATGTTCTGGGTTAATTCGCTCCATCGTTGACCTCATCTATGACCTTGGTCAAGATTGAGATCAAGAGTTAACCCATCTCATAATAATTTAAAAAAAAGAACTTTAGAAAACCTTTGGTGATGTACTTAGAAAAGGCCGTGTTAGGAATACCCGAATCCCAAGAGCATGTATGAAGCGAATTATGAATTTAGAGGAAACGAAAGAGGTATGTCCACCAACTCGCATTGGACCAGCGTGGTGGACTATGGCTTAAATCCCCTTCGTGTTTCGAAGGGATGCCCGTGCCCCTCGGTGGAGACGTTCTGGGCTGGTAAAAAGAAGCGTGTTTGGATCGTAGCAAGTGGCAATCTGTGGTCTCTGCACTTATGTGTGTATGTGCACTTATGTTTGTATGCATTTTAAAAAAAAAGACGCTTCACACTCAAAGGCCCACATTAAGGTTTTCCCTTGTGTCGTGGTTCCCTTGGAACACACAAAGACAGACACAAACACCCATGACCCGAGAACAAACATCTGCTTTTTACACAAATTTTTGCCCCGACTGGGAATCCGCCGATCGAGAGGCAGCGTCACTACCACTCGACCAAACCTTACAGCAAATCTTACTTAAGGAATAGAGTATCCATGTGTATGTCTGTGTGTGTTTGAGTGTGTAAAGTTGTCTTTCAACATTATCTTACAACCAGAGGATGCGAAGGTGTGTTTCGATCGTACCAGGTGACAATCGTGGTCTCTGACTTCCCCAATGGGACAAAAGCATGAGCTTATGTATGTATGTACCTAATCCTTATTTTTATAAATGCGAAAGTAAACTGTCTGTCTATCCGTCTTTCACGCCTAAACTACTGAACCGATTTTAATAAAATTTGGTACAGAGATAGATTAGAGCCTGGGAAAGAACATAGGTTACATTGTATCCCACAGTTGGGCACGATATAACCTGTAGTCCACGCGGGCTGAGCCGCGGGCGGAAAGTTATCCTTAGTAATATTATAAATGCGAAAGTAACTCTGTCTGTCTGTCTGTCCGTCTTTCACGCCTAAACTACTGAACCGATTTAAATAAAATTTGTTACAGAGATAGATTAAAGCCTGGGAAAGGACATAGGCTACATTTTATTCCACGGACCTGTAGTCCACGCGGGCGGAGCCGCGGGCGAAAAGCTAGTAATTAATTTATAATTTGATGTCAGAATACGCAAAATAAAGCATGACGCTGGCCTAGTAACTAACCAGATAGAACCACTTTATCCAGTTTCATGCGGTTTGTATTGCAGTTCAACGACACGCGTTTTCAGAGAAAATAATGACATGTCATCATGATGTCACCGTTTGTTTGCTTGTATGATTATTATGACAGAATTTGGCTACATGTTACGCCTGATACCACAGAACTTATTAAGATTAACGGTCGGGAATACGAGACTGAAGGGTTCCAATCACGCGCATGTTTGAGTATGCATAATATCAAGTGCTTTAAGTTGATCTATTTTTTGTGCCATGTGGTGATCGGTTGAGAAGGCGACTAAGGAAACACAAATTAAACCTGCCTCCTATTAATCCACCCCAGGCAACGACACCTCAATTTGTTCTGAATCTGAGGTGGCGTCCTATGGTCTCATGCGGTGTGGTAGGCTTTGTAAAGGACCATCTGGTTCGCGACCACCTTCCTACCGAAGTCCGACGCCAAACAGCTTGCTGTGTTCCGTTGGTGCGTGGGAGTACTAGTGCCTTTTAGGCATTTTCTGGGTTAACTCGCTCCATCGTCGACCTCATCTATAACTTTGGTCAAGAGATAACCCATCTTATAATAAAAAAAAATAAAAAGTTATTCTATTTCTATGTGATTTCGAGTAAAATCTATTTTTGTTTCATTTTAAATCTTATATTACTTTTTATATCATGATGGATTTAACTCACATTAAAATTATAAATTAAATTTTGTTATGTATAAAATTAATTCTAAATTCATTCGATTCGAGGTTTTTATTTTTTCATTTTCCACTTTTGGAGGAAATAAACTGCCAAGCAAGCGATAACAACTCTTACCCAGTTCTAAATAGATTTTAGATTCACTTGACAGGTAATGCCTTTTCACAGTTTACAGATTGTCAAAGACGAATTGTCGTAACTCGTTAAATTAAATTTATTTGACCTAGGTGTACCGAAATAGGTCTGTAACTAATTTTAAATAAACTTTGCATAAAGTGATAGACTGATTTTTTGAGAATATTAATGCAACCTAAGCTAAAAAAGCCTAACCTAACCTATACTAGTTTCATGCAGGCGGCCCTGAAGTTTCGTAAATTTATATTTTTACTAGGCAAACTAGCTTTCCGCCCGCGGCTCCGCCGGTATATCGATTTTCAAGATTTTCCCGCTTTTCTGTTGAAAATTTTCCTGAATTTTTTTTGCTATAAACCTCACGGAGCCCGAAACCTTTCCAACGAATGCAAAACCGTGGAAATCGGTTCGTGCGTTCTGGAGTTATAGCGACAGGAAGTAAAACCCGACTTATTTTTATATAGTAGATTGTAATCCCTACTAATATTATAAATGCGAAAGTAACTCTGTCTGTCTGTCTGTTACCTTTTCACGCCTAAACCGCTGAACCGATTTTGATGAATTTTGGTATAGAGATAGATGGAACCTTGGGAAAGGACATAGGGTACTTTTTATCCCACAGTTGGGCACGATATAACCTGTAGTCTACGCGGGCGGAGCCGCGGGCGGAAAGCTAGTAAAATTTATAAACGAGAAAGTTTGTATGTATGGATGGATGGATTACTCTTTCACACTCAAACGGCTTTGGACCAATTTTGATACAATTTGGTATGGAGGTAGCTGACACTCTGGATTAACACATAGGCAACATAATTTTCCCAAATTCCCACGGGAACGAAGCCCCGGGCAGAAAGCTAGTATTATGTGAAAGAAGGGATGTTTGTTACGCTTTAACGCAAAAACTACTCAACCGATCATCATGAAACTTTGTACACATATTCTCGAAAGTACTAGAAGTAACATAGGATACTTTTTATTTTAAAAATAAGTGAAAGACCACGCGGGCGGAGCCGCGGGCGCAAAGCTAGTTATAATATATTTTGATGAAGTTTTGATTTGAGGTTATCAGCTGATATACATTGTTGGGATCAAAGTCGGTTAAATTTTACGTTTTTAACATGCACAATTATTATAAGTAGAGTTTAGATGAGTAGAGCATCGTGTCGTGACCTCTCTCATTATTTTATCGTAAGAAATAAAGATAACCCAATCAAATGCTAACGCGTTAAGCGTTTTATATCCAGTCCTATAAATTTATTATCTGACTCGATGTTGCCAGGGTTTCCAAAATGAAATGGTACTTGAAAATCTAAATATATAAAACAAAGTCGTGTTTGTTACACCACTTATAACTCAAGATCGGCTGGACCGATTTCCATGGTTTTTGATTTTTTGTATTTCTCTCCGTCCCGAATAGCAGAATAACTATTAAAAATATTGGAAAATTGACGGGGAAATTCCGAAGGGAACGAAGTCCCGGGCGAAAAGCTAGTTAGACATAAAGAAACAAGTCATAATAATCATCCATCCCCACTAGTATTATAAATTTATGCGAAAGTAACTCTGTCTGTCACGCTTTCACGGCTAAACTACTGAACCGATTTTGATGAAATTTGGTACAGAGATAGACCTTAGGGAAGGACATAGGCTACATTTTATCCCACAGCTGGGCACGATATAACCTGTAGTCCACGCGGGCGGGGAGCTAGTGTGATATAAAAAAAAAGATTGGCAATCAATCTTAGTCGATAAAATGTAATTAATAAATTAAATTAAATAGGTACACGCTAGTAGAACAAACCGCATCGTTTAATCCTTTAATTTTTTTTATATTAGCGTGTGGAGTGTTCCACTGCTGGGCAAACTTCTCTTTACATACAATGAATGTATGATTCTTCGGTTCAAATATTGCATAAATTTTAACGCAGCTACCCTGAACCGATTGAGCTGAAGTTTTGCATACGCGTTTAGTTTGGATGAAAATGCAAGGTAAGCTAAGTGAATCCAATATGGCGGACTTGTTATTTTATTTGCACACTCATGTTCATCATATCATCATATCAGCCTATTGCAGTCCACTGCTGAACATAGGCCTCCCCCAAGGTGCGCCACTTTGCACGATACTCCGCTGTTTTCATCCAGCCACTACCCGCTGTCTTCTTTAGGTCATCTGACCATCTGGCTGGGGGGCGTCCTACACTACGTTTGCCAAGACGTGGTCTCCATTCGAGAACCTGTCTACTCCAACGCTCGCCGATTCTGCGACAAACATGGCCAGCCCACTGCCACTTCAGCTTGCTAGACTTTTGTATAATATCCATCACTCCGGTTTTCTCATGTTATGGGTTTGATGAGGAGAATACGAAAAAAGTAAACATGTAAATAAAAGCTTGTTTAAAAATGTTTTTTAACAATTAGCTTATTAACCCTTTTAGCGCCAAGAGTTTTCGTCAAAAACGCCCACCACACGCCACGACATCAAAAACTTTTTTTTAAATGTCGTGGCGTATAGCGAACGCTTGGTGAACGATTTTTTTGTCTGATATGTCAGACTTTGGCGGCGAGGGCACGAAACTTTTAAACGTCTGATATATCAGACTTTGGCGATGAAAAGGTTAAATACCCTTCCTTACAGTAATCAGGGGCAATTAATATGGCTAGGTAATCTTGCCAGCGTTTTTTATTTAATCCCTTTTACTGAACTGTATATTGGTAATTTTTAAAAGTAAACAACTTCCCCAAGAAACAGGTCTACCCATGAAAAACAATGTTCGTCCTTTCACCAGAATGGACAAGTAGAACGACATCGACATGAGAAAATTATGTCACGGGTTTATGTTAGCCCTGCTAAAAACTATTGAGGTAGTCATTTTACCTCAATTTATTTATTTAACTTATTACACTAAAAGTACAAGGGCGAACTTAATGCCCAATGGCATTATCTACCAGCCGAAGGTAGGGTGATTGGTGAGAAGTGAGTGACAGGTGCACGTCTTACGCGGTGAAAGATAAAATAATAAATTATAAACATTATACTAACGAACTTTCATATAGCAGTACAATAAAAACCCAATAATTCTATTTTGCAAGTTGGCAACACTGATCCGAATTGGCCAATAAACGGGTTGCGGATGCGATAACTCTCGCGCTAACATCCCGCTCCCGATAACGGTACGTTTGGACCCTGAATTTTAGTATTACCTACCCGTTTTTATTTCTAGTGCTCCTGCGGGTTGCGTAGTTGTTTTTATACGGGTGAGACTATAATAAAACCGGCTAAGTGCGAGACGAACTCGCGCACGAAGGATTTCGTACTGTAACGAGGCGGCATGCGCCTCGTACGATCGCAATAAATAATTTCCCTATCGGTCAAAACTCTCGACTGAAGAGTCTTGGCGCGAGTTATCTCTGATAGTGAGAGAAGCACACCTATCCATACCGATAAGCGATGTAGCGCGATTGCACTCTAGCAACTTGAACGTCCGCGCGAGATATAATAAATCCTGGGGGCTCTACTCCAGGGGTTCCAAACTGTGCGCCGCGGCGCCCTGGTGCGCCGTAGACAGTACAGAGGGGCGCCGTGAGGCGATCCTCTGTACCATACTCCGATCCGAAACCTTAAGGACTGGCGGGTACAAAATAAACACTCCAACCCTTTGAAAAACGTGTGGAGATCACAAAACAAAAACAACTACCTCCTCTAGCGTGCTAAATGTGCACAAGGTGTGCGAGATTACTATCGCAAGCGGCGTAAACAAGCGCGCGAGAGGTTAATTGACTAGGTAGCTGTTTTTGTTTTAATTGAGTATTCTAATGAATAAATAAAAAACTAACTTCATACCTTTTGTGGATGTTAAAATTTTTCATATTGTTCCTATCTACTTAACAAGCATCATTGGACCTACCTATTTCTTTCAACTGTATCTATCTATTTCGACCGTCTAGCTAAGTTAGGGCGCCGAGACCAAATTCTGAAGTTATAAGTGCGCCACGGACTGAAAAAGATTGGGAAGATCTGCTCCACTCTGTACTTTCTACGGCCGAAGTTTCGAAGCGTCGAATGTCAGTACATCTCTGTCTTGTGCTTTACAGATGACAGTGACAGGTAGTGACAATTATCAGGCGTCCGTCGATCGTGGAGAGTACACCTTCACGCGACTGAATGAGCCATGATCTTGTCTGGTCAAGCACCCCTGGCGGTAAGGTTATTGAAGAAAATTTCTTATTCTTCTCAATGATAAGAGTCGTGTCTGTCTACCTCTCGTCCAACAGAACAGTTTCATTACCTTAGTAATTGTATTTATTTTCTCTTTCTCTCACTATCAAAATGACAAAGACGACTGCTACTTAAGTATAGGTCTGAGTCGCGTTCTATAAAGTCCCTTCGAGACACAAAAACAAACACCTAGACCCGAAAACAAACGTCTTTTACGCAGATGTTTTCCCGATTGTAACTCGAACCAAGAAACTTTCGATTTAGAAGCAGCGTTACTACCACTGTACCAAACCTATCTTAAACAAAAGCAGGGAAACGCCTTCGCTTCCTGCTGGCGTGACCGGTCAGGTCATACGTGCAGTTTGTCATATTATTCTCGCGATGTATAATGTGACCTGGTAATAAGATTCGTCTGATACAAGAGTGAATGATTATAACAATACATTTCCAATAATCGAAACGAGCAAAACGACATGAGATTAACCATAAACAATCACAGACTGCAACTCGATATATATATTTGGACATTCAGAACAAGAGATTTCTCTAAAAAGTTCAGGTTTTCCCTGGCCAATTGAGTGGCAGTTTTTTAAAGCACTAAATGCCACTGTATTGCCTTAGCTCGATTTAAAAACGAAAGTGGCTATCTCATGCGACAATAACATTATAAATAAAGTAGTGTGAACGTCGGCAGCGGTCACCAGATAACCTCGTTAGCAAAATTCAATTTTAGACCTCTTGCTTTTTGCCGATAAAAATCGAGTTTATTGTAAATCTTGTTTGGAAAAAATGTTTTAATCTGGCGATATTCTTGTTTTGGTAACGGTAATATTTAATTTATTGTACTCTGATACATATATGTAAACGGGCTCTTAGCAGTAGTGTGGTGATCGGTTGAGAATAACACCACCCCATCTCTTTCCGTGGGTGTCGTAAGAGGCAACTAAGGAAACACAAATGAGACCTGCCTCATAGTAATCCATCCCAGGCAACGACACTTAATTTTTTTCTGAATCTGAGGTATCGTCCTACGGTCTCATGCGGTGTGGTAGGCACTGTAAAGGGCCGTCTGGTTCGCGACCACCCTCCTACCGAAGTCCGAGCTTGCTGTGTTCCGTCGGTGCGTGGGAGTACCAGTGCCTTTAAAGGCATTTTCTGGGTTAACTCGTTCCATCGTCGACCTCATCTTTTACCTTATGTTCAAGATTGAGGTCAAAAGTTAACCCATCTTATAATAAAAAAATATATATAATTTTGTATATTTGTGTTGTATTTGTATTTAAATGTTATTTTATTTTATTGTAGGTATAAGTATTTACTTATTGTCATGTAGTTTATTTAATACTGCTGCACCCGCTACTTTCTTTCTCTTCTTGATTTCTCTTCTCCGGTTGCCTTGAAAAAATTGCTGTTTAAGGCCGCCTATTGTACATTTTTCCGTGTTTTTATGTTTCTGTGATGTCCTGTTTTATTGTGCAATAAAGTATATATAATAATAATATATAATAAAAAAACAATAAAAAAGGATCTTTAAGGTGAAAACTGTATCGAACAAGTTATTATGTTGTTCGAAGTTATTTCACTAAACTGTTCCACAATCAAAACCACCAGGTATTCAAAGGTAAAATACTCGATGCGAAACTATAACAACTATATGTGCTATCCAAATGCTGAATATGAAACTGGATAATTATAAGGAAAGTACAGAAACGCTAGTAAAAAAAAAACAAAAAAAAAACGCTAGTAGTTCAATTACTTCACAATAGTTATTAACGATACTAGTGTCGTAGGTAATGTGTAACGTGAGCCCATTTGAAACACGAGCGAAGCGAGTGTTTTATAGGGCTCCAGTTACACATTACCTAAGGCACGTATATTGTTCAATGTTTTACAATGCAGTAGCCGAGGAAAAAAACTTAATTTTTTTTTGTCAAAAACTTACATCGTATAAGTACATCTAAAGTTCTTTAAAGATAGTATTTCCAATCAACGTTCGCTGAAAACGTGTAACAATTGAACAATGTGCACTAATATTTTACGATTAAACACAAAATATTAAGGAATTAACATTTTTACTACACAAAAATGATTTTGTTGAATAAATAATTTCAAATGGCGGGCAAAACAATGGCGAGCAAAATATTTTTCCACAATTATGAGGCAAAGGCTAAGTAAATAAAATGCCAATCGCGCCTACAGAAATTATTAAATTGTTCAATTTTTTGTTAAAAATCAGATTTGTTTATTGAAAAGTAAAATAAATTATTTATTTTTATATTTTATATCACTGAAAATCAAGATTTTCGTCAGAAATAATAATTTTGTCAGACATAAAAACTCTTTGCTGTCATTCTATAAAGCCAGTATGAAGCTTAATGAAAAAGATAAAACTCTCACTTGTCAAAAGAGTCACTGAATTATCAAATCAGTTACTCTTTATTGCGTCATACATTTTTGTCAGTATTTTATTCACTTTTTGCTTACTTTTTATGCATCATTTAATTAAAAAAATAACTTTACTGGATCACAGAATAGCCACTGAAGTTGAATTTTGGTATATGAAAAATGGTTTATTTGCTCATTAGTTCAAATATTTTATTTATTTTCAAAATCGTCTTCCCATTTCAAAATTACATAACATGACATGTGTTTTATGGGGTACGTAAACGTACACTCCGGGGCCATGTTACGGAGCCATTTCCGAGCAACTGCATTGTAAAAAAAAATTAAAGCTACAAAGCACGGTTCTTACTATACCAGGCGATATCAAGGAGTCATATAGGCGTTACTATAAGTGCTGTGCGCTAGTCTATGCCATGGACTCTATGGCTATCCCTTTCACCTGATGAGTGACCAAAGTGGCAATTTATCACGAGCGTTTCCGAGGGCACGTTAAGCGGTCGGTTCCGGCTGTTGTCGATTGACTACAGTCGTTAAAACCAAGTCAGAGGCCAATGTGCGGTTTGAAAACTCTGACACCAGGGTTAGCCAAGTTCGCCACTCACTTGACTATACCTACACGATAAGAAAAAGATCCCTTTCACGAAGTGGTAGATACAACCGGCTAGTAACATAAACTTTACGTCTGTGTTATACGTCAAACTCATAAATTTTATACACCAAATTTACGCGCGATTGCGATTATATCAAGCATGTCGACAGCTATTACTTATGAAGTTATGACGGCTAAACACATCAAAGCTTTTATGCTAAAACAATCATTGTCGTCACTACACCTCCAATTCACAAACGTCATCGCTTTAGAGGAAAATTAATACAATAATTCAGTGAAATAATTTTACGTTTCACACAAGCGGCCTGTACTTTCCAATAATTGTAATTTTTAACCGACTTCAAAAAAAGGAGAAGGCTCTATGTTCGACTGTATGTTTTTTATTTTTTTATGTATGTTCACCGATTTCTCCGCCAATTATGGATTGATTTTCAAAATTCTTTTTTGTTCAAAGAGTATACTCCAGATGCAACGCTTTTAAAAAAATCAACAAAAACCAAAAAAAAACACTACAAATCACAACATCTCATCTAAATAAATCTGTTACATATTCGTTTGTGGTTATCTGCTAATAGGCATTGTAGTCTGCAAAAAATACAAGTTATCTACTATATGTGCGAACTGTTGTTGGGATTGAAGTAGCTTACAAAATCCCACTGCTGGGCAAAAGCCGCTTCCTTCCATTTATTGCGATCTTGTGTAAATTCCGGCCAAGTGGAATTGTAATTAGTATTGCTAATTGTACACAAGACAACATATCAGGATATACCTATTGACCTTGACGTCGGCGTCGCACTTATAGCCTTTGCAATAGCGCCGGTTTTGTGTAAACTGACGTGCTGCTGACTATACATTGTGAGACTAGAATAATTAGCCAGATTATTTCTACTAGACAGATTAATAGTGCTCTGCCTTACGTCCAAAAAAGGCCGGAACATTTCGCTTCCGGAAACCAGCACCAAATTTTTATGTGTGGTTAGGCATGTCATCTGGACCCCAAAACTGCCGGGAGACACTTCGTGAGGTATCAAGGTCACCAGTTATGACGTCATCAATGTGGCCGCCGCCGTGTTTTGAAAAATGTAAATTACTCATAAATTACGCAGTGCACATGTACGTGTGGGGTATCAAATGAAAGAATATTAAATATGCTGCATTGTTTTCATTAAATGTAACTGCGTAAATATGAAAACAACAAAAATATAGGACAAATAAGACAAATTACAAAAAAAATAATACATATTTATTTTTATAGCTAGAGAACCATTTATATTACAGAGAAAAAATGTAGGTTACAAATAATTCAACGTTATTCGTCTATAGTTTACAATTTAAATCATCACAATCGGGTGAAAAAAGCCATAGTTATGCTGGTTTAAATAAAGCGCGGCGGATGCCATATATTCAACCGACGTCGCCGGCGTGTTTTGAAAAATGTTAATTATACTTAAATAACGCGGTGCATATGAATGTTTGGGGTATTAAATGAAAGGATATTAAATTTGCTGCATTGTTTTCATTAAATGTAACTGCGTAAATATGAAAACAATAAAAATATAGGACAAATAATACAAATTACAAAAAAAAAAAAATTATAACTAGATAACCATTTGTATTACAGAGAAAAAATGTAGCGTACAAATAATTCTACGTTATTCGTCTATAGTATAAAATTTTAATCATCACAATCGGGTTAAAATAGACATAGTTATGCTGGTTTAACATATTCAACCGACGTCGCCGGCGCGTTTTGAAGAGTCTAAATACACTGAACTGCGCAACACACACGTATGTATGTATACATTCGGACATGAAATGAAAGCATATTTAATATGCTCTAATTTTCTAATGTAATGTACTCTGCGTAAATATAGAAATAAGAAAAATGTGTAACAAGTAAATCGAATAAGACAAAAAAATATGTTTATTTATTTCTATAGCCAGAGAACCAACACTGTTTCTTAAACAGTGTTACTGTTTCTTAAACAGTAAGTTTTTATTATATGCTGATGATCTTAAAGTTTATCGTGGTGTTAAATCCTTTGAGGATTGCTCGGAGCTTCAGGAGGATCTTGATAGGCTATCTATTTATTGTATTAATAATAAATTGCACCTTAGTCTCAGGAAATGTAAAACTATCATGTTTACTAAAAAGACAAATATAATTAATTATTCATATTCATTATGCAATACTCCTCTAGAACGTGTTACTACTATTCGTGATCTTGGGCTCCTATTAGATTCAAAATTACACCTCGATAAACATATAGATCACATTGTTAATAAAGCATTCCAGCTGTTCGGTTTTGTTTTGAGAAGTTGCATTGATTTCAAGCGCCCTGAAAGTTTTCTATATCTTTTTAAAACATTAATTAGGTCTCAAGTGGAATACGCCAGTAATATTTGGAACCCTTTTTATGAAAAATATTCAGATAAAATCGAACTCATCCAACGCAAGTTTCTTAAGGCCGTTCAATATAGATGTTTTCATTGTAGAAAATCATATGTTAAGTCGCTCGAGCAGTTTAATCTGCCTATGCTGAAGACTAGAAGGTTGCTTCTGGATTCCATGTTCCTGTATAAATTATTGTGTAATTATTTTGACTGTCCTGAATTGATAAACAGAATCAACTACCGTATACCTAGTAGTTCTCAACGTATCAGAGAGTCGTATCCTCACCGTCTGTTTATGTCTAATACTTGTAATACGCATGCTGGTGAGCGTCTACCGCTTCAACGCATTTTGAACATGTATAATGATAACTTACTTCATATAGATATTTTTTCTTTGTCATATTATTCATTTAGAAAGATCGTGTATCAAACCTTGCTAAGTAATCAATAAAAATGTAAAGATTAAGTATGTCATGCTCTGGGAGTTCTAAGTAACGCTTTAAACATTCACTAGAAAATTAATTTTGTTATATTTTAGTAAAAGTGTTTCTATCTATGTTTCTTAAATCACATATTTAGATTGTTTGTGAAAACTGTGTGTAAAGTCTCTTAAGTGTTTATATTTAGATGTGGAAAACGATGCTGGCTGTACTATTAATCATAGTTATTGTTATTTGGATGAGTAAGTACATATAGTATTGCTGTTTGTTATCCTGAATAAAATAAAATAAAAATAAAAACCATTACATTAGAGACAAAAAATGATTTCTTCGTATAATGTTATGTTATTTTTCTATAGTTTAAAATTTAAATCATCTAAATCGGTAAAAAACAGACATAGTTCTGCCAGTTTAAAGATAGTTCGGCGGACGCTAACAACGCGACATGGGTATGGGTAAGGCTCACGAGCGTTTTGTCCGCCCGTTCCAGTGTGTTATGAATATTGATGCATACTACCGATGGCCGTTTCTACTAATAATCAGGATGAAGACTTCACTTGGAAGAGAAACTACTTGCATCAATGCTTATGCATCAATATTCATAACACACTGGAACGGGCGGGCAAAACGTTCGTGAGCCTTAACCCACATTTATGCCCATGAGTAAACTAGTGTATCAAGCTCTTTCTGATGAACTAAATTTTATATAGCCTCGTAAAGGGTAATTTTAAATTACATACTTTCAAACTAGTGTGCAGCTTTCAATTAACGCTAGGTGCAAAGAGGATTAAGTGTGTTACGTTTTTAATGTTAATCTATCTAACTTATAAAAATCAGCCTTCATATATAATCTAAAAATAAGAGGACGGTCTACGCTCTCGAGCATGCACCTTCACACGCACAAAGGAGAGTGCAATTTAAATCGTTTTTCACGCATCGGCACCTGGAACACCTCTCCTTGCACTTGCATGACACAAGTTCTTTGCAGTTGCAGCTCAAGCTAGCATCTGGAATTGTTTTCCAGACTGGTGTGTAGGCAGGACCGTTGTCTTTTTTTT
Source organism: Aproaerema taeniolella (assembly GCA_949987775.1). Lineage (NCBI taxonomy): Eukaryota > Metazoa > Arthropoda > Insecta > Lepidoptera > Gelechiidae > Aproaerema > Aproaerema taeniolella. The sequence goes on along the minus strand of OX465257.1, from coordinate 18,185,944 downwards.
GCCAACCCCAGTTGCACGGATCTAAATGCTGTGGGTTGTCCAAGAGGCAACTAGTCCAAGTTTTTGTTTGAAGAATTGCCCTCTTGATATGTTGAATCAGTGCATCTCGCGTTGGTGGGATATTTTCGATAGCTTTATTTTTCTCTGTGAAAAGAATCCTTCTTGCTACATGTATATCGTTAGTTTCACTTGCAGGATAATACATGTGCACGATAACTGTTTCTATAAGTGCAAAGATGGCATTATCTTGGCAAGGTACAGCCTCACAAGAATATACATGAAATGCGACATCGACTTCTCTCGATGATGCCTATGTTTTCCACGGCGTTTTTTTACCGATTCCAAAGAACGCTGGGGTTGGCAAAAAAAAGACAACGGTCCTGCCTACACACCAGTCTGGAAAACAATTCCGGATGCTAGCTTGAGCTGCAAAGAACTTGTGTCATGCAAGTGCAAGGAGAGGTGTTCCAGGTGCCGATGCGTGAAAAACGATTTAAATTGCACTCTCCTTTGTGCGTGTGAAGGTGCATGCTCGAGAGCGTAGACCGTCCTTTTATTTTAGATTATATATGAAGGCTGATTTTTATAAGTTAGATAGATTAAAATTAAAAATGTAACACACTTAATCCTCTTTGCACCTAGCATTAATTGAAGCTGCATACTACTTTGAAAATATGTAATTTAAAATTACCCTTTACGAGGCTATATAAAATTTAGTTCATCAGAAAGAGCTTGAAACACTAGTTTACTCATGGGCATAAATGTGGGTTAAGGCTCACGAACGTTTTGCCCGCCCGTTCCAGTGTGTTATGTGTTGGAGTATGTATGGACACACAATTTAATTGTGACATGAGTGTAGAGCTTTATTTTCACTTGACAATGGCAACACTAGCTTTTTCATTCGCTCTCACTCTTCAATTTCCGTCTATCGGCGCAGGACGTAATTTTGTCTATTTTACCAAAATATAATGTTAATAGTGACTGTATTAATTCTAATAACATTTAAGTTGTGGTGGATTCTTGAGGAATACATTTTACGGCTTATCCCGGCGTTTTTTCTTCGATCTGCACCTCTTCCTACTGTTGTGGTGGTATGAGCGACCACTGTTGACGACCACGAGGCCTACAATAACATTATGAATATTGATGCATAAGCATTGATGCAAGTAGTTTCTCTTCCAAGTGAAGTCTTCATCCTGATTATTAGTAGAAACGGCCATCGTTAGTATGTATCAATATTCATAACACACTGGAACGGGCGGACAAAACGCTCGTGAGCCTTACCCATACCCATGTCGCGTTGTTAGCGTCCGCCGAACTATCTTTAAACTGGCAGAACTATGTCTGTTTTTTACCGATTTAGATGATTTAAATTTTAAACTATAGAAAAATAACATAACATTATACGAAGAAATCATTTTTTGTCTCTAATGTAATGGTTCTCTGGCTATAGAAATAAATAAACATATTTTTTTGTCTTATTCGATTTACTTGTTACACATTTTTCTTATTTCTATATTTACGCAGAGTACATTACATTAGAAAATCAGAGCATATTAAATATGCTTTCATTTCATGTCCGAATGTATACATACATACGTGTGTGTTGCGCAGTTCAGTGTATTTAGACTCTTCAAAACGCGCCGGCGACGTCGGTTGAATATGTTAAACCAGCATAACTATGTCTATTTTAACCCGATTGTGATGATTTAAATTTTATACTATAGACGAATAACGTAGAATTATTTGTAACCTACATTTTTTCTCTGTAATATAAATGGTTATCTAGCTATAAAAATAAATATGTATTATTTCTTTTGTAAATTGTCTTATTTGTCCTATATTTTTGTTGTTTTCATATTTACGCAGTTACATTTAATGAAAACAATGCAGCAAATTTAATATCCTTTCATTTGATACCCCAAACATTCATATGCACTGCGTTATTTAAGTATAATTAACATTTTTCAAAACACGCCGGCGACGTCGGTTGAATATATGGCATCCGCCGCGCTTTAGTTAAACCAGCATAACTATGGCTTTTTTCACCCGATTGTGATGATTTAAATTGTAAACTATAGAATAGACGATTAACGTAGAATTATTTGTACCCTACATTTTTTCTCTGTAATATAAATGGTTCTCTAGCTATAAAAATAAATATGTATTTTTTTTTTTGTAATTTGTCTTATTTGTCCTATATTTTTGTTGTTTTCATATTTACGCAGTTACATTTAATGAAAACCATGCAGCATATTTAATATTCTTTCATTTGATACCCCACACGTACATGTGCACTGCGTAATTTATGAGTGATTTACATTTTTCAAAACGCGGCGGCGGCCACATTGATGACGTCATAACTGGTGACCTTGACACCTCACGAAGTGTCTCCCGGCAGTTTTGGGGTCTAGGTGATATGCCTAACCATGCATAAAAATTTGGTGCTGGTTTCCGAAAGCGAACTTTGTTTTCCGTAACGCCAGGCACTATAAGTATACTTTACTAGGGGGAACTAAATCCCCAGATTATGTGAATCTTAGCTCCCCTTATCGATTCTGATTGGGTACAGTCTGACATAGAGTGCGGTCTGCAGGCGGACGTACAGACAGCTTCACATCTGGTTACCCATTTGCGCTACGAAATCAGGCGTTACTACCAGCGATATAAGGGTAACGTCAAGATATAGCCTGACATGCTGCCGTGTGTATATTAGAGTACGGCGGAAGATCAGCGCTGTGGTAAATCCAAAGTGGTTTACCCACAGTACGTATGCTGAGTCAGCGCCTTTTCACTGCGTTACTTATTGTTTAATTGTAGTTTTACTTCTACTTAGTTATAAGATTATTATAGAAAATGTTTGTAATCGCAATAAATAATGTTTTATCTATCTATCTATCTATGGTGGCATGACAACAGGACTCTTATGGTAGATTTACAATCTAGAAACTACAGAATTTACAGTTCTTGAGATATACTCTCTCTGCCAAGAGCACATGTGGGTTGACTTTCTTAGGTGACTTTAGATACCTTAATTTTGTTATGTACTTGGTAGTAATTAACTTATTTGTCACCAACGATAATCACCTACAGGTCCCTCATATAGGATCGCAACTATCGGCTCTGTAGCGATTTTTAGTTACGTGAGTAAAACCGTTTACATTATAAATTACCTACAGGACAGGCTTCTTTTGCATTTTCCACTTCGACCAGCGCAGAAAAAACGTCGTGAAACCAATTTCAAGAATATAAAATCCAATTCTAAAGGATTAATAATACATTTTGAACGACCTCCAGCAGCACTGAATATTATTCTTATCTTAATATGGCGACAAAAAGCAATTTAAACTTAAAATGTAATTATTTCTTACGTGTACGGCCAAAATCGTGTCATTTTGAGTATTTTATGATGAGGAAAATGAGCACGAATGTGTGAGATAGAAGAGTTGAGGAATCGTGGTTCACGGAAACGGAAGAGCGAGTCACGGGACAGTTGAAATGAGAACATTTTTAGGGTTCCATACCCAAAGGGTAAAACGGGACCCTATTACTAAGCCTGCGCTGTCCGTCCGTCACCAGCTGAAATTTTCACAGATGATGTATTTCTGTTGACGCTATAACAAAAAATACTTAAAAACAGAATAAAATATTACACCTCTCACTGTCCCAGGTCTGCTGAAAGAAATTTCTTAAATAAATAAGCTGTGCCTTTTGTGTTCGTTTTTCTATTTGTCTGTATTAATATTTGTGTTTTTTCCTGTGTACAATAAACTGTTAAATAAAATAAATATGTAACGGAGCTCCCATACAACAAACGTGATTTTTATGCTCGTTTTTATAGATAATGGTATGGAACCCTTCGTGCACGAGTCCGACTCGCACTTGGCCGATTTTTTGTTAGTCTAGAGCCGTGTCCTGCTGGACAAACGTGTGTCCTGCTCCTTTCTTCCACCCATCTTGGTATGAGCTGTTTGCGCCCTCCCTTAACGACATCTAACTCGACCTTCCATCGTTTCTTTTGGCGTCATTCGCTTCTGCGTTCCGTCGGTATCTTCGGTTGCAACCCTCGCTCAACAGTTCGTGTGCATTCTACAGAGAAGACCTGCTACTCCCACTGCAACTTAGCAGCTTTCTGACCACTGTATTCTTGCACATTTGGTTCCCTAAATCTAGGGATCCAAATATACACCCGAGTTTCTGGTAAGGTTCAAATCAGAACTAACGTGGATATCAAATTTTAGGGTACTTATTCGTATGAGGTAAAGCGATATCGATGGGTGACCAGACCACGTGAAAGTTTAGATGTTAGTTACTCAATCACCAGAACACCCTAACGGATTTGGATGAAAGGGACAGAGATAGATTATAATAGCACATGGGCTACATAATTTTTCCTTTTCACGGGAACGAAGTCCTAAGCGGAAAGCTATGAAGTTAAATATATGAATAATTACGAAAATTGCGTTTTTTACTTTAGTTTTGACAGTTAGTCAGAAACGTTTCGAAAGCAACTCCAACACCTCCAGTCCCTTCAAAAGAACTGAATTATTTAAAACTAGCTTTCCGCCCGCGTGGACTACAGGTTATATCGTGCCCAACTGTGGGATAAAATGTAGCCTATATCCTTTCCCAGGCTCTAATCTATCTCTGTACCAAATTTCATCAAAATCGGTTCAGTAGTTTAGGCGTGAAAGACGGACAGACAGACAGACAGACCGACAGACAGAGATACTTTCGCATTTATAATATTTGTATTGATTTTAACATAAATTTGACAGAGAAATATTTAGAATATTAAAGTAATAATAATAAATTCCAAGGATAATTCGTTAAATAATGTTGTTAACTGTTGTACTAGTGGAATATTATTCATAGTAGGAAACCTTGTCCCACTTACTTCGTGCTAGTTGTATGATCTGGCTTTACGTGGTTAACTAGTTCATTTAATTGAACTTTGTATGTGTAGTCTGGTCAAGAAAGTTGGGATTCTTAGGCCCGTATTAGAAAGAGACTCAAGTCTTGATCTATACTTAAGTACCAATTGATTGTCTCTCTTTCTCACTATCAAAATGACAAAGAGGACTGCTACTTAAGGCGACTACAGCACCCGATAAAGGCAGCACACATAGGAATAGTGCCATCTCCGTCTCTCAACAGGCCTGGGCCGGCAGCGCGAACAGTGTCGATACACGAAGTTTACGGACTATGAAAGCGTGCGTGCGTAAAAACATGTTCGAAAGTTAGAAAAATTAGATTTATGGAAGGTAACAGCTTAAATCGAAAAATGCGTTAACTACTTATCGAGAGTGTTCAATCACGAACATTTTCATAGCAAATTCAAGTTCCTGTGTGCATTTTACTATCGTTTTTACAGCTTAAAAGATACACAATATTGATATTTAGAGGTGACTTTGTGAGCTTTTTCTATCGAACCAAAAGTGCTGAATCATGTTTTCAGCAAACTACTTATCTAGTTTATGTCCTGAATATTACCGTAGTATTTTTTTTCTTCGATTTAATGCAGTGCGCATTACGCATCTACGCATCATAAAATCGTAATTTAGGTGCTGTAGTCGCCTTAAGTATAGATTAGATAGAGTCTGAGTCGCGTTCTGGTTGTAATGATATTAACACCCGACAAAAAAAGAGGGATATTATATTTATAAGTTTGACGTGTGCATCTGTATGTCGGAGTATTTGTTTGTCTGTCTGTGGAATTGTAGCTCCTAAATGAATGGACCGATTTTGAAGTGGTTTTTTGTTTGAAAGCTGACGTAATCGAGATGGTTCTTAGCTATATTAGATCAAAATTGGTTCAGCCGTTTAAAAGTTATAAGCAATCGAATGTTGGGGTGATACATTTTTTTAAATTTTATTTTTTTGTTTTATATGACTACTTATCGACTGCATTTGCAAATAGTCGTACAGTTAAAAGAACTAAATGTAATTCACTACGTTTCCGTGCTTCAGAGGGTACGTTAAGCTGTAGGTCCGGGCTGTTGTCGATTGACTACAGTCGTTAAAACCAAGTCAGAGGCCATTGTGCGGTTTGAAAACTCTGACACCAGGGTTAGCCAAGTTCGCCACACACTTGACTATACCTACACGATAAGAAGAAGAAGAAGAAGACTACGTTGACTTATTTTAAGTGACATCCTTAATGTTCTATGAAATAAAGCTACTATTTTTTTACTTTTAGTATAAAATGTAAGATAAGATAAATCTTTATTAATAGACACAATGACACCAGAAATACAAACTAAACATAAACTTAAAAATAACAGAAACAAAAATATAAATTTACATAGCACAGTCAAATAATCACATGGTTTTGTTTACATTGTGCCTATCAATCGGTGCTGACTCAGCATAAAGCTACATAAATGCAGCGCTGATTTTCAGTCATAACCGGGATGTTACATATAACAAATAAATTACAAACTAATACAAAGAAACGCGTCTCTGTGGGTAAATAAAATGTGTTTGTGTGTGTGAGTATGTGCATGTGTGAGAGCGTGTGTGTGTGTGTGTGTGTGTGTGTGTGTGTGTGTGTGTGTGTGTGCGTGCGTGCGTGTATGTGGCAAAGAATGCCACATACACGCAGCCGAAAACAAAAATGTCTTTGGTCCTTAGATTAGATTTAGTAGATTCTCCTATTCGGGGTACACTTGACCATGATCTAAGTAGTAAATGGCAAATCTCCGTCACCCACCGCTAACAAGGAAACCTTACCTTATTGTATCATGGTTACTGTCCGTACAATACTAATTTAAGTACCTAATTAATTAATTACCGCAATTTTGCACCGGGGATGAATCGGGGTAATTTTTAACTTGACATTTTAATTTTTTTTTTTGACTAAAATAATGTATTGACGATGTTATGTTTAGTTTTAACTAATTGGTGTATTTTTAAGGATTTACCTAAATCAGTAATTTTCGACCATTTAAAATCACAATAAATGGCGCCAGAGTGTTGAAATATCGAACTTTATTAACAATCATATTGCGCAATAGTACATAATTATTCAGAAAGCCGCTTTTAAATAATAAAATTTTAACAATCTTAGGTGAAACGATGAGGTTAAACTTTCGACTTTCAACCTTGGGGCGTAGGTCAACAGGCACTGCTTAGACTAAGCTAAACTTAGGTTACACAGCAACAGTGACGCAAGGATTCTACGAATTGTGAAATCTGGGTCTCTTGCTCCTCTTTTAAGAACTACGTATCTAATTTGAGAAAAAATAAAAATGCCAATTCCCAGCAAAAAAAACCCATCGTACTAAGATCATAAATCATAATTCACCAACAAAAGAAATATTCAGAAAACATAATAAACGCACTCGAAGCCCATGTCGTACACAAAGACAGGCTCAGATACCTATGACCCGAGAACAAACATCTATAATAGTTTTCACACTAATATTTGCCCCGACCGGGAATCGAAGCCAGGACCCGTCGATCAAATGGCAGCGTCACACATCACACGACCAAACCGGCCGTCAAGAAAATACTGTACTGTAGTACAGAGCTTCCCAAAAATTTTTTAAGTAAGAACTTTTTTTATTATGCTGCGGGAATGAGACATTTCATGGCAACGATGCCCCCCGCAACATTACAGCTGAGGAAACTACTTGTAACCCAATTTCAGAGAAACAGACAGAAACATGAAACATTTTGATACTCTGCCTACCCCGTTAGGGATTACAGGCGTGAGCGCATGTATGTGTGTATGAAACATTTTATGTAATTAAAAGGTTACTCCAAAAATGGAAAAAAGGGTTACTTTTGAGCGGCCATTGACAACACTTACTTTTTTTTACAATTGTAGTAGTACCTTATATCTTTGTAATCCTAATAAAGAAGGTAGACCTCATGACAACAGCTCATCACATTAGAATCGATATGTAGGGCACGGCGGGTGATTCACTTGCATAAGTTAGCATTTCTAGTGCAAACTGAACTGCCGACTGGATAATCCTTTTTATTCTGCACCGTGCGTCATCGCTTTGTAATTAGATAAGGTTGTTGCTCCCTGGTGGGGAAAGGTTAGAGTTTCTTTCTTTTGTTTTTTTATTTTTTATTTATTTATTTAACTTAATGCACTAAAAGTACAAGGGCGGACTTAATGCCCAATGGCATTATCTACCAGTCAACCTTAGGGTGATTGGTGAGAATGAGTGGTAGGTGCACTCCTCATCCGGGGTGAAAGATAAAATAATAAATTATAAACATTATACTTATGTACGAAACTAAATATAAATAATAATAAACATAATTTATATATGCCTTAATAAAAATATTATAAATAAATGTATAATATACACAATAAATGTATGTATATATATATATATATTTTTTATTTTTATTTTTTTTATTGCTGGTAGTATGTTACCAAAACACGAACTTAAGCAGGCACCAGAGAACCAAAGTCACCGACATAGCCCGCCGAATCAGCAAGCTTAGGTGGCAGTGGGCTGGTCATATCTGTCGTAGAACCGATGGCCTTTGGGGCAGACGAGTTCTACCTAGAATGGAGACCGGGAATTGGCAAACGTAGCGTAGGGCGCCCTGTAACTAGATGGGGTGACGATTCGTAAGGTAGCGGGCAGTGGTTGGAGGAGAGCTGAAGACCGAGCTCGTGGCGTGCCATAGGAAAGGCCTATGTCCAGCTGTGGACTGACACAGGCTGATGATGAAGCAGGCACCACGGCTGATATCAGTCGGGAAGACATCAGCTTCAACTCTCTACATCCTCGACTAGATCTTCGTCCTTGAACTAGATTCCAGTCAAGAGCGACCCCATCCTCTGTTAAAACAACATCAGAAAATGTAAATGCAGAGCTTGAGAGTTGGGGGCAGTTTAGCGAGAGGCAGAGTTCAATCCCCAGGTCTATGAATGTACATTTGTTGCACACTATGGTCCGTTCCGTATTACAGAAAGCAACTCAGACTCTGATCTATACTAGCGTAGCAGTCGTCTTTGTCATTTTGATAGTGAGAGAAAGAGACAATCAACACTTAAGTTTAGACCAAGACTTGGGTCTCCTTCTGTAATATGGGCCTAAGACTAATAATGAAGCGCTCGTAGCCCAGTGGCTCTTGCTGATCTCAACCGATCAGTGAGGTTAAGCAACGTACACAGAGGCAGGGAACCTGATGGGTGACCAAAGTGTCAATTTATCACGAGTGTTTCCGTGCTTCGGAGGGCACGTTAAGCTGTCGGTCCCGGCTGTTGTCGATTGACTACAGTCGTTAAAACCAAGTCAGAGGCCATCGTGCGGTTTGAAAACTCTGACACCAGGGTTAGCCATGTTCGCCACACACTTGACTATACCTACACGATAAGAAGAAGAAGACTAATAATCAGAGCGTCAGAATAGATTGTCAAGGAAACATGCAGCTTCAGGTGACTAAATGTGTAAATATGATCTTGTCCGGTCAAGTACTCCTGTCAGCACGGTTATGGAGGAAAGTTTCTTATTCTTTTCTCTATGACAAGAGTCGTACATCTCGTTGTCTCGTTGCAGAGTCGACGGCCAGTTTGGTCGAGTGGTAGGTGACGCTGCCTCTTGATCGGCGGGTCCTGGGTTCGATCCCCAGTCGGGGCAAACATTTGTGTAAAAAGCAGATGTTTGTTCTCGGGTCATGGGTGTTTGTGTTTGTCTTTATGTGTGTTCCGACTTCCGAGGGATCCACGACACAAGGGAAAACCTTAGTGTGGGCCTTTGAGTGTGAAGCGTTTAGTTATTTATTTATTTATTTATCGTTTCGTTTTTTTTTATCTGTCTCTCTCCGAACGGAACAATTCCTTTAGATACAGACAGCAGCACGTCAGGTTAAACATTTGCACTACGAAAGCCGCCGTTATTACGAGCGAGATAAGGGAGACGTCAAGGTCAATATGTATAGCATGATGTGCCGCCGTGTGTACCTTGGTAATTGAAGGCCTGGCCAATCTTTCAGACAAGATTGCAGTAGCTCAACTGTAATTAACTGATCCGCGTAATCTTATCGAATTTAAAACTAACAAAGCGATAGGAGGAAGAGGGTATGTCATTGACGTCTTATCCTATTCAGCTTTGAATATAAAAAGACTGTAAAAAAAACCGTCCAAGTGCGAGTCGGACTCGCGCATCGAGGTTTCCGTACAAACCTGTAGGTATATAAGTAAAAGTTCAATTTTATACCTCTACGCGTTCAGAAGGAAAGGGGTAGTAAGTTTAAGGCGATTAGATCCCTCAATTTCCGAATATTGAGCATTTTGTAAAGCTTACTTCTCATTTATGACTGGCCAGGGAAAGTTGAAAAAAAAATATGTGAAACATCTGTTCAAGGACTACATGTGGAACGTCAGTATTTTTTTTTTACGTCTTTGTATTGTATTTTAAAAAAAATACCACGAGACATCGATTTTTGACTTAAATTCCTTACTGCTCCTAAACGGCTATGATATATGGAAATATTCTTATACTAATTAATTAAGAATCCCTTTTTCTTGAGATACAACGTTTAAATTTTGTAAATCGAACAATATTTTCATTCAAAAGTTACGAAAAACGGAAATCCGAACGTTTAGTTGCAGAGGGTGGTCTGCGCGGGCGCGGGCGGCAGTCCTCCGCTGGCATTCCGACGGGACGGCTGTGTCACTCGTATCCAAACTTTTACGAGCGATAAAGCGTATTTTCTGTTTGCCTGTGTGCGTTGACACAGTATATTTATGTATTAGTGTGCTTAGAGAGTAGTGCAGTCAGACGATATTATTGTGTTACGGTATAGCTCGCGCGTGGACGCTAATTGTACCTACTATTATAAGTTTGTAATCTAGTCGTAATATTTGATTATTTTGCGCTTATAGACGTTTGACGAAATTTAATTGTATTAAGTACTTATGCGGATCTAAATCTATATGATTGAATATATATAATATGTATAGGGTGTTAAGTAATTCGATCTTATCCTCTCAGGTGGTGAATCAGCCCATGACACTGAACAATTTTCGAAAATTCGCTTGCCACACCCGGAATCGAACCAGCTAAAATCCAAAAAAAGCACCCTGTACTTTAATAGTATTGATCGATAGGGTCAATCGTAAGGATAAATCTCCCTAACAAACATAGTAAATTAAGTGAAAGGAAGACCATTAAATCTAAGCTTACAAATTTGATGGGACGTGTTAAAGCACTTTTACTTAAGGGTCCCATAGTTAGGTTTTATGTAGTTTAATGGTTCTCTTTTCATCTAATTTACCATGTTTGTTAGAGACATTTGATCTTTACGATTGACCCTATCGATCGATACCATAAAAGTGCAGGGTGTTATTTTTTTGAATTTAAGCCGGTTCGATTCCCGGGTGTGGCAAGCGAAATTTCGAAAATCCTTGAATGCTGTTTTGTTTCTTATAGAGCGGGACCTATTCGTAAAAAAGTCTTCAAATAACGATTTTCGTGGGACTTACCTCCGCCATACGAACTACTGGTATGTACTTATTCGGCATATTTTCCTGAACACAAAAAGTGCGGTAGTCACTTTCTAAGGGTATGGAGGGGGTAGCTATGACGTGACGTATTTTATTTACGCTATATTTAGATAACTACTGGACAGATTTACTTAAATAGGGTCTCAAATGAAAGATAATTTAATGAACATTGTTTTATTCTAAAGATTCATTAGTGTAAACCTAGTAACAAAATAAATATTTTCAAAAAACGACATTATGTAAAATTAAACTTTTTTTACTGTGTGAAAAGAACAGAAACCGTTAGGATTACGGTAATTTAGCTCATTATAAAAAAATTGCTACACTTATCAGCATTCTAATGAACCTAAAAACGTTTAAGTCGAGCTATAAACAACGGAACTGCAGTCGTCTAAGTGAGCGTGGGTAGCGCCGAACTGACTACGGTACTTAGATTTGGTACGAATAATCTTGAAAATAACGTGACAAAACGGGTAGAATCACAGCAAAATGAAAAAGTATTATGAACAGGCATAATTTTTATTAACAGGCATTTTTTTTGTCAAAAATTTTCTTCATTTTGTTACGAACTATTTTCAAAAATTCTCGTAACCAAAATAACGCTTCGTATCGTATCGAAATAAAACTCTTCATACTTGCACGTACTTGCGTTATATTTTAAAACAAAGGACTCAATGGTACTGGTCTGTACTGATGGGTATGAGAGTGTAAACGTACGCACTCGAGGCAGAGGCAGGTCGCTGGCGTACAGCCGCCATTATATTTTTTTACATCGGCAACACTGAGATTCATTCGAAGGAATCCCTGCACCGTGCTGCGACGTGAACTTTGGCACTTGTCGCTTCATTCATTTGAAATCGTTTGGTCAGGCCTATGACACTGTTAGTACCAATAGCTGCGAAATTGCGCTGCTATCGCCTTTTAAAACTAAAAAAAATAGTTGATGTTTGATATGGGTTCCTATAAAAAAGTTCTTGAGCTTCATGAGGAGCCCTAAATTTTGCTAGTTTAAAAGCATTAATAAAGCTTTTTTTATTTGAATCTTTGGCCCATTTTAATAAATCATACATTAATCGAAACAGACTCTTGAGTAACTGTTGCCTTTATGTTGTTGCTACGTAACAGCTACTAGTTTGGTATCCTCTAAGTTTAATTTTTTGCCTGTTCTTGGAGAATGATTGCACATTAAACAGACATAGTTGAAAATTCTAATGCAATTGTTTTAAGCATCTCCTTTTCAGATAACTAGATAACTAGATTATGTAATATGACATGCTATGGTTAAAGTTACATTACACGAATCAAATGTTTTTGACCCTGATTGATTTGTTAAATACATAGTTTCATTAAATAATAAAATAAGATAATAGATACATATCCAATCGCAGGGAATATTTTGTTATGTTGTTTGTGGTATTATCTAGATATAACTAAATAAAAAAGAAAAAAAAAACAATCAAAATATATAAGGAATTCATAAAAGTAGTCATATCTTCAAAACGGCTACTCCTAGCGCAAAAATAATCAAATTTCCAACCCCCTTTAAGATACCCCTACACAGAGTTCGAGTAATCCGGTGCCACCATATTTGATTCCGTCGGTTACAGTTTTGTTTTTGATCATAGCTTGAATGTAGGTAGAGAGAAAAATTCAAAGCACTCACAATTATTATGTGTATAAATAAATTCCCAGGTACCGAGTCGGTATCTTACGACATCGATGACGTCATTCTATGTAAAAGAAGGACTATTCTACCAATTGCACATAATAGCTGTAAAAATTAGCTGTGCCAAAATATAGAATTTTAAAAATAACTAAAAATAGTTAACCATCTACCTTCATAACGATTCCCTTTTATGATAGATCGGTTATTGCCGTTGTATCTAATTAATCATGAAATATCTACATCAAAAGGGTTTCCTTTAAAACAATTAAGGCGTGTTACTTACGCGTTTATGCGTTGTCCATCCCACTTCTGAGGTGTAAAACGTGCATCAATCCAAAGGAAACACCAGTCCTCTTTAAACGTATATTTCCACTTCATGGTAATGTACAATTTAATTATATTTTAGATCTCACTATTTTAACGGACACTTCCGTAAACTACATTTTCTAAGGACACGACTACTCTCCTCAACTGCCAGGCAACGAATGTCCCCGTCAGCCAAACTCCCCTTCCCTTTTTGAATTTCGCATCAAGTTAACCACTAAACTTTGCTACTGTTTTGTCTGTCAGTAGTTGTACCGGAAAAAGTCATTCACCGAACTATTCAATTCAAGTTAAACACTCAAAAATATTTTTAAAAAGTGCAAAAATTGCTAAAATATGTAACGAAACCTTACACTCGACTTAAACGTTTTTAGGTTCATTAGAATGCTGATAAGTGTAGCTATTTTTGTATAATGAGCTAAATTACCGTAATCCTAACGGTTTCTGTTCTTTTCACACAGTAAAAAAAGTTTAATTTTACATAATGTCGTTTTTTGAAAATATTTATTTTGTTACTAGGTTTACACTAATGAATCTTTAGAATAAAACAATGTTCATTAAATTATCTTTCATTTGAGACCCTATTTAAGTAAATCTGTCCAGTAGTTATCTAAATATAGCGTAAATAAAATACGTCACGTCATAGCTACCCCCTCCATACTCTTAGAAAGTGACTACCGCACTTTTTGTGTTCAGGAAAATATGCCGAATAAGTACTTACCAGTAGTTCGTATGGCGGAGGTAAGTCCCACGGAAATGAACTTTATTCTCCTTGGGTCCCGCTCTATTATTAAAAATAAAGGAATGTTTCCTTTGAGTAAAATTTTCTATCTACAGTATTTACAATACACAATACAATACAATATTCTTTATTGCACACATAGGATTACAGAATATGTTTATACAGCGAATTTGAAATAATGTATACAAATAGGCGGGCTTATTGCTTAACAGCAATTTCTTCCAGGCAACCTTATGGTATAGGAGTTATAGATTGAAATGCGGGAAAGGCGCAAATATTAATTAAATAATAATTATAAATAAGTTGACTATTTATGCACTAAAAATATATCACAAATATATATTTATTAAGATTTATATATATTTATTATATTTATTTAGAGTACTTTCCCTCCAGGAGACGTTAAAAAATTCCACCCTGTATATATGCGACCGGTGAGAATGCCAGAATTGTCGAATAATAGCATTACGTCGATTGCGGCAATCAAAATAATTCAACTTAGATTAAGTATAATTACTTACATACACCGACATCTTTTGTTATTAGAAGTACCTAGTTAGATTCATCAATACAAACTCAAGTGATAGGCAGTAATGTATGGAGTGCGCTTCTGTGCATTCTACGCCTGTGTATTCTTTGACCGGTGTTTTCTTGCGGGGTGCGGGTTGTGGCGCGCGGGGCAGAGGGCTCAAACGTCAAGGTCATTGACGACTCTAATCGCCTTAAGATTATTAAAAATATTTTTATTATATGATGTTATTAAAATTTACGGTTTTCGCAATTTTTCCTGTATTTGTGCTATAAGACGTTGCTTCGTACCAAATTTTAAGATGCTGAGTTCACGGGAAGTACCCTGTAGGTTTTGATTCCCTTGCGAGTGTCGAAAATTTGAGGCATAAACGGCTGTAGGTATCTTTTGATTGCGTAGGCTTAGAAGTTTGATTTTTTGACAGCTCCAAGGGACGGTAGACCAGAGTATTT
Source organism: Aproaerema taeniolella (assembly GCA_949987775.1). Taxonomy (NCBI): domain Eukaryota; kingdom Metazoa; phylum Arthropoda; class Insecta; order Lepidoptera; family Gelechiidae; genus Aproaerema; species Aproaerema taeniolella. Next base: position 18,170,752 of record OX465257.1, on the reverse strand, counting down.
GATATGAATTCCAACTTGATATCTCCACGCGTTCCTGAGAAAAAGGGTCTTGACAGACAGACGGACGGACGGACAACAAAGTGATCCTATAAGGGTTCCGTTTTTTCTTTTCGAGGTATGCAACCCTAAAAACGATTTCCTAACTGCAGAAAAACCGCAACCAAATTGTAATTTCACCCACGTTCCAACGCAAGCGCATCGAGCAATAAATCGTCAAAGTGATTATCTGTCAAAGGCTAACTTGAAACTTACTTTGATTTATTGATACACAACTTTTATGACGCGCTTTTCAACCCGACCGTATAGGTCAGGATAGGATAAGCTAATACTTTGTCAGGTGAATTTTCTTACTCAAATTGATGCTTCTATGCTTGTTGTTGTAAGCGAGTTACCAAGTTCGATCCCCTCTGCTGTGCTATGGACTAATGACTTTTTTTTCGTTGTGTACAGTCATATGCCCCAATTAAGCACCAACCCAAGTTTATTGTCTGCTAGAGATAAATTAGAAATTTGTGGCGTTAAGTCTACTAAGTACGTACATTATCTGCACACTAACCGATGCTCTTACGATAAACGAAAAGTTAGTGATGAAAAACTAAATGAATAATTGTATACATAACCTAAGTGGGAACAAAGGCAGTTTCCCCTGTCAGCACGGTCATGGAGGTGAAATGACAGTCGCTCCATTGTTATAACTTGACTTGCCAAATCATGAACCATGGTCAAGCGTGTCCCGGATCTTAGACGGGACAAAATGCTACTTGTTGATTAATTGCAATCCACATATACTGTTTTTAAGATTCCAGTAATCTCATGGACCCAGATCGGTCATGCAAGATGTTTCTTGGAACCGAAAGGCCCTGATATCTCTTGAGAGCAACATGCACGGGACAATGCAGTTCCATCAAGAAATGACAGTTAAAAGTGGGTTACGGACACAGGATTTTTAATAATAATATTAACGGTGCTCTCTCAAAGGCCCACACTAAGGTTTTCCCTTGTGCCGTAGGTCCCTTGGGATGCACACAAAGATAGACACGAACACCCATGACCCGAGAAAAGCACAAACATCTGCTTTTTACAGAAATGTTAGCTCCAACCGGGGTCGAAACCAAAACCCGTAGATCAAGAGGCAGTACTACTACCACTCGACCAAAACGGTTGTTAAAATAGTACGGGAGTGTGGATAATAGAAAGCATTACCTTGCATTTAATAAAAGAAACTTCAACACTGAACCCCAGACCCCAACCAATCCACGAATAAAGAAGGCCTTTGTCCGTACTTGCAATATATTGCATACAATAACGCGCTGTGATTCACATATGACCTAAATTATAAGTGATTATTGTAAAGCGATTGTGTGCGTTGCTAGGCGATTTTATTCATTGTCCGTTGTATGGACAACAATAGGTTTAGAAGGTGCTATAGGATTTGAGTTTCTATAGGAGAGGTACGCAGGTTTATTGACCGTCTATGAGATTATTGATTATGAGGACAAAGCGCTTGTCGCTCAATGGCGTTAGGTTAAGCAAAGGATATGTGACGGTGTACTTTGGGTGACCATAGCGGCTTTTATCGATAGAAATGAGAGACCATTTGAGGTTATTAGGTCCGAAATTTTACTTAACAACCGGTTTGGTCGAGTGGTAGTGACGCCGCCTCTTGATCGACGGGTCCTGGGTTCAAATCCCAGCCGGGGCGAATAATTGGGTAAAGCAGATGTTTGTTCTATGGTTGTTCGTGTCCGTCTTTTTGTATGTTCGAAGGGACACACGACATAAGGAAGAACCTTAGTGTGGGCCTTTGAGTGTGAAGCGTTTATTTATTTAATTGTAAAAACATAACCCTCTTTCTTTCTCAGTTGGGTAAAAATAACTAGAAATAAACCACCTTATTACACAATAAAGGTGATTGCACGGCAACGACTATGACTTCTCATGGGGTTGCCAACTTGATGAGAAGTATTAAAAATTAAATTTTACGAACTGCACATTCGCTGCGAGTTAAAACTTGTGCAGTTCTGCACCTGGTATTGCCAGCCGTAAAATTTAAGTGGAAACTCGGGAAAAGAAATATTGACCCGGTTTTCTACTGTAACCATGAAATTTGAGTGGTAAAATTCAAATTTGATGCAGTAGTAAAAACAGGATACGAAGTGATATAAAACTGATTTGAATACCCATTTTAAATTATCTTGGTGGCTGATTAAACTATAAAATTATAATTAGAAAGCGAAAGTATCGTAAGGTAGTCGATTTCTAGATGTGTGTAGTGTATTCTTAACGATTTGCGAACGATTAAAAATAAAACTATTTCGAAACGTATTCTAAATGCATAGTAACACCCGCTAAAATGTTCTTATAATTTTTTATTAATTATTATTTTTTAAATAAACCTTATTTTTTGTAAACCTACTAATACGCAATAGCAGACGATAGTGGTCTACAGACAAACCATATTGTGGTTTATGTTAGATTATTAGGTTTAGCAGTAACTGTTTCTTGAAATATGTTTCAACTAGCTTTCCGCCCGCGGCTCCGCCCGCGTGGACTACAGGTTATAATTATATTGTGCCCAACAGTGGGATAAAATGTAGCCTACGTCCTTTCCCAGGCTCTAATCTATCTCTGTACCAAACATCAAGATCGGTTTAGTAGTTTAGGCGTGAACGACGGACAGACAGACAGAATTACTTTCACATTTATAATATTAGTATGGATAAATAAATAACAAATACTTGACATGGGTGAAAAAACGACTGATATCGCTGTGAAATAAGAAACAAAACATAAAAATATCGATAATTTGTAAGTTGCAGGGTTGGTCATTGGTCAAGTCATGAGTCACGAAGTCGATTGGTCATTGGTCATGACATGAACCGGTCAATATTAAAATCCAAAAACTTGAATAAAACTACTCATACTTAATTAAAAATCAAAAATCGATAACTATGCATTTCGATCAAGAACTTTGCTACAGTCAGCTAGGCCTTCCTATCAAAAGATGTTATTATTAGAAATAAAACAATAAATTATACAACAATAACGATAGCTAATGTAAATGAATAAAGGCTAAACCTAGTATGAATAAGATACAATCTAACAATCATATACCACACACATTCACGTAATTCATACAAAATGTCTAAAAATAAACATAATTGACATCTAGGTACGTTTTATCGCATATTCATGCCATTTTATACCATGAAACGTGGAGGGTCAAAAGAGGTTATTCTCAATCTCTCGTGGCATCGTGTCCATTAATACGATTAAGTTTAACCACAAAGAAAAGCTAAAAAGGATCCAGCTTACTGCTACAGTAGGTTTTTTAAATTACTTTTATTGAATCACTATTTATATGACGGCCGGTTTGGTCGAGTGGTAGTGACGCTGCCTCTTGATCGGCGGGTCCTGGGTTCGATCCCCAGTCGGGGCAAACATTTGTGTAAAAAGCAGATGTTTGTTCTCGGGTCATGGGTGTATGTGTCTGTCTTTGTGTGTTCCAAGGGACCCACGACACAAGGGAAAACCTTAGTGTGGGCCTTTGAGTATGTAGCGTTTATTTATTTATTTATTTATATAATTAACATTAATTTTCTTTTATTTTTCATTTTTCTTTTTTTTTAACATGGGAACTGGGATACCGGAAAGCGAATTTCAAGGAATAAATTTTAATAGTAGCACACAAATCAAATCAAATACTTTCTCGTTGACAAACTTGACTTCCTTATTTAATATTGATAAATGCTAAAAATAACGAGTCTCGAATGTGATAAACTGATAAGCGACAAATACCAAAGAGGAAGACGATACTAATCCAACACTATTGCTCGTATTACAGAATGAGACTCAAATCTTGATCTATACTTAAGTATTGACTGACTCTTTCTCACTATCAAAATGACAAACAACGACTGCTACGTAAATACAGATCCGAGCTGAGTGGCGTTCTGTACTACGGACCTATAAGTAAACAAAAACATTGAAATGTGGATTCCACAATCAATTTATCAATTAACTTAAAGTTAAGCGAATTTGATTAAGAACATGCACAATATATGAAAAATTTACGTCTCTGGTTAAAACATGCTATCATATTTGGCTCATCTATCAAATTAACAGTAGCATCAATGACCAAGATCACGAATATCGCTAAATAAAATAAAATTAAAACCATTAATTTCCGACGGAGTCCACAAAATGTTAGTGAACAAAAATCGTTGTCTAAAAACGTAAAAACCTGACGTGATGACATAATTTCTAAGGGGGAATGGGAATAAACCGAGAACTGAAACACCCGAGATACAATTTTGCTTTAATTATCACGTTAATTTAATTTTTATTAGCCAAATTACACGCGGGCGTTAACATTTATTGAATTACTGCTATTCAGATTTACACGGTATGGTAACCATCAAAACATTGAGGAATGGCACACTTGACTAACCTACACGATAAGAAAAAGGAGATATCTTAGGAGATGATCTTTTTCTGTTTCTTTGTCATACAAAGGATGCCGACCGCGCGGATACGTGGCATTGTACTCCCCCCCCCTTATCCTGCAGGTAATAATCAAGTAAGTATACCTACGTGGCAAAGGTTCACTCTACGGTTACACTGCCACTGTGTACGTTGCTTAACCTCACAGATCGATTCCGAACAAGCGAGCGTTACTGGACTACGGCTTTTTAACCCCAGATAAAAAAGCTTGGTGTTATAAGTTTAAAGAGTGTATCTGTGGCATCGTAGGTCCTAAACTAATGGATCGATTTCGATGAGGTTTTTTTGTTCGAAAGCTGACGTAATCGAGATGGTGATCGTGTGGTGATCGGTTGAGAATAACACCACCCCATCTCTTTCCGTGGGTGTCGTAAGAGGCGACTAAGGAAACACAAATGAGACCTGCCTCCTAGTAATCCATCCCAGGCAACGACACTTTATTTTTTTCTGAATCTGAAGTATCGTCCTAAGGTCTCATGCGGTGTGGTAGGCTCTGTGAAGGGCCGTCTGGTTCGCGACCACCCTCCTACCGAAGTCCGACGCCAAACAGCTTGCTGTGTTCCGTCGGTGCGTGGGAGTACCAGTGCCTTTAAAGGCATTTTCTGGGTTAACTCGCTCCATCGTCGATCTCATCTTTGACCTTATGGTCAAGATTGAGGTCAAGAGTTAACCCATCTTATAATAAATAAGATGGGTTTAAGCTATAAATTGGTTCAGCCGTTAAATCATCATCATCATCATATTATACATTTTAATTTTAAAGTTATTTAAATTTAATTTAATTATTTATATTAGGTAACCTAAGGCTATATTTCACAAAGCTACATCTCTTGACAGCCGGTTTTGCCGAGGTAGTAGAAGCGTTGCCTCTTGATCGACGGGTCCTGGGTTCAATTCCTAGTCGGGGCAAATGCTTGTGTAAAAAGTAAATGTTTGTTTTCGGGTCATTGCTCAAAGTCAAATAGCTTTATAATATTTCATAAAACATTCAGGATTAATTTTAAGGATTTAAATAAATACATACTACATATTCGTTCTTTTGACTCTACTGTTCGTGTGTATCTTTGTGTATGTTCCAAGGGACTCAAGACACAAGGAAAAATTTTAGTTTGGACCTTTCACCGTAGCGTCTTTTTTTTTTTCTTTCACGAGCGCTTCAGAAAAAAACTTACGAGCTATTTTCCACCAGGTAGGCTGAAAACGGAAACGGGGCGACAGTTACACGGGAGAGGCGGCCCTTTCTGATAAACTGGTACACAAATACCTACCAAATGAATTCCTATTTCTTCTACTTCTTGTGATTTACTGTATCTATAATATTAAAGCTCATAGCCGGAGTGCGTTAGTTTTTATACTCTGCTAGCTTTCCGAACGCGACTATATTTCCGTGGGAATTTTCCCGGCGGATTTTTATTTTTTTAAATTTCAATATGGTCTTGCCAATAAGAAACGCAACAAAAAAAAGAAGCGTCCAAATCGGCAAGCCATTTTTGAATTTTAAAGAGACTAGCGAACAGCAACTGATTTTTAAAAAGAAAAGAAGATAGGTACATCCTTAACCCAAATTATAAATCTAAAATTAAAAAAAGTGTATCACCCCCGTCATTCGATCGCTTCTAACTTTTAAATGGCTGAACCAATTTCGATCAAAAATAGCTAAAACCAGCTCGATAACGTCAGCTTTCAAACAAAAAAAAAAGCATCGAAATTGGTCCATTCGTTTAGGAGCTACGATGCCACAGACAGACACACAGATACACAGATAGAGATACACACGTCAAACTTATAACACCCCTCTTATAACAACTAAAAAACACGTTTGGTGTTTCAGTTAAGGGACTTTGTCAGTAAAGAACCCTTGATTTTTAGGCGCAGAAACGTATCGAATCGCTCCAACGCAAACCTTTGCGCAGATTTGTGCGTAAGCCTGCAATGTAATGTATAAAACTATTAGACTGCATGATTTTGATGACGGTATGATTTATGACGTTAAATATCACACGCAACGCGATTAATGTGACGTGTTTTTTACGTTGTAAGACACGCAGTAACGTAGTACATGCCACATACTACGTTATATCGCTGGCGTATCGTATAATTCGCTGGTTTACAAAACTTTACAAGACATTTTATAAATTATCCATCAAAAAGTCAAAAATTGCTTTATTTTCATAGAACATAGAAAATGTTTCTTGAAAACGTCATAATAAATAGCATTTTTGAATTTGCGCCTATTCGCAAAGGTGCAGACTTCCTCAGGAGAAGAATAGGCAAGAAACTCCGATCCATATTCACAACCTGATTTTACAAAGTGTAATAGTGATCGAACAAGCTGCCACGGCAGTTTATGAAACTGCAGCTCGGCAGTTCATAAATTATGTTACAAATGCTCGTCATTTTAGTAACCCCCGATAAAAAAGAGGCGTGTTTATAAGTTTGACGTGTGTATATATCAGTGTATCTTTATATCTGTGGAGGTATCTGTATGTGGCATTGTGGCTCCTAAACGAATGGATTTCGATGCGGTTTTTTGTTTGAAAGCTGACGTAACCGAGATGATACTTAGCTATATTGATCAAAATTGGTTCAGCCGTTTCTAAGTTATAAGCAGTCAAATGTCGGAGGTTGTTAACAAATTTATAATTTCAAAATTATAATAGAAAAATAAAGATACAGCTATGCAAAAATTGCAAAATGACGAAGACTTTTGTAAATGAGCAAAATTGAATCACACAAAAGAACGAAGTCCCGGCGAGATTCTATCTAATAATGTGTCCCTGGGAGAGGATACCAGCCGAAGGTCTGACCTTAGGACAAATCGATTCGTCCCGGCGACAACTAAGTTAAAAATTCTATCAAAATGCCATTTTAATTTATGACGGACAGACACGACGCTCAAAGTATCACGTTTCACGAATATTGTTCCATTTGAATACTAATAATACCAGTTTTTACTACGAACTTTGTTTCCTGATATGTTTATTGCAATCTAGTTCTAACGGGGTAGGCAGGAAAGCGGTAACATGCGCTAAGTAACGACTGTTACACAGTAACTGTGAAAGTTTTTTTTTCGAAGGGTTTTTTTCATTTTTGGGTTTGTTCTCGACCACAATCTAGTTAGTCTTAGTTTGATGAAGAAGCACCTACTTATCAGACAACTTTTAAACTTTAAAGGTTTGGTTTTTGTTAACGGCCGGTTTGGTCTAGTGGTAGTGGTGCTGCTGCCTCTTGATCGACGGGCCCGATCGGGACAAACATTTGTGTAAAAAGCTAGTGTTTGTTCTCGGGTTATGGGTATACATGTCTTTTTATGTGTTTCAAGGGAACCACAACATAAGACTAGACGAAAGTGAACAAAATGTACAAATGGCGACCTCTTTCAGTCATCATCTTACGCCTAGACAGAAGTTAAAGATTTTTGCAATTCAAAGGTTACATTTTTCAAGTTACAATAAAAAAAATTCATACCTTGAAAAAAATCTCAATACCTAGCCTGCAACTAGGGCCGAAATCTAAATAAATTACATAATACAAGATTTTAAACTAAAAGAGCAATTTGAAAGTAAATTCGCAAACGAGTTTTTTCTCCAAAACTTGGTCATAGTTATAAAACTACGCAATAAAGAAATCAATTTTGTTCAGATGATAATAATCCCTACTTTCCTACTTATATTATAAACGCGAAAGTAACTCTGTCTGTCTGTTACGCTTCCACGCCTAAACTACAGAATCAACTGATAAAATTTGGTACAGAGATCGCCTAGAGCTTGGTAAAGGAGATTGGCTACCTTAAATCGCGAAAAAAAGGCTTAAGGGGTTGAAATAGTGGATGAAAGTTGTATGTCGGTGGTCATTGTCGAAGATAAAACCATGAAATTTTTTACTATTTCAGGCGGACAAAAGCTTTAACGGGTTATAGTACGTCAGAGCCTTGTCTGTTGATCAGCAGGGTGCACCTGGTGAGGATGACAAATTTGGAGCACTAAGATGTGATGTGACACACCCCGATTTTCCTTGAGCGCTCGGAATAAGAACAATTCAAAACCCAACGTGCCAATCTTAATGTGTTCTAGAATGTATCTCATACGCCAGGGGTTCCCAAATTGTGCGCCGCGGCGCCCTGGTGCGCCGTAGACAGTACGGAGGGGCGCCGTGAGGTGATCCTCTGTACCATACTCCGATCCGAAACCTTAACTTAAGGATTGGCGGATACAAAATAAATACTCCAACGCTTTGAAAAATGTGTGGAGATCACAATACTCAACCTATCACATTGACTAGGTAGCTATTTTTGGTTTAATTGAGTTGTCTAATGAATCAACTTAATAATTGTGGATGTTTAAATTTTTGTGCCTAATATCTACTTAACAAGCATCATTGTACGTACCTATTTCTTTCAACTGTTTCTATCTATTACTTACGACTGTCTAGTTAGGTTAGGGCGCCGAGACAAAATTCTGAAGTTATAAGTGCGCCGCGGACTGAAAAAGATTGGGAACCCCTGTCATAGGCTATTGAAAGAAGCGCTGGATAGAATACTAAGGTCCTTTTTAATTGCTTCGTATTTAACTAAGTATCTCTACATCAATCGGGCAGCCTTGCAAGTTTTTTTATACGCCATTAGTGCAATGACCAGTCGCAGATTTTCGCCGCTGTTACTATGAGAGTTTTTTATGGGTAGATTGGAGTAATAAGTACCTAAATATAGTCGGTTGCTACGCGTCGCCGCCAGCGATGATCTATGTAACAATCTAGTTTGAATAAAATCTACTTTTTCGAAGGTCATCAGTGAGGTTTGACTTCGTATTGTGTCATAGATACGTTCAGGTTCTTATTATAGTATTACAGAGAACGGAAAAAAGAGCTCACAAGTCGTCTTTAAAACTGATGTCTCTGAAAAATAAGCCGTCGTTTATTTTTGTACTAGCTTTCCGCCCGGGACTTCGTTCCCGTGGAAATTTGGGGAAATTATGTAGCCTGTGTGTTAATCCAGGGTGTCAGCTACCTCCATACCAAATTTTATCATTGGTCCAGCCGTTTGAGCGTGAAAGAGTAACAAACATTCATACATTTGACGGCCGGTCAAATGTATGAATGTTCCGGTCAAATGTGGAGTGGTAGGTGACGCTGCCTCTTGATCGGCGGGTCCTGGGTTCGCTCCCCAGTCGGGGCAAACATTTGTGTAAAAAGCAGATGTTTGTTCTCGGGTCATGGGTGTTTGTGTTTGTCTTTGTATGTGTTCCGAGGGACCCACGACACAAGGGAAAACCTTAGTGTGGGCCTTTGAGTGTGTAGCGTAGCGTTTATTCACACAAACTTTCGCATTTATAATATTAGTAGAATAGGATAATCCTTCTTTGTGCATCATAGTATCCTACCTAACACGTTTACTGTCTACTGTCCAGGTCTCTGTTGGATTTGTGAAATTTTCAGATCATTTTGTATGGAGACAGTGAGGAATACTGAAAAAGTCAGTAAGTGGAACCCAAGGATTTTGTTGTAAAACAGACGACTTCTCATCACTATAGGTCAGGGGTGGCCAACTTGATTATACCCAAGATCTCCTGTTTACTAACGAAACCCTGTGCGATCTACCAATTACATACTTCTTGAAATCTTAAATGAAACAGCGTAGTTCAGTACACAATCATGTAGTATTTTTTTAATTATATTAAGAGAAAAAACTTAAATGTGAAATGTTTTTTTTATGTTTTTGCCTTGCCAAGAATCGACTGGACTAACAGTCGCGATCGACCGGTCGATCGATCGAGATCGACCGGTTGGCCACCCCTGCTATAGGTTATCACTACTTCATTTATAACTAATTACCTAATTTAACTAATAATATTATAAACGCGAAAGTTTGCATGGATGGATGTATGTATGGATGTTTGTTACTCTTTCACGCTCAAATGGCTGGACCAATTTTGTTAAAATTTGGTATGGAGGTAGCTGACACCCTGGATTAACACACAGGCTACATCATTTTTCCCAATTCCCACGGGAACGAAATCCCGGGCGGAAAGCTAGTATCTAATAACCCTCAAAATGTGTTTTAAACATGGCATCAAATGGTTCTCAACTACTGATGCTCTGCCTAAAGAGTTATAGGCGTAAGCGTATACATATACACACATCAACACGGTCTAGGGATATTTCACGATTTTTCATACAAAAAAGGTTTTTTTTTATATATAAGATGGGTTAACTCTTGACCTCAATCTTGACCATAAAGTTCAAAGATGAGGTCGACGATGGAGCGAGTTAACCCAGAAAATGCCTATAAAGGCACTGGTACTCCCACGCACCGACGGAACACAGCAAGCTGTTTGGCGTCGGACTTCGGTAGGAGGGTGGTCGCGAACCAGACGGCCCTTTACAGAGCCTACCACACCGCATGAGACCATAGGACGACACCTCAGATTCAGAAAAAAATGAAGTGTCGTTGCCTGGGATGGATTACTAGGAGGCAGGTTTCATTTGTGTTTCCTTAGTCGCCTCTTACGACACCCACGGAAAGAGATGGGGTGGTGTTATTCTCAACCGATCATCACACGGTTAATTATAGGCGTAAGCGTATACATATACACACATCAACACGGTCTAGGGATATTTCACGATTTTTCATACAAAAGGGGTCTGTTTGAGAAGCTATAATAGCAATACTCGAGATACATAAAGGGCTATATAATTTTCAGGCAAGCAAGTGCTAACCCTGAATTTTCAATTCTTGTAAATAAATTTTGTTTCACTTGAAATTTGTGAAAACGTGACGAAAATGAAAAAATAAATTGCGTAAATTTGACCATTTTCATACAAAAAGCCGGCAAAAAGTGCATTTTCGTTTTTGTTTCCGTCACGTTTTCACTTTCAAGTAAAACAAAATTTATTGACTAGAATTGAAAATTCAAGTTTAGCACTTGCTCGTCTGAAAATTATAGCTCTCCATGTATCTCGAGTATGCTTTTATAGCTTCTCAAACAGACCTCTTTTGTATGAAAAATGGTGCAATATCCTTAGACCGTGTTGATGTGTATATTTGTGTCTATACGACCTCAAACAAGAATTCCCGTCCGTCCTTAAAACTCTCCCAGTAAGGCCTGAGTGGCTTTAGGTTGGACGCCCATAATCGTCACGGTTCACTGGTTACCAAACTTTAACTATTAACCAACAGAAACAACGGTTATCAACGGCTTATATTCAAAGGTGAGTGACAGAGACAGACTACAATAATTGACAATGCTAACAACCTAACAACAGTCTAGAAGCAAACTATTAGACTTAAAAAATACGGAACTGTTTTTTTGATATTATTTATATGGAAAACAATTTTGAAAAGAAGTACTTTGAGACACACAAAAAAACGTTGCAATTGGTACCTCAAAAAAAGTGGTGTAATAAGTTTGACGTGTATTCTGTATATGTACGTCTGTGTATCTGTGTCTGTGGCATCGTAGTTCTAAAACGAATGGACCAATTTTGATGCGGTTTTTTGTTTGAAAGCTTTTTTATTTATTTATTAAGAATGGGTCCGCTTTTGACCACAATCTAGCCCAGGGCCACAGAATTAATAATAGTACTAACGCCAGGGCGGTGGAAGATGTAGCGAGCTCACCCAGAAAAAGCCTATGCACGAGTGAATTTAAAAATATTGACCTGATTAAGATGGTTCTTAGCTATATTTAATCAAATCGGTTCAGCCGTTTAAGAGTTATGTTTTTTTTTTTTATTAATGAAGGGTTCGCTCTTGACCACAATCTAGCCCAAGGGCAAAGATGCGGTCGAGGATGTAGCAAGCTCACCCAGAAGGAGCCTATTCACTCGAACTTTAAAGAGATTCAGGTTATATGAACTCGGAAATACAGACGCAGGCAGGGAATTCCATTCCCTAGCAGTGCGCAATACGAAAGATGATGAAAAGCGCTCAGTGCGAATCCGTGGGATATCAACAAGATAGGGAAAAAGGGGGATAAGTTAAGGGATAGGGGGATAAGTTATAAGCGATCGAACGTAGGGGGTGGTACAACATTTTGAAATTAAGAGTTATTATCTAATTTCCAATGCAGTACCGGAGGCGCCAAGTGGCAGTCAGCATGATTGACGTAACAAGTAAAACAAAAACATAACCTATAAATTTTGCGATTGTTTATTTACGCTGTCTCTTTGAGATATATCTAACTAATCGACGAAAAGTTTAATTTAATCATCATAGTACTAAAATTGAAAAATTCGAATCGCCCGCGACATTCGATTGCTTATAATTTTTAAACGGCTGAACAGATTTCCATTAAACATGGCTAAGCACACTTGGGATAAAATTATTTATGACACAAAAAAACTAAATGAAAATTGGTTCATCCTTTTAGGAGCTACGATACCACAGACAGATACACAGATAGACACGTTAAACTTATAAAACCCCACTTTTTTGTCTGGGCTTAAAAAGAGCGACCCTCAGAGTTTCTTGCCTATTCTTCTCCTGAGGAAGACTGCACCTTTGCGAATAGGCGCAAAGTTAAAAATGCTAATGTAATTCACTATCTTGACGTGTTTAAGCAACTTTCTGTATGTTCTACGAAATAAAGCTATTATTAACTTTAAAGTAATAAAAAAACCCCTTGCATATTAAACTAGCTTTGTCCCGCGGCTTCGCACGCGCAAAGAACTCTTTTAGTCACCCATTTCATTCTTGACCCCTTAAGGGATGATTTTCGAAAAATCGCGAATATCAGTTTATTTGCTTAAAAGTATATCTTGACGAAGTTTCGAGTCAAAATGTCCATTAATTTTTTTTTCTCCATACAAACTTTGAAACCCCATTTCACCAATTTCGAAAAATCCTGTCTTAGTGCTTGCCTATGTCCTAAAAGACACTTTTTTTGCCAAATTTCAGCTTTCTAGGTCTAAGGTTTTGGGCTGGGCGTTGATGAGTCAGTGAATTAGGATCTCTAATTTTACAATACCGGCCACGCCAGCCCATCGCAACAGTCCTAACAATCTTGTATCCAGTTGCAAAGCAAGCTAAAAGTTAATTAAGAAGTCCGCACGGTTATGCAAATACGTATGTTGCTAAGCCATTTCACCACTATCTCGGATGACCTTGGTGAAACAATGGCTAGCATGGAAATGATCTGAATTGCGCGAGACGATTTCTCGAACTGCTCTTAGCTACTACTGAGGAATTTTTCAGCAGTTTACAGTGAAAATTTTAAATCAGTGTTTTTCAAACTGTGAGTCGCGACCCCTTGGGGGGTCGTGAAGCCAAACTTGGTGGGTCGCGGGCAAAAGGAAAAAACAATTATTTTTAGGTTGTAAGTACTATAAGAAATTATAATTTCAGTGAAAAGGCTGTACCTGCATAATGACACCTCCCTCATTCCGCGCTAACCCGCGGAAAACTCTTTATATTACTTTTTTTAAATATCAGACGTAGTTCGTCGATTTATTAGCCTAGGGTGTCTTAGGGGGTCGCCAGAACTTTTCAACTTCCAAAGGGGTCGCGAATTCAAAAGGATTGAAAAACACTGTTTTCAATGAAAGCTTGTCTTCTATTTTCCTTAACTTTTTACCCTCTTGTTTCTTTACCCTCTTTTGGTAAGTAAATTCTAAATTCTTTTATTTTGCTAATAAGGTTACATAACAGCGCTCGTAGCACAGTGGCGCTATCTGAGGTTAAGCAATGCACACAGAGGCAGGGAACCTGATTGGTGACCAAAGTGGTAATTTAGCACGAGCGTTTCCGTACTTCGGAAGGCATGTTAAGCTGTCGGTCCCGGCTGTTGTCGATTGATACAGACGTTAAAACCAAGTAAGAGGCCATTTGGCGGTTTGAAAACTCTGACACCAGGGTTAGTCAAGTTGGCCACGCACTTGACTATACCTACACGATAAGAAGAAGATAATTAAACCCTTGCAAAACTAATTTAAACAATCATAATTAATTGACCAAACTTATGTGGATTTTCAATTTTTATTTTTTATTTTGTGTTTGCTGACAATCAATGTATCTATTATTATTCAATCTAATGACAATAATTAATGAATATATTTATCTAAAACGAAATAGAATTTAAACGTAAAGCTAAAATATCATAAAAAAAAGAAAACATTCGTAGTCAATCTTAAAACAATAAGCAATAATAACGTAAAAGTTAAATAATGAAAACAATATTTAAAAATTAAAATGTGTATAAATAAATTAGAGTTAATCGTAGATCTTTGCGAAAAATTCATATACCTCAATGACCTATCCAAAAGGTGAAGATTTGTGATTGGCTTAGTGTAACATATAATCTATACATATTATAAAGAGGAAAGATTTGATTGTCTATATCTATACATATATTATAAAGAGGAAAGATTTGATTGTTTGTTTGTTTGTTTGTTTGTTTGCATCGAATAGGCTCCGAAACTACTGGACCGATTTGAAAAATTCTTTCACCATTAGAATCCTAAATTATCCGGGATGGACATAGGGTACATGATTTTCCCGAATTCCCACGGGAACGAAGTCCCGCGCGGGAAGCTAATAAAATTGCAGGTTCTGACGCACTAACACATCAATACCCAGCCCAAACCTTTGGCAATAGCAAGCTGAAAATTGGCCTAAAGCTTTCTTTTATAACGTAGGCAAGGATTTTACGAAACTCCCATAGGAACTCCGTCCCGGGTATCCTCTAATAAAATATAAAGAGTTCTGCACTAAAAACCCGTATCACAGGTGTGAGTTTTAAAACTTAGCTGACTATTATTTATTCTGTGGCTGAAACAATCCTGGGCAGGAACGTTGGGCAACAAAAATTGGCCAGGACTTGAACCCAAGAAAACAAAGACGAGGCTGCCATGTGGATGTGGTTGCCCAAGTAAAACAGTCCGGCAAAATAGGATAGGACAGGACTGACGGCAAATAAGACAGTCCTACACCCAGCATCAGTGGAGACACTCTTCCAGATTACATAAAAAAACCGTCAATTTTAAGCAAGAAAACAGCCTTTCATCTAGTTCCATCGAGGCTGATGAAACAGTCGCCCACGTAATCCTGGAATGCGTGGGTGTGGCGGACCAACGGGCAAAAATCCTACCAGAAATTAGGTCGCTTCGTGAAGCCTGTGAATTCCCCAGAAGAATTCTGAGCTTCTGGTCGGAGCTGTGGTGGCTGGAGTAGCCGCCGACCCACACGCATAAAGGGCCATCTTAGAGCCTAAATGCGGAAACGGGAGCCCTTATCAACTATCAAGTTCCATCGAATGTGATGCAAAGGACCCTGCAAAATTAGAAAACAAATATCTGCTTAGACATTCAAAGTAGTACTGGATACCTAAAAACTTCTAGAATCCAGTGAAAATACGTAAATTAACATATTTACGATACACAGTCAGAGTACAGAGGCCAGCGCATCAGGTTACTCCATTTTCATTGCAAAACCGCTCTTATCACAATAGCACAGAGTGCACGCGTGTGATAACCTGAGTTGCGGCCGGCCGTACATCCAGCTTAACAGTCGCGCTCTTATTGCAGCGGAATAAGATTCCTTTTACAAACCTTGATGTGCATTAAGTACTGAAAGTAAATTTTATAGTTGCATTATCTTTGTGATTTGAATTCTGTCTGTAAGGGATTCCTTTGAAGTATTGTTATATTCAAAAAGCAAATAAAATAAATTTGTGTGACTTTAATTGCATTCACCTTAAAACAAAGGACTTATTGTTTTTGAGGTTTTGGTACACTTAGCAACAGCGACTCCTAAACTCGAAATGCTACGTCATTTATAAAGCATCAATACAATCAATATCACGTAGAATCCATTAGACTATTTATAATACTACTAGGCAGGTATATGGGGTGAGTTTAAACTGCTCAGCTCTAGAGTTATTTCAGAATTAGTTAAAATTAGAAAATAAGAAAATTTGTGATGCGATTAAAAAGAGCACCCTCAGAGTTTCTTGCCTGTTCTTCTCTGGGGAAGACTGCACCTTTGCGAATAGGTGTAGAGTCAGTAGGGTCAATAGAACGAATGTGTATGTATGTATTTAAATCCTTTAATGTATGTTTGTATGTATGTATTTCATGTAATCTTGACTTGTTTTAAGTGGCATCCTGAATGTCCTATAAAATAAAGATTTTTTTCTATTCTATTCTATTAGTTAGCGAAACTTGAGGGGGTGTTCTCCTAATGGAACTGAACAACTTTCCCCAAGAGAATTCTCAAAAAAAATTTAACTTCCATGCAAAGGCAAATTAACTGATCGCACAATTTGTATGAAGAGGAGAATTATTTTTTCAAATTTCGACCTATGTTCCTACGGGAAAGTTGTTCAGGTTAGTAGGCTTATTTACATCCTGTCTAATCTATCTCTGCACCAAATTTCATCAAAATCGGTTCAGTAGTTTAGGCGTAAAAGCGTAGCACACAGATAGAGTTACTTTCGCATTTATATTAGTAGGGAAGTAAGGATTAGAAAATGGGGTTATTTTTTACAAATTATGTAGAAAGAGTATGAATAGTTAAAAAATATTCAGTTATCTTCTTTCTTACCTAACCCGAGAAGAAACAGCATGAATATAACGTAACAAGTGAGTAAAAGTGAACAAAGAGCTACAAACAAAACACCAACACTCAAAACCAGAATAAATTGCATTTAAAAAGGTGCAATAACCTGAAAAATGCATGTTTTACAGCAAACATTGAAGGGAGCACATATGTGCAGTGTTATAACGACATATGGTTTGGCGTGGCTGTTCAACAAACGTATTTGTTGATAATTTGTTTATAATTGTTAGTAATTACACTTTAAATCCAGCCTTGGTTTCACTGTGGTTTTTGTTAGTTAATTTAGCTAGCTATTAATTAATTTAGAAAGTAGAATACGAATTTAAATTACTCTTTGGTTTAATATCCTTTAATGGTCTCCTCTATTTTTTAACCGATTTCAAAAAAGGAGGAGGTTCTCAATTCGACTATGTTTTCTGTATGCGACAACTCCACCAATTGTAAGATGATTTTCTATATTCTTTTGTTCGATATACCTATACCTAGGTTACTTTACTCCTGAGGTGGTCCCATATAATTTTTTTTCGAAATTGATTAAGTGCTTTTTAAAAAATCAACAAAAACAGGAGTGAGGTCTTGTTATTATTGTTAGTGCTCAGATTAGCTTTTAATCCTTAAAGTATGTAGTCTCGATATTATGATGGGAAGATATTATACCATTAAAATAAGATTTTCCTTCTTGGACTAACACTCAAAATTATGGATAGCTACATACTTTTAAGTTTAAGAATAATCAAAATGAATACTGTTGGATATATAGATGGCTTTTTCTTTTCATGTAGGTTATATCAAGTGTATGGCGAACTTGGCTAACCCTGGTGTTAGAGTTTTCAAACTGCACAATGGCACAATAGCAAAAATTATCTATACTATGAAGAATGTATTAAGAAAACGAACTAAACTATGAGTGAGATGACTGGTTGATCAGATTTCACTCGTTCCTTTCATTCCACTTTTGTCGAAGACTTTCATTGAACGTAACATAGTTCCTATATATTCAATCTAGAATTTTTCTTCTAGTAGCAATAAAAACTGACCATACTTACTATAAATATTGTTACACCTACATAACTGTTACAGGTGTGACGGTTCTAATCTACCTTGAGCCCTTTATGTATACATTTTCAGATAAAGAAATAATGCATAAGAAAATAAAGTTGAAAATATTAAGTTCTTTGACGTTTTATACTTATGCATGAAAAATTTAATTACGTAGGTATGTTTACTTCACGTGCCTGACCATTTGCTTGAGAGATGACCAGCTTTAAGCAAACCGGAGGTCCGCTAAGATGGCTGAATGTTGCAGTTTCAAATTAGAGTGCGGCCATGTACCACAATTTTTTTATTCAAATTTATTTATGGATTTTTCATTAATTACCACCTGCTTGTCTAAGGAAATTCACGCAGTCCACAAACCTGCCTTGAATCTGGGTGCTAGACTATGTTCTAAATTTCCATCGTGTTTCAAACGGATACACTTGTCCCTCCCCAGACGGATACAGGCTGATAAAAAAAGAATAATATTCAAACCCTTACATATAAGCTAACTTGACTTACATTGCTAAATTCTGTGATTGTCCTATGTATTGGTTTGCCGAACTCTCTAATAGATAAAAAATATAATTCTATCTTCTTCTTATTGTGTAGGTATAGTCAAGTGTGTGGCGAACTTGACTAACCCTGGTGTCAGAGTTTTCAAACCACACAATGGCCTCTGACTTGGTTTTAACGACTGTAGTCAATCGACAATAGCCGGAACAAACAGCTTTACATTGCTTTCCAAAGCAAGGAAACGCTTGTGATAAATTGCCACTTTGGTTACCAATCAGGTTCCCTGCCTCTGTGTGCGTTGCTTACCCTCTCTGATCACTTGAGATCAGCGAGATTAACTGGGCTACGAGCGCTCCTATAGTTCTATGAAGCTGGTTAAGTCATCCAGTGATTGAAGCCAGTATAAAAATTAAACAAAAATGAAAGAAAACTATAGTTATGTAGGTATTTACACAGTTTTCATACAAAGCTACAAGATACTTGTTGAGCAAACAGATGTATTTAATTAAACAAAGAAGAAGCTGCTATATTTATAGGTGATTGCAACAATGTTACAAATTCTATTTTACTCGGTCTAAATGAAAATGAAATAAATAAAATTCCTAAAAATTATATTTCTACAAGCAGCAGCCAAAAATTAAGAACAGAACAGTAAAGGGAGTCCTGTTTAGTTTTAAAGCGAAAATAATAAGATTAAGTTTGCTGACCTTGAAAATGCATTTGCGCATTCAGTAAAAATATGCATTAAAAATCTTAGTGACTGTTATAGGTACAAAGAGTTTCAAGCTTTATGAAACATTATTATGACATCATTTTACCTACCAATGTAGTACCTAAAGAAATTATTTTAATACCATTTCCACTAATTAAATTATTTTCATTTTACTTAACTATTCATTTCTCATTTTTTCAAAATGTTAAAACTGAAGAAATTGTTAAATAATAGCACATCTACTTTTATAGTTCAGCATTCCAACGTAGAGTAAAGAACTAAATGTTAAAAATCACTGCAACTTGCTGAGTAGCAAGTGATTCCAAAAAAAACTAAACTATTCTAATCTTAATTCATGATTTTTCTACTTATCCATTAAATAAACTCAAAGTTGTATCCACATTCACCTATCTCTATCCACAACATAGCTATAACAGCTATGTATGCGTACTACTATATAGTCAGCTAGTATGTACATAGTTATAGGTTATGCCTTGTTGCTATGCAAGATTTCTACTGTGTTTGCCTAGTTAAACACTCAGTTTACGTTGCAAACTTCCTTCCATGATATTTGTACTAGGTTTATGTGTTCCACCAGCTATTTTACAAGGTTTCAAACACTAAATTTGACATAATGAGGACCAACTGTATTCTTTAGACCTTGTAACCGTAATACAACCTGTCAAGTGACTAGTTTGGACATTTATGACTGAATTATAATGCAAATCGCACATTTTGATGTCTTACGATCTTCTACCTGGAACAGTACACTGTTCTTTTCTAAATTGTATTGTAATAAGAATGAATTTTATAGGTTATGAATCGAGTGCCCTTGGAGAAACTTAGGAATGGTCAAGTCAGGTTAGCTGCCTTATTGGACGCTGTTTGCGGACTTCGAGAGCTAGGAAAAGGTCCCAGGGACCCCGCCGGGTCCCAAGGCCGATCTCAAGGATACGTAAAGGACTCACCTGAGGTCGCACATCGAACTCACGGCTCAGGAGCCGAGCACACACACTTCACTACACAAAAAGGATACAGGCTAAGTCCAGGTTGAACCCGTCTTTGATGTATCGTCTCCGGCGCTTGCTGACGATACCCTTGATAGGGTTGGTCATTTTGATGTTGGATATGGAGTTGGCCATGGCGGGGTCAACGCGGCGCGGCAGCAGCTCGGCCGCAGCCCCCTTAGCGGGCGCTCGGCCCCCGCCCGCGCGCGCCGCCCGCTTGTCCAGAGCCTGCAGGTCGCGGCGCCGGCAGCTCACACAAATCCCCATAAAATAACCTCCGCCGCGCACAGCCTGCCGCGCTCATCGCCGCCGGCGGAGCAGGCCTCAGCTCGCGCCCGCCATCCCACAGCCCAGCTCACTACCACACCGCACTGCCAGCACACACCACCACTATAGCATAGCTGTCCACGACCCGCGACGCGTATGCACTTGCCACTCTTGGATAGCGGCGGATAGGAAACTTTATCTCGCACGAATGGCGTCCATCCTGCGTTTGCACTAGAACACGGCCGAGGAGAAACAGTTGCACAAGAAAGAAAAGATGGTTATGATGGCCGAAAGTGCATTTGGCATCCCCTTCGCGCTGCGGCCGTTTGCGCGCGAGCGATAGAGATAAAACACAACCTTAATTTCTAGGTGGCTAGCTTGCTCTCTTTGTTCGTTCAGGTTGCGCCGATTTTTGTCGCCAGGTGGCGTAGTGAGACTTGCCGCCAAATTTTAAAAGTCAGAGATAACATTTTACAGCATTTTACCAAAGTTAGTTGAAATTAGACTAATTCATATTTTAATTAATCTAATTTAAAGATATTTAAAGACAAGAAAAATTTACAATGAAGCGTAATATTTGCTTCATTGTATTTTTTTCTTATCTTTATTAGAATAATAAATGTTGTATTCATCCAAACTTCGTTTTTTCAGTAGCAAGAAGGTGTTAAATGTTGAGGTTACTTAATTTCCCCAAGTTTCGAGAAAAAAAAGGTACAATTTTAGTATAAAAAAATCGATATAGATACGCAGTCTAAATAATAAATTAACTATAACTTAAAATTGTGCAAAAAACGGTAGAATCGAATCCAAGGCAAAAAACCTCATCTGTACTAATTAGTTTAAACTTTATCTTTTGTTATACTCGCTCGCCCTTACAATGTTTTTTTTTTTCCTTCTATTTAGTTTTTGCGGAATACAGGTAAATGAAAATAGTGTAAGTTTAGAAAACTTTTTGCCTATTGGCAACCCTAAACAGCACTGTCATTGAGCTACGGAAAAATGCGTGCAGATGGTGCTAAGGTCGAGCACGGGTCGAGCCATGTCTTTTTGTTTTTATTTTAAATTGGGCACAGTAACATACACAATATAATTCCAGTAAATCCACCTAAATAATCAACTAACTCTAGTTTTGACTATTAAATAAAAGTACAGTTATTATTACATTGTTTTCTTGCCGAATCGCTTTTATTCAAAAAAAGTACGACTCGAGTAAAGTGGCGCCATCTACCAGTTAATTAGAGCAACTGTTCGAGGTTAACTTTCTTCACACTTTTTGCAGAGCGGCGGCAGGCAGTGCAGTGCATAACAGTTGAGTTCGAGACCTAACTTGAATTTTTCTTTTTCTAAAAGTTGTTGTGGTTGATTTTCACTATATTTCAGGCAAATCATTGGAAGTCGATCTTATATCACCATAATAAATGTAAACATTTTTCCGTACTAACCGCCTTCTAATTTTAACACCTAGCTGGGAATATTTACTGTAACTTCATTTATTTGCTACTTCGTTTGTGCACTGACGCATTACCCAATCAAATATTTATTGTAGCCCAGCTACATGTTACCTGGGAAATATTCACACCTGAGAAAGATTTTCCTTTCTGACTCATCAACGGGCAGCCCAAACCTTTGGTCCTAAAAAGCTGTTTGGCATAAATGTTCCTCTTAGAGCTTAGGCAAGGAAGGAAGGATTTTACAAAATTCCCACGGGAACGAAATTCCGGGCATCCTCTAGTTTGGACCACTATTGTATTACAATCGTGTATTAAGAATCCATAGACCAGGGGCCTGATTTTTGAAACAATAGAATTCCAATTCGCATACGAATTGACAATATTTGTATGAGATTCTCATGCGAATCTTGTCAATTCGTATGGAATTCTATTGTTTCAAAAATACGTCTCCAAGACTTCTAAACTGTGCGTCGCGACCAGGGCCGTCTTTTACCTATAGGAGGCCCTGGGCACGTAGGTTTATGGGGCCCCTGTGTTTTTAAGGGAAAATTGTAATAGAACACTGATGATTCTTCTTTAAATCAGTGAAGGTTATATTTTAGTGTAATAGAAAAGTATGATTTTAGGGCAAGAGTAGAGCATACCTTCAGCGCTTTGCTCTTAACGCTTGCAAAAACTATTAAGTAAAAAGTATTCCTGTCTGTAATTATAATGATCTTCTGGGGACAATGATCTTCTGGGACTTTTGGGGACCCCGTTAATCGCGGGGCCCTGGGCACTTGCCCAGAGTGCCCAATGGGAAATAGGGGCCTGGTCGCGACACACAACAGTAGAGTTTGGGAAGCTCTGATCTCATTGGTTATTTTTAGGGGAGGTCTGGCGCGAAAATTAAATGTAGGTGTATTCAAAAGTAACTATATAAAGTATGTAATAATAGATAGACAGATAGATAGATAGCAGCTTTATTCACTCCAGTAACACACAACAAAACACATAAACAAAGCAAGATGAAAAAGTTAAACATTTAAATAATAGTTACAATCAGTCAACACTCTGAGTGTCACATGAGTGAAGAGGCGCTGACTCAGCATTATGCTGCAGACAAAGACTACAGCGCTGATCTTCCGTCAGGACCTAGATGTAGTTTTAGCAAGACTGGCAGTGAAGGTGAAAATGTGAAATAGAAGAGAGTGTAAGGTGATGTAGAGTAAGTAGGTATGTTGTGTAAGAATAATATAGGTATTATAATATTTAATGGGTAAAAAGGTAAGAAGATAAGAATGATTATGATAATGATTATTATTATGGAAATTATGTCAATATAAGTACACATTATAATAGGTAAATTGGTAGATTAGGTGGTTTTTTAGGAGCATGTTTGTTTTTGGAGATCTAGCAATATTGATCTAGTATGTATAAATTTCTCGGCTGTATATAATTATTTTATTTTTGCGTGAAGTTATCAGTCTTTAGGCGTCCATTATAGAATTTCAAATCGATAGCCTAGCATCCACTCGACCCCCACCTATAAATGCCTATGCCTACACACATGATGTACTTTGGGGACTGTGCTCATGAGCTGCACGAGCTCATTCCGCCTGCCCCTTTCTTCTATCGGACATGCAGACGCACCGCGGGGTACCACCCTTACCTTGTCGAAATTCCTCGAATCCGTATACTGAGCGCTTCTTTTCATCTTTTACACTGCGCACCGCTAAGGAATGGAATTCTCTGCCTGCATCTGTATTTCCGGGCTCATAATAACCTGAGTCTCTGTAAAGTTAGAGTGAAGAGGCATTTTCTGGGTGAGCTTGCCACATCCTCAACCACATCTTCGCCCCTGGGCTGGATTATGGTCAAGAGCAAACCCATTCGATATATAAAACAAACAGATGTGTATATATTTGAATGCTACTGGGTATTGGTAGAATTATCAGCGTTGCAGCTCTGCTGTAGCATTGAGCTGAGCCCAAAGCCCATTCACTGGCACATTACACGACTCTACTCTCTAACCTGTCTGTATTACCATATATTGTAGGTACTTGTTTGTGTTGTGTTCCTTGTTAGATTTTTTTTTGTATTGTAATTCTTTGTTGATTGTTCGTGTACTGTGGTAACGTGAATAAATGTTTTATCTATCTATCTATTTACCGAGAAAAACTCATACGATTTCAGTATTTGCGCCACAGTGTTAATACCACTGGTATCAGTGAGTGAGTGTCCTATCGCCATTGCTATTGGCTCGGTAAATAGGCAAACGATCGATCAGTAGACTGCTTGTTGCCAACCGGCATGCGTACGAGTCGTATCACGATTATTTTACGTAGGGCTGTCTATGCGATTTTTTTATTGCTTATGTAGGTTGACTACGGCCTAAAATCCCCGTTCATGTTTCGAAGGGAGGCCCGTCCCCTCGATGGGGACGATTATGGTATAATAAAAAATGTATATCGGTTCTAGTTAACTTTTAGCTAAAAAAGAGAGGTATAAGTTAAGCGCATTGTATTTGGATATCTTTTTACCTAGCTGATCAACAGTTCTGGGCCCATATTTTTGAAACGATAGAATTCCAATTCGCATACGAATTGACAAGATTTGTATGAGATTCTCATGCGAATCTTCTCAATTCGTATGCGAATTGGAATTCTATCGTTTCAAAAATATGTCTCCTGGAGTGATTCGGCCTAGCATTCTACATATATGTAATTCTTAGCTTGATTTGATTTTTCTGTGAGTTAGATATAACTCGTGGTTTAGACGCAACGATGACAGTTTTTATGTCTGCGGCATCGTAATCCCAAACGGCTGGACTTATTTTTATGAGGTTTTCTTAACCCTTAAACACAATATAGCACAGGTACAATACCTAACCTAATCAAGAAGTAGGTAGTAAGCTCTACCTACCTGAAACCTAAAATAACACCATTAGGCTCAACACGAATCGCGGGTCCCTTGACTACAGCGTTACACCTACAAAGTCGAGGCCATTTTGGCGGTTTAAAAACTCTGAAACCAGGATTAGGCAAGTTATAAATGGGATGGTTGGATACCTAGACAAAAGGCAAAGAATAAACATCTTTTAACACAAACGTTTGCCCGGACTGAGAACCGATCCCAGAAAAACTGTCGCAGCGCTACAGTCTGGCAAAAAGGAGTAGAAATTAAAAAGTGGCAACACTGTGGCCTCGTCCCTTTCAAATCAATCTAAGAAAAACGAGACGACACTACAGTGTTGCCAATTTTAAATTTCTTCTCTTTTTTGCCAGACTGTACTAACCATTGAATCGTGTGTTCGTCAAACCGGGGCCACCACTGATGATCTTCGATAACGATTTTGACTGAAGGAAGATCCATGGTAGCCTCCCGGGGGGCTACCACGTATAATAAGCGAAGCTGACGCTGGGTGAACGAATGGAATGTTGTCGATTGCTTCTTTATAAGGAGACCTTGATTAATGATATGAACCAAACACAGCAATGTACATCATTCCATTCGTTCAATCAGCATCAACTTCGCTTACGTGGTAGCCCCCCCGGTCAACATACATACATACGCTCGCGCCTATAATCCCTATTGGGGTAGGCAGAGTACGTATCAGTGGTTTTAAATAGACTTCATGCCAGGTTTGACATAAATTCAGAGGGTTATAAAATGAAATATGATGTCATGTAAGTGGCGAGGTTGTTACCACGGGCCACTTACTGACTTTTACGGTAAGTATGCCTGGGAAGAGTAGGCAGTTGGCACATTCTATGTTTTACTTTTACTCCCTGTCCAGCATGGAAGTAATGCCCGGACTAATCTTTTTCTATTATAAGATGGTTAACTCTTGACCTCAATCTTGACCAACGTCATAGATGAGGTCGATGATGGAGCGAGTTAACCCAGAAAATGCCTATAAAGGCACTGGTACTCCCACGCACCGACGGAACACAGCAAGCTGTTTGGCGTCAGACTTCGGTAGGAGGGTGGTCGCGAACCAGACGGCCCTTTACAGAGCCTACCACACCGCATGAGACCATAGGACGACACCTCAAATTCAGAAAAAAAATGAAGTTTCGTTGCCTGGGATGGATTACTAGGAGGCAGGTCTCATTTATGTTTCCTTAGTCGCCTCTTACGACACCCACGGAAAGAGATGGGGTGGTGTTATTCTCAACCGATCACCACACGGCCATGGGGCCTGATTTTTGTCACAATAGAATTCCAATTCGCATGCGAATTGACAAGATTTGTATGAGATTCTCACGCGAATCTTGTCAATTCGTATGCGAATTGGAATTCTATCGTTTCAAAAATACGTCTCCTGAACTTCATTACAGACATTGTAAAAACATGAAAATTGTTATCTTTGACTACGAACCAACCCTAAATGTCGCACCTATTTATCTATATAGACATTGCGGTATGGTTCTACATACATAGATACATACTAAAATGGTTCTGTGGTGCCGCCTTGCCTAGTGACAAAGGCTGATAGAATACCAATCATGTTTGTCCTTGGTTGATGACGGAGCAGTTAGAAATGTTTCTATTGTATTGTTGGTGTGACCATTGGCTTATCTTCCCTGGCGAAAATTAAATGTACTTTATTTTTATTTTTTTCACCAGCCCATATACGCCCCCACCCAGGGGAACGAAGAGGATTTAAGCTTAAGTCCACCACGCTGCTGGCCCAATGCGGGTTGGTGGACCGCTCGTCTTTCGAAAATGACTTTTCTTGGACGGCCGGGTTTCATCACGATGTTTTCCTTCAACATTGAGCAAGTGATAATTAGAAATCCGTACATAAATCCGAAAAGACGAATTTTGTGGTACAGGCTCGCATCAGGATTTGAATCCGTATAACCTTCTGATTACAAGTCTGGCTCATTACCAACTAAGCTATCACCGAAACTCACTCCAGGATAATACGCTGTCTGTCTGTTACGCTTTCACGCCTAAACTACTGAACCGATTTTGATGAAATTTGATATAAAGATAAACTAGAGCTTTTAGCGTGAAAAAACGGCTTGAAGGGGTTGAGATAGGGGATGAAAGTTTGTATGGAAGTGGTCATTGTCGAAGATAAAACCATGAAACTTAGTATTCAGGTACTTTTGTTATAATATTTTGAAAATTTCGACCAGTGAGGGGATAAATAAGTACTTACCTAGCATAAAAATAAAAAGCTGCCCAAAGTAACTATTCCACGCGGACGAAGTCGCGGGCAAAAACTAGTACCTAATATACAGGGCTTTAGGTATCTCTCTTTCAACCTCTCGGCTGGTTAATCAGTCCATGAAACTGAACAACTTCCCCAAGGAACATAGGTCAAAATACGAAAAAAAAATTGATCTCCTATACAAAATGCGCTATATGCTGATAAAGTTTGTATGGGAACTCAAAATTTTTTTTCATATTTTTACCTATGTTCCTTGGGGAAGTTGTTCAGTTTCATGGACTGATTAACCACCCGAGAGGTTGAAAGAGATATACCTAAAGCCCTGTATAAAATTCGAAATTTTGGGAATTTCATATTTCTCGGGAATTTAGTTTCAATGGGAAAATCACGCTTATTCCCAAACAACGCTAATTCTTTTATGTCCTTTACAGTTGATAGGTATAATAGTATGTGATAATGATAACTGATAATAAATAGGTAAGCGACCAGACATATAATGATAAAATGATAAGATAGGACAAATGCACTCGGCAGGAGCCGACTATCGAATGTGGTACATACAAGACTGGTACCGCCTATTTTTTTTTCTTTAGAAGATGTTTAGGAAACTTTTCTATTAGGTAAAAATTAACTGAACACTGATATTAACTATATACACAATGATTGTGAAGCTCGGGTTCCCGTTGCTCCATTTCTTATTGTCTTTTTGAAAACATTCTTCTAGTTGCCTGGAAGAAATTGCTCTATAGCAATAAGGCCGCCGCATTTTACACTATAAGATGAACATGTTTTTTGTTTTTATGATTGTTTTTTAGTGTGGAATAAAAAGTATTGTATTAACATTAAGTAATTTTGCCAAATCTATGGGTTGACTTTACAATAAACAACTGGGGAAAGTAACCTTTCTATTTAAAATACCAAGAAAAAGGTACTTAGCGACCCTCGCTCCGGGTCGTTCCTGCTGCAAAGGCTGTCCATCGCTATCCAGCGCGGTAATGCTGCAAGTGCGATGGTTACCTTGCACCGGGGATGACTTGGGGTGATATTTAACTGGTCAATTTCGTATTTTTACGCGAAATAGTATGTATTCTGACAATTGATTGTAATATTCTTATTTTTATGACAATAAATAAGTATTTTCTTATTTAAAATTCTCAAAAAAATCTTTTTTACTTCCCATACGAAGGCAATTAAGCTTATCGTATATGTTGTATGGAGAGGTGATAAATTCTTTCACGTTTCAACCTTTAGGGAAAGTTGTTCAGTTTCTTAACCCTTTTAGCGCCAAGAGTTTTCGTAAAAAACGCACGCTGGCGAACGCTTGGTGAACGATATTGAAGCAAAAAAAAATTGTCTGATATATCAGACTGGCGGCGAGGGCACGAAACTTAAACGTCTGTTGTAAGGTGGCTATCTGACTTATGGGTGATTATTGGCAAATGTCAAAATAAGGTACCTATTCCATACAAATTTTATCGTAAACTTTGTATTGTAAACAATATTACTTTTAGTTAATTAAGTAGGACACAATAATATACAATGTTTTATTTTAGACAACAGTTTTTTTTTTAAGTTAAATTTTACAGATTGCCGGATTTGAAACTGATTTCATACTTTGAAGTGGTTTTTCTATAAGAAATAGCCGACTTTGATACGAACTGTGAATAATGGTAGAAAGTATTCAAAATTCTGATTGTTGCAACATTCAAAGCTCATTTTTACTTTAAATGTCTGATAGCCGCCTTTGACTCTATTCGACTCAATATCAGACTTTGGCGGTGAAAAGGTTAAGCCACATCCTTAATTTTAGAGAACCAAAGTCAACCATCCTCTTATCGCGTGTAGGTATAGTCAAGTATGTGGCGAACTTAGCAAACCCTGGTGTCAGAGTTTTTCAAACCGCACATTGGCCTCTGACTTGGTTTTAACGACTGTAGTCAATCGACAACAACCGGGACCGACAGCTTAACGTCTCCGAAGCACGGAAATACTCGTGATAAATTGCCACTTTGGTCACCCATCGGGTTCCCTGCCTTTGTGTACGTTGCTTAACCTCACTGATCAGTTTAGATCAGCGAGAGCCACTGGGCTACGATACCGATATGCCATATGTCATAAACGATAAGTCAACCAATATAAGAGAAGCTCGTTTAATAGTATGGGATAGGATAATACTGGAAAAAATACTTCATAAGAAAAAGAAAACTTTTAAAACTAAACTCAGTTTATTACAAAATATTTCTTAAAATCTATTTACATTTTCAACATCTTAACATGTAAAATGCAACATTATATACCAGAGTATAATATTTAATAAATTTAATTTATTTAGAATTAGTACATTCGAACCTCCAAACTTATGTTTGAAAAAGAGAGGGGTTATTTGTAAAACACCAATAACCTCGCAGGCCTAGGATGATTTTTAGGGTTCCATTCCCAAAGGGTAAAACGGGACCCTATTACTAAGAATCCGCTGTCCATCCGCCCGTCTGTCTATCCGTCTGTCACCAGGCTGTATCTCATGAACTGTGATAGAGAGAGATTATGTATTTCTGTTATAACTGATAAAACAACAAATACTAAAAAACAGAATAAAATAAATATTTAAGGGGGCTCCCATAATACTAACATGCTTTTTTTGCTCGTTTTCATAGATAATGGTACGGAACCCTTCGTGCGCAAGTCCAACTCGCACTCGACCGGTTTTTACTATTGAAAAGTAATTTGTGCTGGGCATTGACCTCCCCCTCTATCTGCTAGGCCTCCCCCTCTTCTGGCTCTAGTTGTGAGCCTAAAATAGGCTCGCATCTACTTCCATCGCATTCATACGCGTGCTAATCCATGCTCATTCCATCTCACTCAGACATGATTTTCCCTAAACTTTCACTGCAGCTTGCCGCGCAACTTAAGCCGAGTCACAATCATTAATAACTTGCTTTCCGCCCAGGACTTCATTCCCGTGGGAATTTAGGAAAATTATGTGTTAATCCAGGGTGTCAGCTACCTCCATACCAAATTTCATCAAAATTGGTCCAGCCGTTTGAGCGTGAAAGAGTAACAAACATCCATACATTCCCACATCTAATACAATATTATCATTAATAACTTATAGAAAACTAAAGATTACTTGTATATTTTACTACCTAAAAATAACAAAATATTAAAATGTTAAAAATCTTTGACGATGCGCCATTTATTTTTCAAAACGATCACACAATTACAGGGTTATTTGTAAAAAACCAATAACCTTGCAGGACTAGAATGCTTACATCATTAACAACAATTTTTGTTACAGAAAATAAATTTTCAAGTTTTCATTGCACTATTACTATTACAGAACGCGACTCAGATTTGATCTATACTTAAGTAGCAGTCGTCTTTGTCATTTTGATAGTGAAAGAAAGAGACAATTAATCAAAATTTTAGTCTCCTGTCATTATGGTCTAACACTTTAAAATCACTGTTACGCAAGCTAGTACACAAGGCAGCACATAAGAATATTCATGTTGACCTTGACGTCACTCTCACTGACCTAGCGTCGACTTTCGTAGTGCAAATAGGTAACTTGACGTACTGCTATCTGTATCTACCTAGCAGCACTGCCCGTGCTTTGTCAATAGTTTATTATTTCTTTAGATTAGAGCATTGAATTAAAATATTATTTTTTTGTATGAAAGTAAAATCTGTCAAATTATAAAAAAATCTTACAGCAAAAGTTGTCATTTATGATGTTAGTAAGCTAACCCTGCGAGGTTATTGGGGTTTTACAAATCCCCTGTATAGGCAAATGCGACTCCTGCGAAATTCTTTCTATTATAAAATTTAATTAATTATAACAAAGCACATAATTTTGAATTCGTTTTCTATAAAATTACTTTGAAAAATATTTTCTAAGTAATGTCATTTTGTGTGAAATGACAGTCGCCATTTTGAAATGTCAAATTCTTCTCAATTAGCAAAATATATGGGTGAATTTGAATTAGTAAGCAAAATTTTAGTTCCATGCTGGAGTGGGAGTTAAAGAAAAACATAGAATGTGCCTGATGCCTACTCTTCCCCGGCATACTTTAAAAATCAGTATAAGTGACGCGAGGGTTTTGGTGTATTTCATCGTATAACACTCTGAATTTATCTACACTAATATTATAAAGAGGAAAGAATTAATTGTTCGTTTGTTTGCATTGAATAGGCTCCGAAACTACTGGACCGATTTAAAAAGTTCTTTCACTGTTAATTTCCTACATTATCCTTGATGAACATAGGCTACATAATTTTCCAAATCCCAACGAGAACGAAGTCCCGGGCGGAAAGCTATTGGTAAATAAATAAAAATTCGTTTCTTGGAGATTTTTTTTCTGTTTAGTAGGCTGATATTTCGCAAACTATTTCAAAGTCACCGAAGGGTAGCTGCTCTAATATTTTTTTTATAACACTACATAGCTCCCCGCCCTCTTCCTCTGGCCCTAAACCCCCCCCTTCCCCTTGGCCTGGGTTTGTTCGTGTTAGGAGGGCTCTTAGGGCGAAGGGCCTCAATCCTCTCGGTACATCCGGTGGTTTCCCTGCCCTCAGTGAAGTATGCCGCGTACAGCTCTGCATTGAAGTTGGAGTTGGTGAGGTCGTGGCCTATGGTCACCCAGCCTGGGCGGATGGTTGAGTCACGGCCGAATAGGTGTAATCTGAAGAAAAAAATAATAATTGTTTAACGCGGCGTCGAAAGATATTCTGGGGTCGGGAGTTCGAGCCCCATTCGCGCTCAGTAGGGTAGAAAGAAAGAAATATTTTTTATTAAAGCAAGAACCTCATTTAACAAAAACTTATAGAATGGAATAGAATAGAAAAAATCTTTATTTTATAGGACATTCAGGATGCCACTTAAAACAAGTCAAGATTACATGAAATACATCTAAACTTAACTTATCTAAACTTAAGGCGGTTGCTGAGGTGTCATTTTCATACAACACGTTTCACCAATACACGCCGGACTGAAAGTATATCAGATTCTCCAAACTACTTTGAAAAATTGTTTAAAAAATCTAGTTTTCGGCAACCGAATAAAATTATTAATAAATCAAACCATTTTTAAATTATAAGTCTTCGAAATTATTGAAATTTTTGCCTAGCTTCTGTTTGTGTGCGTTACATTTACAGAAATTGACAGATACATAGATAGGAAATGTTTCCCGCCATACATAAACTGGCCGTTCTGAGACGTGATACTGTTTAACTTTGTTTCATAAAAAATAATGTAAAATGAGTTAAATATCGCGTTATTTTAATTAAATTTAAATTTAAGGTAACATATATATAACAAAAACTACTTAGAAACGCTTATACTTATTTATTTTAATTTTTTGCAAGGCTTTATCCGAAATGTATAGTTTTCAAACGCATTTTGATTAATGTCACAGATTATGAAATGTGTCAAGTTGTCATTGATTTGTTTGTTACGATTATAATTTTTGTAGATTTTGTATTTCCTCTAATTTGAGAATGGTACAAATGGTTGTTCATAAGAACGTCCGATTTCCATTAAATTGAAATAAGCAAATCACCTAACAGCTTACGCGTGACCGAGGCCGAATCCCAAGCTGTCTCGAACTATATTTTTCCTAAAACATGAACCAAAAAATGCGTCGTAAGTATTTGTAAGCCGTAGGTAGGTATAATAAGTGAAAATTCTATTAACAGTAATCTACAACAAGTTTTCATTTTATTGTAGCCGTAGAAAGGGTCCCGTTCTGTTTTCCTACTAAACTGAAAAGCTTTTCCCAGGGATAAGGTCAAAATGTGAAAACAATAGTTTGCCTCTCCATTCAACTCGAGTTATCAGCTGATTTACCTACTTAGTAGGTATGAAAATTTAAGAAGTCGAATTTATTTTGAGAATTTCAAATAGGTTCTTTGAGGAAAGTTTTCAGTTTTAAAGAAAATTAGCCTCTAGACGCTAAAGGTTCGTTTACTTATCAAAGTCGCCTTATAAAAAGAAACGCCTTATAAAGAGAAACAAGCCCCCCGCTTTTGAGTGTTTTTAATATGCTCATTATTTTAAAAATTTCATTTTTGCAATCAATGAGCATTTGACAGGCTCATTCATTGCCTTTTTCTAGAGTAAGTACCTAAGTAAGAAATAATTTAATATTTTAATTACAGATACAGGGTCAACTCAGAACATCGGGAAGGGGGCATTGGGACAAGACTAATTTTTATAAAACATGCATGCTGCCAAAAGAATGCCTTCCAAGATCCACCGTTTTATAAAGGGCCCAACAAGTACAAAACGAGAAAAAATTAATATCAGCCCATCATAGTTTTGGAAAATAAAATGTTGATTTAAAAAACTTCTAAACGAGTCTCTCATTTTTTTTACAACCTGGTATGATTAGTTATTAATTCAATCCCTAGAAAAACCAGCCAAGTTTGCCACACACTTGACTTCACCTACACGATAAGAAGAAGAATTCAAATCCCTAATTCCCGACTAATATTACAAATGCGGAAGCAACTCTGTGTGTCTGTCTGTCTCTCAGTTAAGTATGCTTTCACGCCTAAACTACTAAACCGATTACAGAGATAGATTAGACCTTGGGAAAGGACATAAGCTACGATTTATACCATAGCTGGGCAACCTGAAGACCATGCGCGCGGAGCCGTGGGCGGAAAGCTAGTTATTTATAATTTAATACAATATATCCTCAAGTGTTCAGGCTCATTATGACATTTTTCTTAAAATGTCCTTTCTCAAAATGTTCTTTTCGCGTAATATCCTTTTCGAAGAAGGACATTTTCAAAAAGTGGTCAGGCTAATTATGTCTTTTTCTCAAAACGTTTTTTCGCAAAATGTCCTTTTCAAAAAAAACTTATGTACAAGCTTTGGCTTACTAGGTTATTTTAATTTTTGATTGTTTTTTCAATTTGGAATCCATGATATTTTTATTAATATGTTTTTTATAGACATACACTGTAGAGCTTATACAAAGTATAAGTGTAATATATGATCACAGATATGGGTATATTAAATAATATCTGTACATAACTGTTTAGTAAGCAAGTATCCGCAATTGTATTTCTCAGTAAGTGAACTATGCAATTTCTTTTGAGAAATAAATTTCTTAAACCATAGATCATGATCGGCTCCAAATAACCATTTTTCCCGGAAACTTAAAGAAGGTATTGTTATCTACTTTAGCGCTACGCAATGTACAGAATGCGATATAGGTTTTTGGATGTTTATGATTTACGCTATTATTATATTTTTTTAATATAAAATAGACTATAATTCAATAAATAATTTAATTTTAAAACAGGAAACCTTTAAAATAAGCATTTCAAAAGGAACGGAACGAGGCAAAAACTTGGGTCATTGACTTGGGTCGTGGGTAATTTTTATGTGAAACGCTGGCAAGTTTTATGCCTTCCTGAAATCACACTGACTGAGACCTGCTTTAGCATTAAATATGTCTTCCAAAACGATTCATGAAAATGTATGGGACGGCTTCGCACAAACTGAAATCCTGATTCAAGCTGTCATTCTTAACAATTTTATAGCGGAATTTTCCACGCGTTTCTCGTGGTTACACTGATTGTGACACCAGATTTCACTCGTTCCTTGTGGCAACACTGGTTTTTACACAAAGATAACTTTTCCCATAGGTAACACCACACTAGACATCGCATCGATTATCGATAAAACACAGCAGAATGTTTTTTAAATGATTTTATTTAGCTTGCCTTGTTATCTAGTAATTGAAATTTGACCCCTTCCTTTTGACTGATTGATCTAAAAATTTGTAGGTACGCACTTTTAGTTTGGATGATTATATAGTTTAATACATTCGGTATCATTGTAAACCAATATGGCTGCCAACAATTTTTTTTTGATTAATTCCATAGATTGATGAGGAGAGTGGTGTAATGACAGGTACCTAGCACATACCGAATTATTTTTTAGCTTTGAATACACTGTCTACATCATTTTAATATTTATTTTCACCAAAATCGTTTAACTTAACAAAATTTTTCACTCATTTTTTTCGTAATGATAAGCTAAATATTCAAAGTCAAACTATTATGTAACTCCGTTTCCAGTAGTGAACTACTAGCAAAAAATTTCAAGAGGATTACGACATTAAGATCCGTGTTGTTAAGTTCTTCCGTTCTGATATTTGGCTGGTGCTGATATTTGCTATTATTTTTTTTGGAATAATAAACCTTTGCGAAAAATATAATCTGTTGTAACATTAATTATTAAAGAAAACAAACTTCATTGTGATTTAAAAAACAAATTTTCAAATTATTTCTGTGAAGAAAATCAATTTAAGGAGCTCGTTGTTCTATAAAACGAAATAACAGAGAAATAGTGTAATCCTTCCTTCCTCGTGTAGATGTTCGAAAGATACAAATGAAATATCAAAACGGTGTCTGTACGTAACAATGTGTACCTATTAAAAATACCCTTTTTCAGAAAAAAAAGTTCTGAAGAATGTCCTAAGTCAACTGACACAATTTTTAAGTTCCTGGGCTAAATTAATTTTAATACTTTAAATTTAAGCGCACTGTCATGTTTACTAATGTCAAGTATATGAATCTATGACATTAATGGATGACTAACCGCGCAACTGATTCCTAGATTTGCGACCATCTTACTTTTGAATTTAATTTTGGATTTCTTTTTATTGGGTTATTTTGAAACACTTGCCGACGTAACGTAGTATGTCGTTTTGATTGGTGTTCCACCAAATATGGTGGACAGGCTGTATGTTGTCTTTTTATTCTGATAAAAAATATTTACTCTTATTTATTCTGAAAAAAGTAACTACATTTCTTTGCAATTTTTTTTGACCTGACTAATAAAGTAAATTCACAAATTAAGAATTATTTGAAACTGTTATGATGTTTATTGTAGAGACGATATAACACGATGTATATCCATTGGCTGTAAAATTTCTGCCCTTAATTTCATCAAGTGCATTTTATGGGACTTTAACGAACTTATAGACTTCAAATTTAAGAGGGTTATTAGTCGACAATTGTTAAAATACCCTGACTCATTCAAACCGAAAAATAGATACTCTAATTCGCTACCAGTTCAGATAATACCGTTATGAAATAGCATAGTCAGAAAAGCACAACTTTGAATATTTTACTTATTAATACGAAACCACATTCTAATGTGTTACATCGATACTCGATAGTCGATCTCTTCTGCGTTGATACTAACGGGTAAAGGGTCTTCGACGTGGTTACACTCGTGTAACAGCCAGGATAACAAAAATAACGAGTGAAATCTGATGTAACAATCAATATAACGTGAAATGAGTGGAAAATTCCACTGAAAAGTTCAGCATGATAGTCGAATCAGGGTTTCAATTTTTGCAAAGCCATCCCTTAACACGAAACGTTTTGAAAGAAATATTTTATGCTTAAGCTGGTCGCAGTTGGTATGCTTTCAGGGAGGCATAAACTTGACAGTATTTTCTTTTACAAACATTATGTCCGTCATTTTGAATTGTAATTTACCTATAGCAACATTTATGACACACAAGTTTAGTCTAGTGGTAGTGGCACTGCCTCTTGATCGACGGGTCCTGGGTTTGATTCCCAGTCGGGGCAAATATTTGTGTGAAAAGCAAATGGTTGTTTTCGGGTCATGGGTATTTGTTTTTGTCTTTATGTGTGTTCCGTGGGACCCACGACACAAGTGAAAACCTTAATGTGGGCCTTTGAGTGTGTAACGTTTATTATTATTATTATGTAAAAACGTATATCCGTCAATCTGGGTTTTCAAAGTGGATGTCCCATATCAATATTTAAAATAAAAAAACTTGAAAAAATAGAGCGCGACCTTTGTCCTCGCTTTATAGGTAGCTTGACTTAGCCTGTGGCCTCACCTCCCCGTGAGACGTAATATCCGTTAGACCCCGCCTAGACGTAATTCAGTTCAAAATAATATGTGAGTCATTTTTAACAAAAAGACATTTTACGAATATAACATTTTGCGAAATGTACAATATGAGTTTGGACTTTTTAAATTTTCAACACCATGACGCAATCCAGATTTCCTACCTAGATATATATATATAGGTGCCTACTAACAATCCGCTTCGGCTTCGAAAAGGTATTGCAAAGTGAAGCACAAGTCAACTTTTAGAATGGGGTAGGTACCTAACCTTAAATACTGCTTTTAAATATGATTGCATTTATTTTTGAGTGTTTTGAAGCACAAAAACGGTCACCCATCACGCTTTAATTCTTCAGAAGGTTGCCTAACCTCATTGACCGCATTCAGATTGTCAATGAACTGAATTTTGTGTGCTCAAGAATCGAAAAGCGGCTTTTGAGAACTGAGCGTAAAAACACGCTGAAAATGATAGTGATAAGTGACCAATATGCTAGAGAAGTTACGAACTCAAAATTTTGATTTGTATTTAGATTCCTAATAATCTGACAGATAAAACGCCTCCTACCAGTAAATTGACAGATAAATACGCGAG
The DNA here is from genome assembly GCA_949987775.1 of Aproaerema taeniolella. Taxonomy (NCBI): domain Eukaryota; kingdom Metazoa; phylum Arthropoda; class Insecta; order Lepidoptera; family Gelechiidae; genus Aproaerema; species Aproaerema taeniolella. The sequence goes on along the minus strand of OX465257.1, from coordinate 18,133,057 downwards.
AATTTATGAATGAAACTCTCAATTCGAACGTCTATGTGTGCGTAATAAACTTTTATTGCACGTTTTCGCAATACATGGGAAAATAAAACATTAAAATAAACTGAATCCTTACTATAACAGTCAAAGATAGATACAGGCTTTCGGCAATTTCAAAACATTATGCAAAACTAGTCTTAATTATGAAATAATCGACAAAATCATGACGAAATTACCAATTCTAAAAACAGCGCCATCTAGTGGGACTTTTTCAATTTTGGTTTCACAGCAACCGCCTTAAATACACATATCTACTACTTAGTCGGTCCATAAGTACTGTCACAAGCTTTAAATTTCAAATTTAGAACGGGAAAAAAAAAACTGAAACACATATTCGAAATTTTAATATTTGACGATATTAAAAGCACTGAATTTCTGGAATTTTCTTTATTTTCCAACATGGAGTGGACGCGAAAAGACGATAAAGTCGCAGTAATCGCGTTGCACCGCTGCAGTTACGCGCCAAAGGTGATTTTCAAACTGCTTCAAAATTTGAAAATAACGTTGAGGTTCGTTTATCATACCATAAAACGATTCAGTGAGGATTGCAGTATAGATGATAGAAAGAAAAGCGGTCGTCCTCGTACAGTTCGGACCCTAGCGGTCATCAAAGCTGTGAAGGCGCGAATTGAGAGAAATCCCGTCCGGAAGCAAAAGCTGATGACCCTGCAGATGGGAATAAGTAAGATCACAGTCAAAAGGTTATTAAATGAAGACCTTGGACTACGCACCTATCGAAAAAGAACAGCACATCTCCTTAATGCACGTCTGAAGAAGATCAGGCTAGACAGATCGCGAATGTTGTTTAAGCGGTACGCGGGAAAAAAGTACAGAGAAATCCTCTTTTCGGATGAAAAAATTTTCAATATCGAGGAAAGCTTCAATAAGCAAAATGATAAGGTGTATGCGCACAGCAGTGAGGAAGCGAGCTGGCCTATTCCACGAGTTCAGCGAGGTCATCATCCTTCTTCAATCATGGTTTGGCTGGGAGTCTCGTATTCGGGCCTCACAGAGATGTTTTTTTGCGAAAAAAGTATGAAAACCAGTGCTAATGTTTATTAAAACACTGTCCTGACAAACGTTGTGGAACCTCTCTCACGCACAATGTTTCAAATCTGGCATTGGGTATTCCAGCAGGACTCTGCGCCAGCACATAAAGCAAAGAGCACACAAGACTGGCTCGCGGCGCGCGGAATCGATTTCATCAGGCACGAGGAGTGGCCGTCTGCTAGTCCTGATTTAAATCCATTGGATTATAAAATATGGCAGCACTTAGAGGCGAAGGTCTGCTCTAAAACTCATCCCAATCTGGAGTCTCTGAAGGCATCCCTTCTTAAGGCAGTGGCAGAGATAGACATGGAAGTGGTGCGTGCCGCTGTTGACGACTGGCCACGCAGGTTAAAGGCGGTTATAAAAAATAAGGGCGGTCATTTTGAATAAATAAAATGTTATTTAAAACAGTATTTTCTAGGCTTTCATTTGGTGTATAAAATATACTGATAGATAAGAAGTTAAACTATTTATTACAATAAATGTATGTAACAATACTTATGACCCGACTAAGTATATAAAAATAAGTCTGGTTTTCCTTCCTGACGCTATAACTCCAGATCGCACGAACCGATTTCCACGGTTTTGCATTCGTTGGAAAGGTCTCGGGCTCCGTGAGGCTTATAGGATACTTTTTATTTTTTTAAAAAAAAGGACGCGGGCGGAGCCTAGGGCGGAAAGCTAGTATAATATAAAAAAGGGTTAGGTAGATGACTATTATTAATTATTATTTAAATTGAAGCCTCATAAATAGTCTGGTATAATTAGGTTTTTAATACCTTTAAAATAAGGAAGTTTGGACGTTCATAACTCTCAATTAGAGAGAGAGGGAAATACAAAACGGTGACGTCACAATTGAGTGCCGCCATATAAATTTCATACAAAATTTCGGTTTGTAAGAAAGAGATGGACAAACTCAAAACATTTATGTATAAATGTGTGCGTGTGTGGAGACAAAGATTTAGCTAAACAGTGATTTTCAACTGGATTATTAATTGATTTTTGTAGCAGGTCTTCGATGTTAGAAATATTTCAATGTCACAAAGTTGTATGCTTCACATATGTGATTGACAGGGTTATTCGGAGCATAATTAGTTCAATAGGATTATTTTTTTAAATTATAAGATGGATTAACTCTTCACCTCAATCTTGACCATAAGGTCAAAGATGAGGTCGACGATGGAGCGGGTTAACCCAGAAAATGCCTATAAAGGCACTGGTATTCCCATGCACCGACGGAGCACAGCAAGCTGTTTGGCGTCGGACTTCGGTAAGAGGGTGGTCGCGAACCAGACGGCCCTTTACAGAGCCTACCACACCACATGAAACCATAGAACGACACCTCAGATTCAGAAAAAAATGAAGTGTCGTTGCCTGGGATGGATTACTAGGAGGCAGGTCTCATTTGTGATTCCTTAGTCGCCTCTTACGACACCCACGGAAAGAGATGGGGTGGTGTTATTCTCAACCGATCACCACACGTTTAAATTTTGTGGATAATAATTTGCGAGATGTGTGTTTAGTACAACGCAAGGGGGCATTAAATTTAATTTTTTGCCGTGTGTGTCGTAAGAGGCGACTAAGGAAACACAAATGAGACCTGCCTCCTAGTAATCCATCCCAGGCAACGACACTTCATTTTTTTCTGAATCTGAGGTGTCGTCCTATGGTCTCATGCGGTGTGGTAGGCTCTGTGAAGGGCCGTCTGGTTGGCGACCACCCTCCTACCGAGTCCGACGCCAAACGTTGGTACCAGTGTACCAGTGCCTTTTAGGCATTTTCTGAGTTAACTCGCTCCATCGTCGACCTCATCTATGACCTTGGTCAAGATTGAGGTCAAGAATTAACCCATCACATAATAATAATAAAAAAATGGATTACCTTCTCCTGCCGAGGCAGAAGTGCTCCATGATGTGGAATATCTCGATGGGTTTCTCCGTGCTGCCGAACTCAGGGTCCTCGGATATGATGAGGTCGATGTCCACGTTCGCGTGGATGAAGTCGCCGTCTACTGACCTACGGACTGTGCCTTTGATACCTGGAAAAAACGGTGAACATACATAAAAAACATACGAAGGATTCCGTACCATCTTTCTTATACAGGGTGATAATTCTTGAACCAGTATCACTTACAGAAATTTTTTATTTGTTTTTTTTTCGGTGGGATTTTTTTTCCTAAACGTAGACACCACTCGGGAGCACCCCCCTCGCGCTACCCGCACCCCTCGCGTGCCTGGTGTAGGAGTAATGTCTACGTTTAGGCAAAAAATGAACTATTCCCATTGAAAAATATTAAATAATTTTTTTTTTCATAAATGTGTTTTTTGAGTGATACTGGTTCAGGGTTTTGAATACAGCTAGGAGGTTTTTTTATCACCGTGTATATAAAATTGGAGGTCCTGATTCACTGACTCATCATCGCCCAGCAAACCCTTAGACCTAGAAAGCAGAAATTTTGCAAAAAGTTGTCTTTTATGACGTAGACAAGCACTAAGATAGGATTTTAAGGAATTCAACCCCTAAGGGGGTGAAATGGCAGTTCAAAGTTTATATGGAGAAAACAATTTTTCTGGACATTTTGACTCGAAACTTCGTCAAGATATACCTTGAAGCAAACAAAAGGACACGAGTTTCACGATTTTTCTAAAATCATCCCCTAAAAGATCAAGAATGAAACAAGTGACTTAAATGAGGGAAAAAGCTAGTTTTCAATAAAAACTACCAAAAAAATCACGTTTGTTGTATGGGAGCTCCTTCAAATATTTATTTTATTGTTTTTTAGTATTTGTTTTTATAATGGCATCATCCGTGAAAATTTCCACTGTCTAACTTTCACGATTCATGAGATACAGCCTGGTGTCACACGGACGGACGGACAGTGGAGTATTAGTAATAGGGTCCCGTTTTTACCCATTCCGTACGGAACTCTAAAAAGACATACAGTCGAACATAGAACCTCCTCCTTTTTCAAGTCGGTTACATACTTCATCGCCTCGGTCATGGCCCATGGCATAGTTTTTAAGTTATTTATGATAATTTTCCACGTCAAAAACGTAAGAGTCACCGACTTCAATCCCAAAAAGACAATTTTTTCGAGAGTTTCCCTCAATTTCTTCAGGATTCCACCATCAGATCCTGGTTTCCTTACCATGGGACCACCCTTGGGATACTCCCTTTCCAACAAAAAAAGAATAATCAAAATCGGTTCATAAACGACGAAGTTATCCGCGGACATACATAAAAAAATATATATATACGGTCGAATAAAAAATAGGCGAAAATGTATCTCCCGTATCTCCGAAACCACTGGGCCTAAAATTCTTTACCATAAGGAAACCTATAAGAACCTACCTATAAGAAGTTTATGGTATTTATCTACTTGACATGCGAGTTACTATTTACTAGCTTTCGGCCCGTCCGGGACTGCGTTCCAATTTGGGAAAATTATGTAGCCTATGTGTTAGTCCAGGGTGTCAGCTACCTCTATACCAAATTGTATGAAAATTGGTCCAGCTGTTTGAGCGTGAAAGAGTAACAAACATCCATACAGCCTCACAAATTTCACATTTATAATATTACAATTTTTATATTTCTTGGACGTTTCTATTTTGTTTTATTCTTTAACTAGCTTTACGTCCGGGACTTCGTCCCCGTGGGAATTTCGGAAAATTATGTAGCCTATGTGTTAATCCAGGGTAACAGCTACCTCCATACCAAATTTGATCAAAATCAGTCCAGCCGATCTTGAGTTATAAGTGTTGTAACAAACACGACTTTCTTTTATATATATAGATATGTAATTTAATTGTAACACAGACGTATTCTTCAATTCCGAGCGCTTTCTAATGCCTATTTTCTAAGAGCCATCAACTCGAAAGAAGAAGATATAGAAACCGCACCCACCCGCAACCGTCTCACACGCTGTGTGGTGATCGGTTAAGAATAAAACCATCCCATCTCTTTCCGTGGGTGTCGTAAGAGGCGACTAAGGTAAGGAAACACAAATGAGACCTGCCTCCTAGTAATCCATCCCAGGCAACGACACCTCATTTTTTTTTAAATCTGAGGTGTCGTCCTATGGTCTCATGTGGTGTGGTAGGCTCTGTAAAGGGCCGTCTAGTTCGCGACCACCCTCCTACCGAAGTCCGACGCCAAACAGTTTGCTGTGTTCCGTCGGTGCATGGCAGTACCAGTGCCTTAACAGGCATTTTCTGGGTTAACTCGCCCCATCGTCGAACTCATCTATGACTTTGGTCAAGATTGGGGTCAAGAGTTAACCCATCACATAATAATAATAAAAAAGTCTAATATTAATTTAATTTTCCTTTCTTCACATAGAAACGAAGCAACGGTTAATAAAAAGAAGCCATACCCATAAGACAATGTTCCTTGGTCCTCTGGAAGACAGCGTTATGCTCCAAGTTCTTGGAGTGCCCCGGGTTCTTGATGTTGGTCTTGATCCAGCAGATATCCTCGCAGCGTCGGAAGCCCCACTTCTTCAGGCACTCGCGGCCCATGTCCAGACCTGGAAGTTGGTGATAATTCAATCTTCTTCTTCTTATCGTGTAGGTATAGTCAAGTTTGTGGCGAACTTGGCTAACCCTGGTGTCAGAGTTTTCGAACCGCACAATGGCCTCTGACTTGGGTTTAACGACTGTAGTCAATCGACAACAGCCGGGACCGACAGCTTAATGTGCCCTCCGAAGCATGGAAAAGCTCGTGATAAATTGCCACTTTGGTCACCCATCAGGTTCCTTGCCTCTGTGTACGTTGCTTAACCTCACTGATCGGTTGTTCATTTAATGTTATTATATGAAGATTTAATTTAATCTTACTAATATAATAATACTAGCTTTCCGCCTGAGACTTGGTTCCCGAGGGAATTTGGGAAAATTATGTAGCCTAAGTATGTCACCCGCTTTTTATTGGTGAAAAAATTGAAAGAATACCTCCATACCAAATTTTATCAAAATTGGTCGAGCCGTTTGAGCGTGAAAGAGTAACAAACATCCATACATACATCCATAAAAACTTTCGCGTTTATAATATGTAAGGATCACTACTTATTATAAAACAAAGTCTCTTCTGCGTCTGTCCGTCTGAACGCGATAAATTCGAAAACTACTAAACAGATTTTCATACGGTTTTCACAAATGGACGGAGTGATTCAAGAGGAAGGTTCACTTCCAAAATTCCCATGGGAAATAAGTCTTGGGCGGGAAACGAGTGATTTTAAAGTAGAACACTGAGCCTACCGAGTGATCTAAAGGCACGAGATCAAAAAAACTTGCTCTCGTGTTTAAAACATAAATTTTCACCTCTACAGCGAGAAAAGATAGCTGTGTGTTTTGTTCTTTTTTACTTTTTTAAAAGTGGCCAGGATTATAGTTTGCGTTCAGAAATTGCACTTCGTAACAAATATTTTTTTAGAAAACTACATTGTTTATTAGAATTTATATTAAATAACCTTTTATTTCCTTAAACGATCAACATTTAATACATTTTTGTAATTTTGATTTCAATAAATAATATAAAATTTCGTGATTTGATAGTCCTAAATTAGTTTCAGAACAAATCATCGCGCCAAGTCATTTTAAAGTTAATGTTCCAAATTCAAATCACTTTTTCTCTCGCTCAAAAAGTGTAGTGAGCAAACAACGATTTTGCTCTCTGATTTTGACAAGCAGCTCTCTTTTCAAGCTGGAGAGGCGAAAAATTTAATTTTTACCATTGTCCCTCGAAAAAGGGTCCGTTATTCTTCAAAAACAGTGAATAAAACGCTGTTTATTTCACTGAGTGAATAAAACATTTTGAATTTGGAACATGCGCGAATATACGGATTTAAGTAAGAAAACAAAAGAAAATGTGCAAGGAGGTTGCATACTCTCGCTATAAAAACGTACTAAAACTTGGCTGTATGTAATAACTGGCTGTATGGAATATGGCTCGGTTAAAAAATTTAAATTTAGGATAAGGAATTCAGCTAATTTTCTGTGCAATTTTCATGCAATTTAAAGTTTCTGTTAAAAGTTTTTGTCTCAAAATCATAAAATGGTTCGACATCCAGTGATGAAAGTGAACCTCTCGTTCCAGAGTCATTTCGCGTTAAAGCAGCAGCTATTGTTTATAATTTACTGTCACAGAGTAATTATTTTCTTTTTCTCGTAGTATTTTCTTTTTCTAGATTTTAGTAAGAAAACAAAAGAAAATGTGCAAGGAGGTTGCATACGCTCGCTATAAAAACGTACTAAAACTTGGCTGTATGGAATATGGCTCTGTTAAAAAATTTAAATTTAGGATAAGGAATTCAGCTAATTTTCTGTGCAATTTTCATGCAATTAAAAGTTTCTGTTAAAAGTTTTTGTCTCAAAATCATAAAATGAGTTCGACATCCAGTGATGAAAGTGAACCTCTCGTTCCAGCAGTTGTTGATAATTTACTGTCACAGAGTAATTATTTTCTTTTTCTCGTAGTCAATGGTAAAAAGAAGAATACGTAACACGTGAAAAAAAATTTTTTTTCGCTTATTGGGTAATCTACTATTACAAATAGCTCATCATAAAAATGTTCTAGCCTGGAATCAAATCCTTTTGGCTGACTGAACTCTTTGACGCCTCTGCGTACGTTGTGGTTGCCACAATAGAACTGCAAATACCTTCCGAGCTGCCGCACCAGAGGAAGATAAATGACCTGGCCTGCGCCAGCACTTGCAGGTCTAAGGCCAGCACGTCCTGCCAGCGCCAGCCGGCCCCGAGCGGGGGCTCCACTAGGATCACGTCGAACTTGTTGCCCATCTGTTTAAGGTCGAATGTCTGGAACGAAGGTACCAATAATTGTAGAGCCCTGACAGGGAGCATAATATGTATAAAACCCACAAAGATGGGAGGACGACCAAAGCGTGGTACCCTCGGGATGGAAAAAGAAGGCGAGGAAGACAAAGGAAAAGATGAGAAAATGAAATAAAAGTAGCTGCAGGACTGAGCAACATGGAGTAGAAAAGCCCAGGACAAGAAAATTTGGAGAATGCTAGGGGAGGTCTTTGGCAAAGGGCAAACAGACTAAAGATAGGTATAATAAAACTAAATTCTTAATAACGTAAATTATTCTGAATCATCATATCAGCCTATTGCAGTCCACTGCTGAACATAGGCCTCCCCCAAGGTGCGCCACTTTGCACGATCCTCCGCTGTTTTCATCCAGCCACTACCCGCTATCTTCTTTAGGTCATCTGACCATCTGGCTGGGGGGCGTCCTACACTACGTTTGCCAAGACGTGGTCTCCATTCGAGAACCTGTCTACTCCAACGCTCGTCGGTTCTGCGACAGACATGGCCAGCCCACTGCCACTTCAGCTTGCTACACTTTTGGATAATATCCATCACTCCGGTTTTCTGTCGGATGACCTCGTTTCGGATTCTATCCCTTAGCGAGATCCCGAGCATGGAGCGCTCCATTGCTCGCTGAGCGACGTGCAATCGGTGGGCCAACCTCACTGTCATGTTCCACGTTTCGGCTCCGTAGGTCATGACTGGTAGGACGCATTGATTAAAGACCTTGGTCTTTAGACACTGCGGGAGTGGCGACGAAAAGATATGACGCAGCTTCCCAAATGCTGCCCAGCCAAGCTGCACTCTTCTGGTGATTTCCCGCTCGAAGTTGTCTCTACCTAACTGCAACGCTTGCCCGAGGTATATGTATTCCTGAACAACATCGAGCGTAACACCGTCAACAGAGATCGGCCTGGACACGACATTATCATTGAACATGACCTTGGTCTTGTCCAAATATGTATATGTATTCTGAATAAAGGCTAATTTTTATTTATTAACAGGGTTGGTGTAAAAGACCTTGTAAAACCCACGAAGATAGGAGAATGCCTAACAGCTGGACCAAACGGGAAGTCACTTAGGATGGAGAGCAGTGGAAATTACTGTCGCAAAGCACACTGTGTTAAGGGATGTTTTATAAATCCAATGTATCTAAAAAATATGTAAATGCTTTACTATCATTATTATTATAAACTGATTTCAAAAAAGGAGGTTTTATGTTCAACTGTATGCATCTTTTTTTGTGTATGTTTACTGATTTCTTTGCCATTCGTGAACCATTTTCAAAATTTTTGACATTGGAAATGTCTTTTGGGAGGTGTCGGTATAGGGCCTCATTTCACGGAAAAGTGTGATCTGCGTATAGCTCCGTTGATAATATAGCTAGCATAGTGTATGGGGCGTATTTAAAAGGGCTACATTATACAAAAAAGAATTTTGAAAAATGACAAAAATCAAAAAAGTTATGACGAAAAAAACGATTTTTTTTGACATAGATTGCGAACATTTTAAGGCCAATAAAAATGAAAATCGGTCGACTAGTTTTTCCACAACGCTTACATAAAGGTGGTCGACTTTGCGTGAGTGTATATTACTATGATTTCTGTAATCCTTTCGCGTTTGTATTTCGAATATGATTGTAATCTTCTGTGTTTTGTATTTCTAAAATTTTGCGCTATGTATTCTGAATATTATTGTAAACTTTCGTGTTCTATAATAAAATTGGGAAAAAAATAAATAAATGAAAGATGAAAAAATTAGTTTCGTTTTATTTAAAATATGAAATTCATTTCCAATGTACTCTGAAATCATGTATGGCATGAAATCTGTGAATTTTTTTTTGGTTTGAAAGAGTATACTCCAAAGGTGGTCCCATTGTCATCAAGTCAGGATCTGATGATCGAATCCCAGGGAAACCGAGGGCAACCCTCGAACTTAATAGGCACATAATATATTGTTTCTCTTGTATTTTCGATTATTTAAACTAAAATGGCAAAAAAAATTAAACTCTCTTCTAAAAAGCGAACATCATACTCCACGACAGATGAAAACGCGGAAAATGGCTATTACACTACCAATTAGAAGGCACGAATTATGTTTACTATTATAGTACAGGCCAGCGTATCAGGTTACTCCATTTTCATGGCAAAACCGCTTTATCACAACAGTACAGAGTGCACGCGTGTGTTAACCTGAGTTGCGGCCGTCCGTACAATCAACTATCAACTGTATTACAATATTCATATAATTTGGTAGGAAAAACTTCATAATGTAGGTTATACCGCAGAACATTGGCACAAAACAATGTTCTGTTACAAATTAACGTTTAGGATTGGCACAAAACAATGTTCTGCTGGGTATTTAACCCTTTTAGCGCCAAGAATTTTCGTCAAAAACGCCCACCACACGCCACGACATAAAAAAATAATAATGTCGTGGCGTATGGCAAACGCTTGGTGAACGATATTAAAGTAAAAAAAAAAAAAAAAAAAATTGTCTGATATATCAGACTTTGGCGGCGAGGGCACGAGACTTAAACGTCTGATATATCAGACTTTGGCGGTGATAAGGTTAAGATTACCTTTAAATCACATTTCAAGTACATCGGTGGTGTAGCAGTTTCCGCAATCAAATCATCTTTCAGTTTGATGAGCTCTCTGAGTTTGGGGTACTCTTCGAAGCGGTCGGCCAGACCCACGTCTCGGATGAAGTTCTGCGGTCTTTGTCCAGTGTCTACAAAGTGCTGGCAGTAGTCATTGTGGGGGTTAGAAGACTGGGTGCCCTGGAATTTAGAGTTTTTTTTAAAATTTAAGATAAATATAACAATTTTTTTAAAGTTGATATTATAATAATAATAACGAATCATATTTTATTTCAGCCTTTGCTCATATTACACTATCAGATGCATCAAATACACACAAAATTATTTAAAAATTATTATGATTTTAAAATTTGAAAAACAAATGTCAAAAATTAATGCAGAAAAAGAAAGAGAAAGATATAAAAAATATATAAAACTTTGGCTTTAAGTTGAACAAACGAATGTGGTTTTATTTTAAATAAATTTAACATTAAATCGTGGATTCAATTAGTAAATAGTGTGTTAATGGATGATGGGCATTTTGGTATTGGTATTAGTATGGAACCTGGTACCGGCACCAATTGAAATAAATGATACATCGTTAAAAAGGTAATTTTCTGTAGAATAAGAATAACCCAAGTGCTGGTCTTGATTCATTGTCCAATTAGAGTAATATAATAAATAAATATAATATGCCAAAATGAAGAATAATGTCGCAGAAAAAATGAATAAATGATGAAAAATAAATAACTTTCAAGGCAGGATTACTCTAATTGGACAATGAATCAGGACGGGTCAGGACCCGAAGCTATTCTTATTCTACAGAAAATTACCTTTTTACCTGACTGCGCGACGCAAAGGAGGGTAACGTGTTTATCAGCCTATGTATGTATGTATGTAGGTTTGTACCTTTGTGGCACTATTTAGACCAAACGCGTGGGCCGATTTTGATAAATAATACCTACGTCGTTAGATTCGTCATAACGGCGCGAGTGTCATAGAAAGTATAAAAATGTGGAAAAATCAAAATGTCCGATTTTGGACGCCATAATGTGAAAACGAAAAAAATTAAAATCGACAAAGTATGTCAAGTATTGTTGAATAGGTATTTAAAAATCATTTATAGGTTTCTCACCATAATGTGAAAACGAAAAAAATGAAAATCGACAAACGATGTAAGTGGGGTATTGTTGAATAGGTATTTAATAGTAGATTAAGCAACAAGGGGATAAAACAGTGTATTATGTCACGGGCAGCATATTGAATCCTGAGCGAAATGAAATTATGTTAAGAATCCTGAATGAAGCAAAGGATTCAAGTTTGCCCAAGACTAAGACACTTTTATCTCCGAGGAGCTTACTCTACTTTATACACCTACTGTGAGGTTAAATAAAAAATAAATCATAAATTCATCCCATCAATAATGTTTTGAGCCTCCGTTTCTTTGTCAGAGTCGCTGGAATTACCTTCATACTGGACTTTTTTTTAGATTTATTAAAAAAGCTTACCAAACAATTTAGTAATTCGCGGTAAAAATCACAGATCCAAAATCACCGACGACGTTTTCTTATAATATTTAGTTCCGTAGGCAAAGGAAAGTCAATAGCTAAGACATACAGCCAAGTTTTTATTATAATTATTTTTAATAAAAGTAAAATCTCTTTGATGTGTCAAATTTTATAGTTAAAATCTCCTTGGACCAAGGAAGTTAAGCCTTCAATAGCTTTGTTTTTTTTTCGAAATTATTTTTGATAGAAGTTTTTGTTGAAATTTTGGCGTTCCATATTTAAATGTTATTAATGCCCAAGGGAAGTTCCATACAATTTTATTTCCCTTTAGCTTTAATGGCTTACTTTTAAATATAGAATACTTGAAGTATAATACGTGCTCCAGATGAAGGTGGTGTATAAAAATCATTTATAGGTTTCTCATATCGTTTTTCAATCAGAATTAACGTTTAGGATCTATAACAATTTAAAGTTGGTTAGTAACGATTTTCACTTAAATATAGGCTTTTAATGCGGGAATTGTTCAATTTTTATGCAAGTGAGATGTATTATATACAACTAAAGAGAAAATAGATAAACAAATATAAATATCCGAATCTCACTTAAAAGTGTAAAATAAGATAAATTAATTTAAAAAAAAAAACGACTGCTAAGTAAAAACTGAAAAGAAAAAAACAAGTAAGTCCAGTAGACCCAGTAGTCGAGACTTTTGTTATTGAATAACAATGATTTTAACATTTGGGAATTTTAGGAAGCCGGATTTTTGATGGGTCCCGACTGTTAAAATCTTTATGTTATTCAATATCAAAAGTCTCGATTACTGAAGTTACTTGTTTTTTTCTTTTTAGTTTTTATCACACAGTCAGGTTATTTAAATTTTTAAATTAATTTAATTAATCAAATAAAGTTTATTATTAGTATATTGATCAATGTAATTATATTAATAAATAGTGACTCTATAGTAATAATAAAATTATTTTGTGGAAAGTGTACCGAATTCTTAACTATAACTTAAAGTTAAATAGTGTACGTACCCTGCTAGGGCGCTGCAAACAGGAGGACTCTACATTTGGCTAATGTTTAAATACTTTAAAAATCAGCTAGCAAAAGTTAAGGATGTCAATCACGAAACTGAACAACATACAAGACTGAACAACATACCCAAAGAAACATATGTTGAAATATGAATTAAAATGTTCACCTCTTCATACAAAGTGATCAGCTGATTTGCCTTTATATGGGAAGTCTCTTTATTTATTTTATTTTAACAAATTGGGAAAATACAGCAATTAATAGATTAAAGATATTCATATTCAAACGGCTGGACCAGTTTTGATAAAATTTGGTATGGAGGTAGCTGACACCCTGGATTAACACAGAGGCTAGATAATTTTCCCAAATTCCCATGGAAATGAAGTCCCAGTTGGAAAGCTAGTAATAAACTAAAAACTAAAAATAGAGAGTGACTTTTATCATTCATACCTTTAGGAAGGTAGAAGAGTCAGTGTAGACCAATCCATCAGGCTGCTCCTTGGTGGTTGGTTTCTCATCAGGTCCTGATTCAGAGACTGCTTGCTTCTTTGCTGGGACGTCCAAGTTTGCACCAAGTGCTTGGCTCAACTCATTCACGTTAAGTCCTAGCTGGAATTAAAAGATATTTTTACCATAGTTTTGCATTTTAAATAAGTGTATGAATGAACATTAAAAACTATTTAGAAACTCATTTAAAATCAAAATCATGGTAAAAACACATTCTATTATATGTTTTTTAACTAAGTGGGGTTAAGTTAGATACATTGGTTATCCTGCACGAATTGGGTAACCATAGTGGCTTTTCGTGCTTTGGAGGACATATTACACTATAAGACCTGGCTATTGTTGATGGCTATTGTTGTTAAAACAAGTTAAAGGCCGAATTAAAAACTCTGATACCAGAATTAGTCAAATAAATAAATGAATGCTACACACTCAAAGGCCCACAGTTCCCTGGTAGAGTGGGTGTCTTGGGGCAAAAACATTTGCCACGACTGGGAATCGAACCCAGAAACTATCTATCAAGAGGCAGCGACCAAAGCGGCTGGCAAAGACAGAAGGAAGTACTCGAAAATGGTCTTACAAAATAAAATTGGGGACAAGCCTTCTTTTCTAAGCATCAATCAGTATTTCCTTAGTCGCCATAAACGCCATGCTTGGCTGGTTAGGGGGAACGTAAAAGATAGAGTTTAAGCGAAAATGAATGAAGACCCGCGTGAGAGCGTACGGTCCGAGACAGTGGAAAACTTAGAAACCTGCCGGTGGTTTCTTTACATTGTTGCAATATAGTTCTACTATGTAACATCCTTAGTTGGCTTCAGTTTTGTATTAAATGTATTTAAAAACAAACATAATTATGCCATGACTTTGACTTGAGAGGTTATACTTTTTACTCAATACTCACCGTTTGCGCAAGTAATTTCTTTCGTTTCTGGGACCGCTCTCTAAGCTCTTTTAATTTCTCACTCATTTTTTTGTTTATTTCCACAAAGTTACATTACTTTTTTAGAGAAAAAACCAATGAGCGTCCTAACAACGAACGAAGGACGAAAACATTATTTTTTTGACATTGACATGACAGTGACAGTTAGGGTTGCGGTTATAAAGAATGGGAGGAGCTACACAGAAAACTACAATGGCTCTATGGACTTATAGTCCTTTGCCATTTCCAAAAGGTAAGGGAGACATAGTTACCTGTTTAGGCACTAGAATATAATATACATATGTACCTACTTTATTTGCACACAATAAACGGAACATAAAACATATTGCACAGATAGACGTTAGGATACCCAACCCATCCGCTAGCCGCTTTTTACGATCGAGATAAGGGCGATGTCAAGGTCAACATGTATAGCCTGATGTGCTGCCGTTGTACAACAAGGCGGGCTTATAACTAGGTGGCAATTTCTTCCAGGAAATCTTAGGGTGGACATCAGGAAGGTGGTGGACACCTAGTAATGTTGGTCCATGATCATCCTAGAATTTATAATATAGTGTCATCAGAGAGTAGGTAGGTACCTAATTTATTATAGGCATTGTATTACGTCAATTCAACCAGGTATCTGAAACGAAATGGATGCGGAGGCAAGTATTTAATTAAAACTACATTTACAACTTTAGATTTTCTATTCACATGAAAACAGGGCCATCAAAAAAAAACATACTTCAATAATCAAAAAACATAGACACTTAAAAACAAAACTTATAACTCTTCAGAGGTTCTATTACATCCTCCCGTCGCAAAATGGAAGAGGGGCAGCCCTCCTTAATAATTAAGAATCTCTAAATGCACCACTCTAGCCCAACCGTCGGCACCCGGCACTAAACGAAGTACTCGAGCCAGAGGCCACGACAATCTCTTGGTGAGTCCGTCACCTAATAGGACCACATCGCCTTCCCTAATCTTATAGACCGATTCGCATCGAGCATTTTGCATTTTAAGAGCACCCAAATACTCAACACGAAAACGGCTATTTAAGGAAGCTTTAATACTTTCCAGCTTACGAAAAGCCCTTGTAAAATTTTGAGGTGCGGAAATTTCTAAAGTAACCCCAGGCAATGGCATTAAAAAATCTGCAGGAGACAATGGCTTGCTCTCATTCGGGTCTTCGCTTAGATAAGTGATTGGTCTCGCGTTAACGACTGCTTCGCACTCGCACAAAACAGTACTTAATTCCTCTTGAAAAACTGAAGCGCTTCTAAGAACCTTACGTAAAATATCCTTGACAACCCGAATTAACCTTTCAAAGAATCCTCCCCACCAGGGAGCACTCGGAGGGTTGAAGTGCCAATCAATAAAGGGCAAATGTTTTCTTGCCGAGACAAAATTCCCACCATTGTCACTATACACCGTATCAGGAGTGCCTCTACGGGCGACAAATCGTCTGAAAGCATGTAAAAATACCTCAGTAGATAACGAACTCAACAACTCAAGGTGGACAGCCCTAAAAACGGCGCAAGTAAATAAACATATCCACACTTTCTGCCTATCTTTTAGATAAAGTGGGCCTGCACAATCGACTCCAACCACCTGAAACACCTTAGCCACATTAACTCGAGTTGCAGGCAACGGCGGAACAACTTCCTGAACTTGCTTAGCAGAATACCTCTTACAAATTGCACATGAGTTTTTAATCTTACGCAATGCAAAACCCAATATTTTTCTCGTAAGATATTCAAAATAGTTTGGATACCAGCGTGTTGATTATTGTTGTGTTCGAATCGAAGTAATCGCATAACTAACTCGTGACTTGAGTCTAGAACCACGGGATATTTAAACTCAAAAGCATCATTCTTATTAGCGATGGGAGTCTTAATACGAATTAAGCCGACCTGGTCCGTATACACATTAAAGTTCATTAACTTAGGATCATTCAGGCCTTCAAAACTCTCCTTTTGACAAACTCGCAATAAAACTGACTCCGCTTCCCTAAGTTCACTAGCAGATAACTCGGAATCAATAGTCACAGGAAACGATGAACTCCTAGTTTGAATCCGATGAGACGTTAAAACCTTTTGACGGCACTTCAAAATAAAACGCAATATCCAACCTATCATGCGAACAATTTTACTAAAATTAGAAAAATATAACAGAGTCTCGGATCCCGCACTGAAGAGAGAAACACGTACACGATCACTCGTCTTAATCTTCTCACCATCGATCTCCGACTCGTTCACCTCTACTATCGGCGTAGGCCAATGCTCGGGAGCCATTAGAAGCCACTCAGGGCCCTCCCACCATTTGCTCTGCAGTAACTGTGAAGCATCGCAGCCACGAGAAGGTAGATCGGCCGGGTTTTCCTCACCTCTAACGTAACGCCAATTGTCACTAATAGTGAGCTGACGAATCTCTTGAACGCGATTCCAAACAAACCTACCCCACTGACAATTTCGCTTTACCCAACTTATCACTGTCGTGGAATCACTCCAGCAAAAATAGTCGCATTTTCATTCATAATCTAACGCCTTTAAAGTAGAACTTAACAAACGCGCACCTATAGTAGCCGCAAGTAACTCTAAACGAGGCATTGAAGTCTGAGATTTAGGGGTTATTCTGGATTTAGCTTGTACAAACCGCACACGAACGTCACCTTCAATATTCTCAGAACGTAAAAAAATAATAGCAGCGTAAGCATTTGAGCTTGCATCCACAAAAAGATGAAAAGACTTATTTAAATCAAAATCACCTATAAGGCACCTAGGAATACTAAAGGTTTTAAGTAGATGAAGTTGAGAATACCACTCCAAGAACTTATTTCTATCCTCTTCACTTACTTCTGTATCCCATTCACACTCTAAAACCAGACGTCGTAGCAATAATTTTGGAAATACAAGCACAGGACATACTATACCAAGACAATCAAATATCTTGTGACTCGCTGATAAAATAAAACGCTTGGTAACTTTTTCTGGCGACTGATTAATAGGGATATCTTTCAAAGACAAAGTGTCATCTAACTTATTCCACGTCATACCTAACACTGTAGATTGTTCTTTTTCGCCAGTATGCTCCCAACATCGTAGATCAAACCCACCAGACGATAACAGCTCGATGGCAGTCTCTCGAAACGTAACCAACTCTTCCTCAGAATCTACGCTTGTCACGCAATTATCTACATAAAAAGATTTTTGTAACTTACAGATTACCGACTTCACCTCCACTGTGACAGCTGACCTCAACACATTCTCTAAATGTAGATCAATCGTAGCCCCAAGCAAAAAAGGACTGCACGTGAGACCAAACACTACACGACAATGACGATAAACCTGCAAAACATTCGGGTCATTAACATCCCACCACAAAAACTTTAAATAATTACGATCTTCGGGTTGAATGCCAATCATTAAAAAGGCTTTCCTGATGTCAGAAATAACACCCAATCGTTTTTCTCTAAATCTCATTAATATATTAGGTATTAGTTCTAATAAATTCGGACCTGTCTCCAAGCACTGATTTAAAGAAGGTGAACCTCTGGCATGAGCGGATGCATCAAACACTGGCCTAATAGGCGTCGTGGTACTACTCAATCGGACTACGTGACGATGCGGGAGGTAATAAGATACCTCGTCAGATAACTCACCACTGGGCACCTTTTCTACTATACCTTCAGATAGCCACCCTTTAAAAATATCATTGTAACCATCATATAACATTTCATCTCTTAATTTGGCTGTCAATCGTTGCAATCGTTTAAGACAGACATCATAATTATTCAACAGTGGAGGGTGATCAGGTTTCCATGGTAAGTAGACTTCGTATTTCCCTAGGGCGTTAACCGAAGTAGACTCAATAAAATTTTCTCTCATCTTCTTTATCTCTAAATCACGCGATTGTGTTTCCGTAGGATCACGAATACCCAGAGTATCCAAACGCCAAAGGTTCGAAATATTTGATTCGTTCACAAACAAAGAGACCACATGAAGAGTTGTATCTTGTCTCACTGATGAATCAGATCTTCGGCCGATCAGTGTCCATCCCAGCTTAGTTTCAATCGCAGTCACACTGTTATCTAACTCAATCATGTTCGGTGTGAACAATCGCGCTAACATATCGGCTCCTATAAGCACAGAGATATCTTCACAGTTTTCTCCAACATCTGTGAGACGAATATTCATTTTTTCTAACTTTTCGATACGATTACGATCATTAATACAGGAAATATTTGGACAAATCACTTCTTTGTCAAAAACTTCTAAGTGGCAAGTGAATGACGACGTCAAACTGCGTGCAGAGATTGTATATTTGTTGTGTGTCTCTGGCGACGAAGTGGATCCGCCAAAGAGACCGTGTTGAATGTTCACTACGCCGTTGGGAATGAAAGACATTTCTTTGGCCACATCTTTTGTCACATAAGAATGCTGCGATCCAGAGTCGACTATGGCCCGAACCACCTTACGTTTTGGTCCGTTCTGTAGATTTATCCTTAGAGTTTGTAGATAAACATCTTTGCATACAGAAATGTTTGTGACACTTTGCAGAACGCTTTGTGATGTATCAGATGGAATTGCCGCAAGTCCAGATGATGAAGTACCTCTGCACATTATGGGGAGATGATACCTGTCACAGTTAGGGCACTTCTTGTCTAATTTACACCTGTGGAACCTCCGCCAGGGCTTGATGCAACGCAGGCATAACTTATTTTCTCTTACTAATTTTTCTTTGTCTTCGATGCTCATCTTTTTGGCTTTAAGACACTTCTCACTCTCATGGTCATATCCACAAAATATGCAACTCGTTTTACCTGCAGATAGAGAAGCCGCCGTGGAAGGTAAATCGCTGGGGCTCTCTGCTCTTTTACTGTGAGAGTTTCTCGGAGGCAAGTCAAATCCACTTTTAGCCATAGAAATACGTTGCTCATTTTGCACTTCATTTTCTAAAAATTCTAAGAGCCTTTCTAAACGACTCTTGGGGCTAGAAGCGACAGCATGGCGTTGCCAGGCACGGAGTAGCTCCTCAGGCAGTGAAGATTCAATCAAAGGATACAGTAAGGGAGCGCATGCCTCTGAAGTTATACCCAAACTTTCTAATGATCGTAAATGTGACTCCAACTGATCATATAATACTGTCACATCAATTTTTTTGGATTTATTCATTGAGGCAAATACCAGTTTCAGGAGCTCACGTATATAAACTTCTATTAATAAATCCTTATCACCGAAACGAGACTTCAAGCTGTCGATAGCGCTATCATAATTTTCCGCACTGGGTGGGAAGCTGTCTAACACCTTAGCCGCTCTTGTTCCTTTCTCTACACTCTGAATGAGATAGTAAAATTTGTCTTCTTTGGAAAGAGAGGCATCCTCATGTATTTTCTTAAAGGTGTTCCAAAACTTAATCCAGTGTAGCATATTGCCATCAAATTTATAAAGTTCAATTTTAGGTAGACGTACCCGATGAGCAGTTTTGCTGACGTCACTAGCGCTTTCCGGCGGCAACTTACAGTCTTGCGCCATTAAGATTTCGGCCTTGTAAAATCTTTCCTTGTAGCCCTGAGCTGTCTCAATTTCTTTTGTTATGTCCTCTTCTTGGGCACCGTTCGCTAACATTCTTTCCAAAACCTTTGCATTTAGTTTTTCCAGAGCAAAATGGTAGTCCTGAAGGGTTTTATAAGCTATTTGAGCATCACTATTATTACCATCTGCAAGGGCTTGCTCAAAACGATGAACTGTTTTCGTTACTAAAGTTCTTGTAGTTCTTCTCTCCAATATGAAGGCATCCATTCTTGCTTCTTTATTTCTATACCGGGGGCGCCAGATGAAACGAAATGGATGCGGAGGCAAGTATTTAATTAAAACTACATTTACAACTTTAGATTTTCTATTCACATGAAAACAGGGCCATCAAAAAAAAACATACTTCAATAATCAAAAAACATAGACACTTAAAAACAAAACTTATAACTCTTCAGAGGTTCTATTACAGTATCAATAGGTGGAAGTCGTGCCCTCGCAGAGTCGCGCGGCCACCGTTTATCCAGAGAATATCCATACACTCACACCTATAATCCATGTCGAGGTAGTCAGCAGCTCTAGCACGATAACGACAAACTCGCGCTCGGCTCACGCCGAAACTTCACTTTGATTGCGCGAGGGTACCGCGCAAAGGCTTGCTCGCCCTATGGCGTTGTCAATGTTGTAATTTTGACATAGAAATTATGTCACTATCGTACTCGGCCTGCTGAACGTTCGTTAATTTACTATAATAATAATATAGATTATTACCTTTCTATGCAATAGTAATATTAGGTCCATGATGATATGTTTGTAATAATATTTTTTAAACCTGTTATAATTTGACAGCTTTACATCTTCGGTAAACACCTCTTAACCCCGGCCCTATGACGCGGTGGTGATCGGTTGAGAATGACATCACCCCACCTCTTTCCGTGGGTGTCGTAAGAGGCGACTAAGGTAAGGAAACACAAATGAGACCTGCCTCCTAGTAATCCATCCCAGGCAACGACACTTCATTTTTTTCTGAATCTGAGGTGTCGTCCTATGGTCTCATGCGGTGTGGTAGGCTCTGTAAAGGGCCGTCTGGTTTGCGACCACCCTCCTACCGAAGTCCGACGCCAAACAGCTTGCTGTGTTCCGTCGTCGGTGCGTGGGAGTACCAGTGCCTCTATAGGCATTTTCTGGGTTAACTCGTTACATCGTCGACCTCATCTTTGACCTTATGGTTATCTTATAATAAAAAAAAGGGAGGCCAAGTTTCGAATCCCTGCAGAAGAGTTTTGGGCCTCCTAAAGAATCAGTTATTCTCAGTAGATGTACATACATCATTTTAATTTCCTTTGCATTCGGTTGAAGAAATAAATGAAAGATTTAGTAAACAATAAATAAATGCCTTTATTTATCACAAGTAAGCATAATTCATTACGGTAGACTAAGTAGGTATACAACCCCAGTTTTAAAAACTATGAGTATACTTAAGTAGGCTGTTCATCACATCTCTCAACATACATGGAGACAAACATAAAAAAAAACTTTGAAGTGGGCTGAAAAATAAATAAGTATTCACCCCTAGTATACCTATTTTAAAAGTTAACGATTTTAAGTAAATAATTTGCGAAACGTTAGGGGGCTATCTTACCTATTAAACTGAAAAACATTGCCCAAGAATATTTTTCTAAATACTAAGCTCAAGCAAGCAAATTTTCTTGGGGAAAGATGCTTAGTTTCTTGGGCTGATTTATATCCAACATTTTCGCTAATTAATTTAAAGCCATGAAAAAAAGGTATCCCTGATCCTGATGGATGATAGATACTACAGAAGTTTTTTTTTAGGTTTGGGGGCTATTTCATAGAGTAACGTCTGAATCTCAAATTACGAGTGACCTCAATTTTGTGAATTTTGGACAAAATTATACAAAATTCAGAAGCAATGTATGTATATGATGAATCATAACCGATTTTACCAATGGAATAAAAACTAAGTCACAAGAGCAAGAATAACTCGGTAGGTAGGTTACTTCAAAACGACACATCCTCAAAATCTGCCACAGAATTATCTAACAAATATTGAAATAAATTACATTTACGCGTCAAACAGAGTAGTTTAGAGTAAAATTCATCAAGTTGAAAGGTTGGGGTTGAGGAGCCATCTGCTTCATTACTTGTATTATGTTGCTCATGTAGTTCTTCGGAAGATCCTTTCTCCTCGTCTCAACATTCGTAGGTATCGTCTTCATTGTCTCTATAGGTTTGAAGCTATCCTTATGAAATGAACTCGAGTCCTTGTTAGTTCTAGGCACGTAGATATCCTTATATAGATTCAGTGGTTCGTTGATCCATTGCTTGTATAGTTTCACTGTTCTAGACACTTCTTCACGCAGATGAGAGTTGACTTTGTTAATTTTATCAACAATAGGTGTATCTGTCGTCAGAGTAACAAATTTCGAAGTCGGAAGTGTGAAAAGGAGAGAATGAGGCGGAATTGTAGCATTAGTTATAAAAATTTGACCGCGGGCTCGGGTCAAAAGATTTAAAGGAATACCCGTATTGATGTTCCGTTTCATGACCTCTGATTGGTTGGATTTGTAAAATAGTTCTGAAAAGGGATCTGTTATATTCATTTCGAGGGTTGGCGGTGCTACGGATCCCGAGCCTTTGTGGCATTTGTCTGGCGTTACGCATTGCCCATTCACATCTCTTAGAAGGCCCAGTTTACAATGGCAGCCTAAAACGCATCGTCTGGGGCGGGAGACGCACTTTTGAGAGTTGCATCGAGCCTCACAGCCGTAGCGGCAGACGAATTCTTCGTTCGGACTCGAGCATTTTTCTGGAATGGAAAATGAAGGGTTATCGATAAGACTAATGGCAGTAGAACCTTTTTTTTCTAGTGTTTTGTCCTGTTTCTCAATTAGGGTACGAATCAATCCGTCCCATCTCCCCATCACTTTTGTGGCTATCTTAAAAGGCAATCAAACAATTTTTTTTCTGATTATTTACCCAAAACACTCTTTATAAGTCGTTGTGAAGTTCTTATTAAGTTTTTGGCGACTTTTTTGCTTAATTGTGAACAAATTAGACAAAATTACAAAAATGATTTTCGACTAAAACTCCAATGATAAGATTCCGACTTTCTTATCAGTTCAGTCATGTCACCGATCTAAATTAGCATACAAAGTAACGGGTTCCTAAACCTACTTTAAAAGCGGTATTTCTGCAGTCAGGTGCTGCATATCTGATAAAGTTCAAGCTCAAACGTTGCCCTGATAGTCTAGATAAGGGTCTGATGGATGCAGGCTTACCGACACTCTGTCTACGCTAGTTTATGATGAATTATGAGGTATTTGATAATACCCACATGCAATAGCAGAGCGTGATTGAGATGAATTGATTTGGCCGTGAGTTCTTCATAAATTAAGTATTGTCTTTTATCGAAGTACCTAGTGGAGGCGAGTACACAAGTAGTACAAAGCAAGACTGGTCTTGTTTGGTAGTAAGTTGCAAGACTAATTATTTGTCTTGGATTTAGAAGACTTGAGACAAAACTTAAATTGAACTTATAGCTGATACAAAGGAGAATTCCTTCCGAGTAAGTATATGTATTTCGTATGGGTTCCTTTGTGTTAGTTTCATGGGCGGAGCCTAGGTAACATGTAAGATATCGATTTCGATTGAATGATGTCGGTTGGTTTATACCGTACATTTTTGACCAAATTCAATGGAGGTTATTAATTCGGCTGTATTTTTTATATGTTTGTCAAAAGCGATAACTCAATCAATTTTCGGCTCCACCAATGATTTTTTAGTTCAAAAGACTAACATATTGAGGTGATCCCATATGAATTATATGGATATTTAGATCGTTTTGCTTGGTGGTTATCTGCTGATAGGCATTGTTGAGACAGAAGTCTTTTAACGTGGACAATTAATTATAAATAATTTTAGGGAAAGCAAAAATTTTCACCGCGAATGGGACTTGAACCCACGACCCTAGGATTAGATCTCCTGGTGCTATCAACTGAGCTGTCATGCTTTCAAGTCAAGCTTGCTTTCAATTAGTGGAATAGACGCCTAAACTTTCGCTAACAAATATAAAGTCACCACATACTTACGAGGTCTACAATCTTGCTCCGCGACGCAGTGTCCGCTGTGATGCCTCAGCAGCGGAGGTCGGCAGAGGCAGCCTCTGGTGCACACCCCTCTTGGGCACTCCGGCCTGGGCTCCCAGCAGCTGGGCTCGCACCAGCCACAGGACAGGTAGATCTCGTCCGAGGAGCAGTCTTCTATTGACGGTTCGTGCGCGCCGCCAATTGTTACCTCCGCTGAAGTCATTGTCATAAAATCATGACCTATTTATTTATTTACTTAAGGTACACTTACAGCATATTTTATGTTTACTTTTAAAAAATTACAACACCATTGATAATAAGTTCGCCACTTAGAAGTATACACAACATAGCATTCATATTATAAGACGACAATGGAAAAAATTATCTGGTAAAACAACTCTCTAGTAAGTACCTACTTATGAAAAGCAGGAAGAAATAATTCAGGAATATGTAGTACTTAATTATGAAAATAAAATCAAAAAATTAAAACTAGTTTATATATATTTTTTTTTATTAAAAATGGGTTCGCTCTTGACCACAATCTAGCTTAGGGCAAATATGTGGTCGAGGATGTAGCGAGCTCACCCAGAAGAAGCCTATTCACTCGCACTTTAAAGATATTTGGGTTGTATGAACTCGGAAATACAGACGCCGCCGGCAGGGAATTCCACTCCCTGGCAGTGCGCAATATAAAAGATGAAGAATAGCGCTCAGTACGTATCCGAGGGATCTCGACAAGATAAGGGTGGTACCCCGCAGCTTACGTTTATGAGCTAGGCTTTGTATATTGATTTCACACAGTCGCTGCTTAAATCATCTGTCGAGATGCAGAGGCCCATGATGACGACGTTTGGACCGTATAGGAGAATCGTGAAAAATATCTATGGCGAATTAGCGTTGTTAAGAATGAATTAATGAATTAAACTTTATTTGGGAGACACAGGAATTTTTCTTAAATCTTTTTTAAATTTTTTTCTTAATTTTAATTTTCTTTAATCGTTTTACTTTGAACAGATTCTCGAGAGAGGGTGATGCAAGCCAAGATTAGTTCTAAACCGAGGTATACTAAAAGTTTTTGTAAGAGGATAGCGGAGATATTTAAAGGGAAAAGAAATTAAATGGTGTCAAGAATGTTAATGACTTTGTTTACTATGCTTTCTTTTTTTCTTATCACACATAAATATGTGCTTACGGTTTTCTTCTTTTAGGGTAGGCAGAGACGAGAGATTGTCACTTTGGTACGATCCAAATTAAGCCACCTCTTTCGTTTCCTCTACATTTATTATTCGCATCATACATTCACGCTTACTCAAGTGCGCCACATCTTGATTATAATCTACACTATAAGTATGGAAGGAAGGACTAAGCACCTTCGGAGTTTCTTGCCTATTCTTCTCTGGGGAAGACTGCACCTTAGCGAATAGGCCTATGCCTATTCGCATTGACTCTACTGACTCTACAGTCAGCAGAGTCAATAGAACGAATATACAGGGCTTTAGGTATCTCTCTTTCAACCTCTCGGGTGTTTAATCAGTCCATGAAACTGAACAACTTCCCCAAGGAACATAGGTCAAAATACGAAAAAAAATTTTTAAGTTCCCATACAAACTTCTATCAGCATATAGCGCATTTCGTATAGGAGATCAATTTTTTTTTCGTATTTTGACCTATGTTCCTTGGGGAAGTTGTTCAGCTTCATGGACTGATTAAGATTCAAGATTCAAGATTCAAGACATTTATTTGTCACAAAACACTACAACACAAAGAAAATAAAATAACATACAATATAAAACACAGGACAAGAACACGTACAGGAGAAGACAAAACAATGTATAATTGTGCTGTAGTGCGATGTCAAAAAGGACACAGCTCAGCATGTGTTGAAGCCGAGGCCCCAACGCTGGTTTTCAGCCGTACCCTTGGTGCGCGTGTGTACATAGCCCACGGAAAAGAGTAATCTACTACCTAATGTGTTATGCATGTGTATGTGTGGTGTGTGTGTGTGTGTGTGTGTGTATACTTTGTTTGTGTGTATGTGTGTTTGTAAATATGTGTGTTTGTTGGTGACAGTGTGACAAGGTGACTGATAAATACAAAAGGTAAATAAATGTGTGTATGTGTTTGTGTGCTTGTAGATATGTGTGTATGTTGGTGACAGTGTGACAAGGATGATAGATAAATATAAGAGATAAATAAATAAATAGTCTGGACTACTCCCTTAGTAGTCCAGACTATTATTTAACCACCCGAGAGGTTGAAAGAGAGATACCTAAAGCTCTGTATATGTGTAGGTATGTATTTAAATCCTAAATGAACGAATATGTTTGTACGTATTTAATGTAATTTTGACTTACTTTAAGTAACATCCTAAATGTTCTATGTAATAAAGCCAATTTAAATTTGACATAGGTACATCCTTTTTTTTCATCGTGACTCTCCGAGTCCTACCACAGAATAAATAATAGTACTAACGTCCTACTTGGTGCAGCACATTTCCCTGGCGGAAATGCTGCCAGTGTCATCATAGGCACTTTCCCACCCGATACGACTTGGAGCGGATCGTTCGCAACCCCTAATTAATTAAGAATTATTTTGGGACCTATGTCGTGTGACTTATTGCGATAAACAGTTGTATGATAACAACTAAAGATAAAGTGCTCAAAGAATATGAGTACAGAAACGCTCGTGGTCAATTGCCACTGTGCGGTCACCCATCAAGATAAGCGCCTCTGGACTACGACCACCGCTGTGTATTGGTAACCCAATAGAATCATCATTAGTGTTGGAGTTTGATTCGACATCGCTTAGTCTTGTTTATCTTTAATTTTCTAACATAGGTTAAGATAATACATTTTCCAACAGGTGGCTCCTGTGCTTTTGTAATTCTCTTTGTATTTAGTTATTAAAAGATATTTGAGGAGCGGGTTCCCCTGCCACAGGCAAATTAATTGCCTACTAAGAGTCCTTAATTTCCATTAAACATTGTTAAAAAGTGTTAATGAAATAAGTTATCTTTTTTTGTTTTGTTGCGATGTGTAGCTAGTAAATAAGCAGAGGTGCCTATAGGATAAAGTAAATTCGACTATTGAGCAACTCAAACTACGTGCGGTAAAGTAATAAAAAACTGTAAGTTACAGGAAAATGAAAGTGTACAAAAGGAAACAGCAAGAAGCAGCCTTAAAAATTTAATTGTACAAATTATACACCACAGTAAATAAATAATACAAATACTACTTATATCTACAGCTTAAACTACACTAGGATAAAGCAAGAATAACTACAAGATTGGATTAATTATGCATGTTACATAATAGTGTACAGAAATGACTAAAATTAAGTATGGCCTATAATTTACAAATCTAAAGCTGTATACATAAAACAAAGACATGTTAGTTAATCCATTTATAATTCAAGAACAGCTGGATGAGTTTTGGTGAAAATTTGCAGTAATATAACTTGGAAATAAGAATAACACATAGGCTAGCAATTTTTCCCAAATTGACCATAGGCGTATATAGGGGGGGGGGCCGGGTGGGCCGTGCCCACCCCAGTATGATCTGGGGCCCACCCCAGGATATTGGGCTACCAATTCGAAATTCTATAATCGATACCAAAATACTGATAACGTCACACAAAAATCATTATTTTTTTTTTATCTACAGCAGAGAAATCTACATACTTACTTATTATTACATACTATAATACAGTATTAGTTACTTTTCAATACACAGCGTATTAAGCATTTAATTTTAATGTACTCTACATTTAATTTTGCGCCAGGCCCGCGGCTCCCCCTAGAAAATAACCCTAGATACGCCAAAATTCCCGCGGGAACGAAGTCCCGTACAGAAAGCTAGTATTTTATAAAAGACGGTTGAGCTCTATAGCAAAACAAAGGCTACTAAAATAAAGGCTACAAAGGATACTAAATTATTTTGAGTATTTGAGTTCAACCGTCTCTTATTAATAGGATTAGTGTTTTTTTCTCTATGAATATTGAAAATGCTATATCTAACTAAATTTTAACTACTGGTGGGTGTTAACCAAACACAAAAATCTACTTTCGGGACTACCTGTGGCTTCATACACCATACCCGATTCAAGACATATAGTCAATCACCAAATAAAGCATCACATATTGGTTTGTAATTATTTTACACTGTATTAATAGCCTAGCTACCTCTCTGATAAATTTTCGTAAACCTACGATCAAAACTTTCAATATTAGATGTCTTAACAAAACAGAACCAATTTCTCCTCAGAACATGGTCGAAATATGAAATAGGCATTTTTACTTCTTCATATATTTCTGGGATCATCTAACTTATAGATTAAATTGGTCCATGCTTATATCTACAGAAATTGGTTTTTATATTTGAGATTTTTTTCCTTGAGAAATGTAGTGCAGTTTCATCAAGAGATACATCTAAAGTTTCGCTAACTACCATAAAGTTACTCCATATTATCATGCGTTATAACAATCAATGGGTCTTTTTATAATTTGAATGGCACCGCAAAATTTGTATTACCTCTAGTAATACAAGAAGCTGGGAATCTAGGAGGAAATAAATTGTTAGTACAATTTTGCGATGCCGTGTCGTGCCATTTTCGAATTATAAGAAGGCCAATTTAGTACAAAAAAATCTTCACCCAATCTACAACTTGTACTGCATAATAAACGCCGACAAACCTTTAGGGCAGTCTTCCAACCGCACACACTGTCCACTAGGAGCCTTCAGATAGCCCTCCTCGCAGAAACAGCCGGCGCTGCAGTACGGCCTGCAGATGGGAGTTGGTGAGCTGCAGGTCCTCTCGCAAGCCTTGCAGTCGTTGTATACCTGGTGCTCACCACAGGTTAGGTGGAAGCCGTTGGGTTTTATGAAGTTATCTGAAGAGACATAAATAGATTTTTACTGGTCTGAGAGCGAAAAAACAAAAGATTTTTTTTGTCTAGCCACACTATGATTCAGTCTTCCATCTTCTAACAACTTGTATAGCTAACTTTAGATACGTACGCAGGCAGTCTTCTACTATTAAGATTTGTGTATTGGGAAACGGGACCCAAAGTAATTTTGAAAACCGTTTTCTCTTGACCACAATCTAGCCAAAAGACAAAGATCTGTTCGAGGAGTATCAAGTGGCCATCTGCGGTGCCTGCCCACGAAAATGGGAAACAGGAATGACATTATGTGCTAGAAAGAAGAGAGAAAGAAAGAAAATATGTTTAGTTTATTTTTCCTACTTTGCAGGACAGTACACAATATGGAGCTAAAGACAAAAAATTAAATACCATTCTACAGCGCAGGAAGAACGGGGATGCGACTCAGCATAATGCTTAAACTATGACAGAAGGAGACTCAAGTCTTTATCTACACTTAAGTATTGATTGTTACTTTCTCTCAAGTATCGATCAGAGTCTGGGTCGTTCTGTAAGACGGACCTAAATATACAGGTGCTGATTTTCTGCCTCTCCATTTCATATGTGTACTCACAATTCTCCAACTTCTTGACGTTAGAACACTTCTCCAACTTCATGCAGGTCCCATTCTTCTCCCTGACCAAGTCATCTCGGCAGAAGCAGCCCTTGGCGCACTGGGCTGGGCAGATCGGGTTCGGATTATCACAGGTCCTGTTACAGGGCTCACAGGATCTGTATTCTTCGTCTGGAGGGCAGTCTTGACCTGATGTTCGGGGCTCTGTGGTTAGATTTGTAGTTCCTGGGGAAAGTTTATGTGTTATATGAAAAATATGGGAGAGCAGTAAGGATGTCGCTCATTTTTTTTTGCATCCCATATGTATCCATACCGAGAGGCATAGGCCTCCCTTCGAAACATGAAGGGCATTTAGGCCATAGTCCATCACGCTGGGACAATCCCGGTTGATGGACCGCGCGCGTTTCGAAAACGAATTTTCTCAAACGTGCGGGATTCATCTCGATGTTTTCCTTCACCACTGAGCATAAGTGATAATTAATGAAAAATGCGTACACAAATCCGAAAAAACGATTTTAGCGGTACAGACCCGCGCTAAGATTGGAACCTGCAACCTTCCGATTACAAGTCTGGTTCATTACTAATTGCTATGTATCATTGCTCAATCTATTTTATCACGAATGAACTTATTAATCCCATCAAAAATATAAATATACAGGGTGGCCCAGCGGGTGCAGTCCAAAAGAAAAATTTGGATGCTCCGTGACAGGAGGCATTCAGATCACCCCCATTTTTTGTAGTTTAGAATTTAATACACATTTAATGAATTTTTTGAAATTTTTCACCCAGCATCGATTAAATTTTTCACCCAGCATCGATTTTAATTGAGCGCTGCCCTCCTTTAAAAAAATCCTCAAATCGCTTGGTGTAGTGTAGATAAACAGATGTCGGGCGCGGTAAGCATGGACCTGAACGACCTTAACAAACATTTTAGCTACCCGAAGCCTTGCTTGCTCCCCATCCTTAGCCTCTTCTCTTCTTGATCTGGCTCAAGTCACCGCTGCGCAGGTAGCTAAAATCGTATGCTCCATCAAAACTAAAGCAATTGGTGACCATGTCAAGGTATTACATTGACATGGTCTAGCCAGTTATTAACCTAATTTCCCCTGTCATTGCTGATATCCTCAACTGCTTGCTAGCAATACGAGCAGCTTTCCTGCTGCTTGGTAATTGGCGCGTGTGTTTCCCATTCCCAAAAAACCCAATCCTTCTTCCATTTCCCAATTATACAGCAATAGAAAAAAAAAACAATAATTGCACTTATTGCAATAGGAAAAAAAAAACCATGCAAATAAATAAATATCAAACAACCTCTTTTTGAAGGGTTGTATTGATATCTCACTGTGATACGTGACACCTGGCATCGAGAGATTCTAGAACGACTCATAGAGTAACTTATATGAACGACTGTTGCTCTGCCTACTTCGTTAGGGATTATGGGCGTGAGCGTATGTATGTGTGTATACTCGCGATATTTTGAATAACCTCAATTTTTAAAACAAAATCTAGATGGCAGCACATGTGAAACAAAAATCAATTAGAGATATAATTGATTTATAAAATGTAATGCTATTAGGTATATTGAGTATTGAGTATATCTAAAGGTTTTTATTTCAATAAACTACCTGACAAGGTAATTCATCCATACACTCATGTCACGCCCATAGTCTCTAACAGAGTTTATTTGAAAGACGCTAAAAAGATGCTTATAATTATTCTCGAAAATAAAAGTAAAGTTAAATATATTACAATAAAATAAACCAACTTCAAAAAGCGAAAAATAAAGACTAGCATTTAATGTCCTACGTACCTATACTTATCTGTTTGAAGACGTGTAGCCTATCAAACTCATTTGACTTGGCGTTGGCACCGACTTCAAATAAATCAGTAGGTATGTAGCACATTAAATGTAAGTCTTTATTGTTAGCTTTTAGAAGTCAGTTTAATTTTTTTAATAAAATGTTTATTTATTTTTCTATTTTGAGTTTAAATAATAGAAAGTACGCGAGAAGCAATGTAAGTGCCTATTAAATTCGAGGGTTTCTCTCGATTTTCCTGGGATTCCATCATCAGATCCTGACATGATGACAGTGGGACCACCTCTGGAATAAACTCTTTCGAACAAAAAAAATAGTTTTGAAAATCGGTCCATAAATGGCGGAGAAATCGATGAAAATACATAAAAAAGATACATAGTACGTCCTATTTTTTGAGTCGGTTAAAAAAAGAACAAATTAAAAATTCCTAGGCTTTCTTGTCATCAAATTACGCGTATCTATCATTACACGCGCGATATATTGAAAAAACTTAATTTTAAAAACAAAATCTAGATGGTAGCATATGTATAACAAAAATCAATTATATCTCGATTCCCGGTGATAATACGAAAAAATTACCTTCTTTACGTTTTGATCACCTTAACATTCTCTATCAATCTGACTAGGTTTCAAACTGCATCACATTCGAGAAATCAGCCGCCATCTTGGATCACAGGCCGTTTTTCTTCGAACCCATTTTTTTTTCATAGTTCGGCCTTTGTTCTTTGGGAAAGTTGTTCAGTTTCATGGACTGATTTACCACCCAAGAGGTTGAAAGTGATTTATCTAAAGCCGTATGGATGTATGATGTACGAATATGTATGATTTTGATAAAGGCTGGTGTCTAAAAGCCTACCAGAAAAGCACTTATTTTACTTCTAATAAATTCAAAATACCTGCCAAAAAGGATAAATGCTCACCAAAATGTGTTTTATGAAGTGTTGTAGAAATGAAGCTAATTGTCTTTTTACTGCATGCCATAAAAATATGTAATTACCGTTAAAGTTAATTTCAAACCAAATAATTTATATTATTGCTAAGTAGATGTTGCCAATATTTTATTTTATGACTTTCATTTTAGTAATCTTTACTGAGGAAAAAAATTAAAGGTCGATCAATTTATAATACCTACCTAATTATTGCTTACCCTAAATACAAGCTACTTCATACAGACAGTCACGCCCACAGGATCATGGTAGGTAGAGCATTAGGTAGCCATTGAACCACAAAAATATGACAAAGCAGTTAAATAAATATTTCATTCTCAATTACTGCGCAACACATAATAAGCAAAGTATTTTTTTTTTATAAAGAATGGGTGAACTTTTCAACCGACTTCAAAAAAGGAGGAGGTTCTCAATTCGACTGTTTTTTTTTTTTTTTTTTTTTTTTTTGTATATTTGTTACGCGATTACTCCGGCAACTGTTGTCCGATTTTCAAAATTCTTTATTTGTTCGAAAGAGTATACTCCTGAAGAGGTCCCATA